>JASJOG010000126.1:0-517500 GCA_030142905.1 Heliopora coerulea
CCCTAACCCTAACCCTAACCCTAACCCTAACCCTAACCCTAACCCTAACCCTAACCCTAACCCTAACCCTAACCCTAACCCTAACCCTAACCCTAACCCTAACCCTAACCCTAACCCTAACCCTAACCCTAACCCTAACCCTAACCCTAACCCTAACCCTAACCCTAACCCTAACCCTAACCCTAACCCTAACCCTAACCCTAACCCTAACCCTAACCCTAACCCTAACCCTAACCCTAACCCTAACCCTAACCCTAACCTACCCTAACCCTAACCCTAACCCTAACCCTAACCCTAACCCTAACCCTAACCCTAACCCTAACCCTAACCCTAACCCTAACCCTAACCCTAACCCTAACCCTAACCCTAACCCTAACCCTAACCCTAACCCTAACCCTAACCCTAACCCTAACCCTAACCCTAACCCTAACCCTAACCCTAACCCTAACCCTAACCCTAACCCTAACCCTAACCCTAACCCTAACCCTAACCCTAACCCTAACCCTAACCCTAACCCTAACCCTAACCCTAACCCTAACCCTAACCCTAACCCTAACCCTAACCCTAACCCTAACCCTAACCCTAACCCTAACCCTAACCCTAACCCTAACCCTAACCCTAACCCTAACCCTAACCCTAACCCTAACCCTAACCCTAACCCTAACCCTAACCCTAACCCTAACCCTAACCCTAACCCTAACCCTAACCCTAACCCTAACCCTAACCCTAACCCTAACCCTAACCCTAACCCTAACCCTAACCCTAACCCTAACCCTAACCCTAACCCTAACCCTAACCCTAACCCTAACCCTAACCCTAACCCTAACCCTAACCCTAACCCTAACCCTAACCCTAACCCTAACCCTAACCCTAACCCTAACCCTAACCCTAACCCTAACCCTAACCCTAACCCTAACCCTAACCCTAACCCTAACCCTAACCCTAACCCTAACCCTAACCCTAACCCTAACCCTAACCCTAACCCTAACCCTAACCCTAACCCTAACCCTAACCCTAACCCTAACCCTAACCCTAACCCTAACCCTAACCCTAACCCTAACCCTAACCCTAACCCTAACCCTAACCCTAACCCTAACCCTAACCCTAACCCTAACCCTAACCCTAACCCTAACCCTAACCCTAACCCTAACCCTAACCCTAACCCTAACCCTAACCCTAACCCTAACCCTAACCCTAACCCTAACCCTAACCCTAACCCTAACCCTAACCCTAACCCTAACCCTAACCCTAACCCTAACCCTAACCCTAACCCTAACCCTAACCCTAACCCTAACCCTAACCCTAACCCTAACCCTAACCCTAACCCTAACCCTAACCCTAACCCTAACCCTAACCCTAACCCTAACCCTAACCCTAACCCTAACCCTAACCCTAACCCTAACCCTAACCCTAACCCTAACCCTAACCCTAACCCTAACCCTAACCCTAACCCTAACCCTAACCCTAACCCTAACCCTAACCCTAACCCTAACCCTAACCCTAACCCTAACCCTAACCCTAACCCTAACCCTAACCCTAACCCTAACCCTAACCCTAACCCTAACCCTAACCCTAACCCTAACCCTAACCCTAACCCTAACCCTAACCCTAACCCTAACCCTAACCCTAACCCTAACCCTAACCCTAACCCTAACCCTAACCCTAACCCTAACCCTAACCCTAACCCTAACCCTAACCCTAACCCTAACCCTAACCCTAACCCTAACCCTAACCCTAACCCTAACCCTAACCCTAACCCTAACCCTAACCCTAACCCTAACCCTAACCCTAACCCTAACCCTAACCCTAACCCTAACCCTAACCCTAACCCTAACCCTAACCCTAACCCTAACCCTAACCCTAACCCTAACCCTAACCCTAACCCTAACCCTAACCCTAACCCTAACCCTAACCCTAACCCTAACCCTAACCCTAACCCTAACCCTAACCCTAACCCTAACCCTAACCCTAACCCTAACCCTAACCCTAACCCTAACCCTAACCCTAACCCTAACCCTAACCCTAACCCTAACCCTAACCCTAACCCTAACCCTAACCCTAACCCTAACCCTAACCCTAACCCTAACCCTAACCCTAACCCTAACCCTAACCCTAACCCTAACCCTAACCCTAACCCTAACCCTAACCCTAACCCTAACCCTAACCCTAACCCTAACCCTAACCCTAACCCTAACCCTAACCCTAACCCTAACCCTAACCCTAACCCTAACCCTAACCCTAACCCTAACCCTAACCCTAACCCTAACCCTAACCCTAACCCTAACCCTAACCCTAACCCTAACCCTAACCCTAACCCTAACCCTAACCCTAACCCTAACCCTAACCCTAACCCTAACCCTAACCCTAACCCTAACCCTAACCCTAACCCTAACCCTAACCCTAACCCTAACCCTAACCCTAACCCTAACCCTAACCCTAACCCTAACCCTAACCCTAACCCTAACCCTAACCCTAACCCTAACCCTAACCCTAACCCTAACCCTAACCCTAACCCTAACCCTAACCCTAACCCTAACCCTAACCCTAACCCTAACCCTAACCCTAACCCTAACCCTAACCCTAACCCTAACCCTAACCCTAACCCTAACCCTAACCCTAACCCTAACCCTAACCCTAACCCTAACCCTAACCCTAACCCTAACCCTAACCCTAACCCTAACCCTAACCCTAACCCTAACCCTAACCCTAACCCTAACCCTAACCCTAACCCTAACCCTAACCCTAACCCTAACCCTAACCCTAACCCTAACCCTAACCCTAACCCTAACCCTAACCCTAACCCTAACCCTAACCCTAACCCTAACCCTAACCCTAACCCTAACCCTAACCCTAACCCTAACCCTAACCCTAACCCTAACCCTAACCCTAACCCTAACCCTAACCCTAACCCTAACCCTAACCCTAACCCTAACCCTAACCCTAACCCTAACCCTAACCCTAACCCTAACCCTAACCCTAACCCTAACCCTAACCCTAACCCTAACCCTAACCCTAACCCTAACCCTAACCCTAACCCTAACCCTAACCCTAACCCTAACCCTAACCCTAACCCTAACCCTAACCCTAACCCTAACCCTAACCCTAACCCTAACCCTAACCCTAACCCTAACCCTAACCCTAACCCTAACCCTAACCCTAACCCTAACCCTAACCCTAACCCTAACCCTAACCCTAACCCTAACCCTAACCCTAACCCTAACCCTAACCCTAACCCTAACCCTAACCCTAACCCTAACCCTAACCCTAACCCTAACCCTAACCCTAACCCTAACCCTAACCCTAACCCTAACCCTAACCCTAACCCTAACCCTAACCCTAACCCTAACCCTAACCCTAACCCTAACCCTAACCCTAACCCTAACCCTAACCCTAACCCTAACCCTAACCCTAACCCTAACCCTAACCCTAACCCTAACCCTAACCCTAACCCTAACCCTAACCCTAACCCTAACCCTAACCCTAACCCTAACCCTAACCCTAACCCTAACCCTAACCCTAACCCTAACCCTAACCCTAACCCTAACCCTAACCCTAACCCTAACCCTAACCCTAACCCTAACCCTAACCCTAACCCTAACCCTAACCCTAACCCTAACCCTAACCCTAACCCTAACCCTAACCCTAACCCTAACCCTAACCCTAACCCTAACCCTAACCCTAACCCTAACCCTAACCCTAACCCTAACCCTAACCCTAACCCTAACCCTAACCCTAACCCTAACCCTAACCCTAACCCTAACCCTAACCCTAACCCTAACCCTAACCCTAACCCTAACCCTAACCCTAACCCTAACCCTAACCCTAACCCTAACCCTAACCCTAACCCTAACCCTAACCCTAACCCTAACCCTAACCCTAACCCTAACCCTAACCCTAACCCTAACCCTAACCCTAACCCTAACCCTAACCCTAACCCTAACCCTAACCCTAACCCTAACCCTAACCCTAACCCTAACCCTAACCCTAACCCTAACCCTAACCCTAACCCTAACCCTAACCCTAACCCTAACCCTAACCCTAACCCTAACCCTAACCCTAACCCTAACCCTAACCCTAACCCTAACCCTAACCCTAACCCTAACCCTAACCCTAACCCTAACCCTAACCCTAACCCTAACCCTAACCCTAACCCTAACCCTAACCCTAACCCTAACCCTAACCCTAACCCTAACCCTAACCCTAACCCTAACCCTAACCCTAACCCTAACCCTAACCCTAACCCTAACCCTAACCCTAACCCTAACCCTAACCCTAACCCTAACCCTAACCCTAACCCTAACCCTAACCCTAACCCTAACCCTAACCCTAACCCTAACCCTAACCCTAACCCTAACCCTAACCCTAACCCTAACCCTAACCCTAACCCTAACCCTAACCCTAACCCTAACCCTAACCCTAACCCTAACCCTAACCCTAACCCTAACCCTAACCCTAACCCTAACCCTAACCCTAACCCTAACCCTAACCCTAACCCTAACCCTAACCCTAACCCTAACCCTAACCCTAACCCTAACCCTAACCCTAACCCTAACCCTAACCCTAACCCTAACCCTAACCCTAACCCTAACCCTAACCCTAACCCTAACCCTAACCCTAACCCTAACCCTAACCCTAACCCTAACCCTAACCCTAACCCTAACCCTAACCCTAACCCTAACCCTAACCCTAACCCTAACCCTAACCCTAACCCTAACCCTAACCCTAACCCTAACCCTAACCCTAACCCTAACCCTAACCCTAACCCTAACCCTAACCCTAACCCTAACCCTAACCCTAACCCTAACCCTAACCCTAACCCTAACCCTAACCCTAACCCTAACCCTAACCCTAACCCTAACCCTAACCCTAACCCTAACCCTAACCCTAACCCTAACCCTAACCCTAACCCTAACCCTAACCCTAACCCTAACCCTAACCCTAACCCTAACCCTAACCCTAACCCTAACCCTAACCCTAACCCTAACCCTAACCCTAACCCTAACCCTAACCCTAACCCTAACCCTAACCCTAACCCTAACCCTAACCCTAACCCTAACCCTAACCCTAACCCTAACCCTAACCCTAACCCTAACCCTAACCCTAACCCTAACCCTAACCCTAACCCTAACCCTAACCCTAACCCTAACCCTAACCCTAACCCTAACCCTAACCCTAACCCTAACCCTAACCCTAACCCTAACCCTAACCCTAACCCTAACCCTAACCCTAACCCTAACCCTAACCCTAACCCTAACCCTAACCCTAACCCTAACCCTAACCCTAACCCTAACCCTAACCCTAACCCTAACCCTAACCCTAACCCTAACCCTAACCCTAACCCTAACCCTAACCCTAACCCTAACCCTAACCCTAACCCTAACCCTAACCCTAACCCTAACCCTAACCCTAACCCTAACCCTAACCCTAACCCTAACCCTAACCCTAACCCTAACCCTAACCCTAACCCTAACCCTAACCCTAACCCTAACCCTAACCCTAACCCTAACCCTAACCCTAACCCTAACCCTAACCCTAACCCTAACCCTAACCCTAACCCTAACCCTAACCCTAACCCTAACCCTAACCCTAACCCTAACCCTAACCCTAACCCTAACCCTAACCCTAACCCTAACCCTAACCCTAACCCTAACCCTAACCCTAACCCTAACCCTAACCCTAACCCTAACCCTAACCCTAACCCTAACCCTAACCCTAACCCTAACCCTAACCCTAACCCTAACCCTAACCCTAACCCTAACCCTAACCCTAACCCTAACCCTAACCCTAACCCTAACCCTAACCCTAACCCTAACCCTAACCCTAACCCTAACCCTAACCCTAACCCTAACCCTAACCCTAACCCTAACCCTAACCCTAACCCTAACCCTAACCCTAACCCTAACCCTAACCCTAACCCTAACCCTAACCCTAACCCTAACCCTAACCCTAACCCTAACCCTAACCCTAACCCTAACCCTAACCCTAACCCTAACCCTAACCCTAACCCTAACCCTAACCCTAACCCTAACCCTAACCCTAACCCTAACCCTAACCCTAACCCTAACCCTAACCCTAACCCTAACCCTAACCCTAACCCTAACCCTAACCCTAACCCTAACCCTAACCCTAACCCTAACCCTAACCCTAACCCTAACCCTAACCCTAACCCTAACCCTAACCCTAACCCTAACCCTAACCCTAACCCTAACCCTAACCCTAACCCTAACCCTAACCCTAACCCTAACCCTAACCCTAACCCTAACCCTAACCCTAACCCTAACCCTAACCCTAACCCTAACCCTAACCCTAACCCTAACCCTAACCCTAACCCTAACCCTAACCCTAACCCTAACCCTAACCCTAACCCTAACCCTAACCCTAACCCTAACCCTAACCCTAACCCTAACCCTAACCCTAACCCTAACCCTAACCCTAACCCTAACCCTAACCCTAACCCTAACCCTAACCCTAACCCTAACCCTAACCCTAACCCTAACCCTAACCCTAACCCTAACCCTAACCCTAACCCTAACCCTAACCCTAACCCTAACCCTAACCCTAACCCTAACCCTAACCCTAACCCTAACCCTAACCCTAACCCTAACCCTAACCCTAACCCTAACCCTAACCCTAACCCTAACCCTAACCCTAACCCTAACCCTAACCCTAACCCTAACCCTAACCCTAACCCTAACCCTAACCCTAACCCTAACCCTAACCCTAACCCTAACCCTAACCCTAACCCTAACCCTAACCCTAACCCTAACCCTAACCCTAACCCTAACCCTAACCCTAACCCTAACCCTAACCCTAACCCTAACCCTAACCCTAACCCTAACCCTAACCCTAACCCTAACCCTAACCCTAACCCTAACCCTAACCCTAACCCTAACCCTAACCCTAACCCTAACCCTAACCCTAACCCTAACCCTAACCCTAACCCTAACCCTAACCCTAACCCTAACCCTAACCCTAACCCTAACCCTAACCCTAACCCTAACCCTAACCCTAACCCTAACCCTAACCCTAACCCTAACCCTAACCCTAACCCTAACCCTAACCCTAACCCTAACCCTAACCCTAACCCTAACCCTAACCCTAACCCTAACCCTAACCCTAACCCTAACCCTAACCCTAACCCTAACCCTAACCCTAACCCTAACCCTAACCCTAACCCTAACCCTAACCCTAACCCTAACCCTAACCCTAACCCTAACCCTAACCCTAACCCTAACCCTAACCCTAACCCTAACCCTAACCCTAACCCTAACCCTAACCCTAACCCTAACCCTAACCCTAACCCTAACCCTAACCCTAACCCTAACCCTAACCCTAACCCTAACCCTAACCCTAACCCTAACCCTAACCCTAACCCTAACCCTAACCCTAACCCTAACCCTAACCCTAACCCTAACCCTAACCCTAACCCTAACCCTAACCCTAACCCTAACCCTAACCCTAACCCTAACCCTAACCCTAACCCTAACCCTAACCCTAACCCTAACCCTAACCCTAACCCTAACCCTAACCCTAACCCTAACCCTAACCCTAACCCTAACCCTAACCCTAACCCTAACCCTAACCCTAACCCTAACCCTAACCCTAACCCTAACCCTAACCCTAACCCTAACCCTAACCCTAACCCTAACCCTAACCCTAACCCTAACCCTAACCCTAACCCTAACCCTAACCCTAACCCTAACCCTAACCCTAACCCTAACCCTAACCCTAACCCTAACCCTAACCCTAACCCTAACCCTAACCCTAACCCTAACCCTAACCCTAACCCTAACCCTAACCCTAACCCTAACCCTAACCCTAACCCTAACCCTAACCCTAACCCTAACCCTAACCCTAACCCTAACCCTAACCCTAACCCTAACCCTAACCCTAACCCTAACCCTAACCCTAACCCTAACCCTAACCCTAACCCTAACCCTAACCCTAACCCTAACCCTAACCCTAACCCTAACCCTAACCCTAACCCTAACCCTAACCCTAACCCTAACCCTAACCCTAACCCTAACCCTAACCCTAACCCTAACCCTAACCCTAACCCTAACCCTAACCCTAACCCTAACCCTAACCCTAACCCTAACCCTAACCCTAACCCTAACCCTAACCCTAACCCTAACCCTAACCCTAACCCTAACCCTAACCCTAACCCTAACCCTAACCCTAACCCTAACCCTAACCCTAACCCTAACCCTAACCCTAACCCTAACCCTAACCCTAACCCTAACCCTAACCCTAACCCTAACCCTAACCCTAACCCTAACCCTAACCCTAACCCTAACCCTAACCCTAACCCTAACCCTAACCCTAACCCTAACCCTAACCCTAACCCTAACCCTAACCCTAACCCTAACCCTAACCCTAACCCTAACCCTAACCCTAACCCTAACCCTAACCCTAACCCTAACCCTAACCCTAACCCTAACCCTAACCCTAACCCTAACCCTAACCCTAACCCTAACCCTAACCCTAACCCTAACCCTAACCCTAACCCTAACCCTAACCCTAACCCTAACCCTAACCCTAACCCTAACCCTAACCCTAACCCTAACCCTAACCCTAACCCTAACCCTAACCCTAACCCTAACCCTAACCCTAACCCTAACCCTAACCCTAACCCTAACCCTAACCCTAACCCTAACCCTAACCCTAACCCTAACCCTAACCCTAACCCTAACCCTAACCCTAACCCTAACCCTAACCCTAACCCTAACCCTAACCCTAACCCTAACCCTAACCCTAACCCTAACCCTAACCCTAACCCTAACCCTAACCCTAACCCTAACCCTAACCCTAACCCTAACCCTAACCCTAACCCTAACCCTAACCCTAACCCTAACCCTAACCCTAACCCTAACCCTAACCCTAACCCTAACCCTAACCCTAACCCTAACCCTAACCCTAACCCTAACCCTAACCCTAACCCTAACCCTAACCCTAACCCTAACCCTAACCCTAACCCTAACCCTAACCCTAACCCTAACCCTAACCCTAACCCTAACCCTAACCCTAACCCTAACCCTAACCCTAACCCTAACCCTAACCCTAACCCTAACCCTAACCCTAACCCTAACCCTAACCCTAACCCTAACCCTAACCCTAACCCTAACCCTAACCCTAACCCTAACCCTAACCCTAACCCTAACCCTAACCCTAACCCTAACCCTAACCCTAACCCTAACCCTAACCCTAACCCTAACCCTAACCCTAACCCTAACCCTAACCCTAACCCTAACCCTAACCCTAACCCTAACCCTAACCCTAACCCTAACCCTAACCCTAACCCTAACCCTAACCCTAACCCTAACCCTAACCCTAACCCTAACCCTAACCCTAACCCTAACCCTAACCCTAACCCTAACCCTAACCCTAACCCTAACCCTAACCCTAACCCTAACCCTAACCCTAACCCTAACCCTAACCCTAACCCTAACCCTAACCCTAACCCTAACCCTAACCCTAACCCTAACCCTAACCCTAACCCTAACCCTAACCCTAACCCTAACCCTAACCCTAACCCTAACCCTAACCCTAACCCTAACCCTAACCCTAACCCTAACCCTAACCCTAACCCTAACCCTAACCCTAACCCTAACCCTAACCCTAACCCTAACCCTAACCCTAACCCTAACCCTAACCCTAACCCTAACCCTAACCCTAACCCTAACCCTAACCCTAACCCTAACCCTAACCCTAACCCTAACCCTAACCCTAACCCTAACCCTAACCCTAACCCTAACCCTAACCCTAACCCTAACCCTAACCCTAACCCTAACCCTAACCCTAACCCTAACCCTAACCCTAACCCTAACCCTAACCCTAACCCTAACCCTAACCCTAACCCTAACCCTAACCCTAACCCTAACCCTAACCCTAACCCTAACCCTAACCCTAACCCTAACCCTAACCCTAACCCTAACCCTAACCCTAACCCTAACCCTAACCCTAACCCTAACCCTAACCCTAACCCTAACCCTAACCCTAACCCTAACCCTAACCCTAACCCTAACCCTAACCCTAACCCTAACCCTAACCCTAACCCTAACCCTAACCCTAACCCTAACCCTAACCCTAACCCTAACCCTAACCCTAACCCTAACCCTAACCCTAACCCTAACCCTAACCCTAACCCTAACCCTAACCCTAACCCTAACCCTAACCCTAACCCTAACCCTAACCCTAACCCTAACCCTAACCCTAACCCTAACCCTAACCCTAACCCTAACCCTAACCCTAACCCTAACCCTAACCCTAACCCTAACCCTAACCCTAACCCTAACCCTAACCCTAACCCTAACCCTAACCCTAACCCTAACCCTAACCCTAACCCTAACCCTAACCCTAACCCTAACCCTAACCCTAACCCTAACCCTAACCCTAACCCTAACCCTAACCCTAACCCTAACCCTAACCCTAACCCTAACCCTAACCCTAACCCTAACCCTAACCCTAACCCTAACCCTAACCCTAACCCTAACCCTAACCCTAACCCTAACCCTAACCCTAACCCTAACCCTAACCCTAACCCTAACCCTAACCCTAACCCTAACCCTAACCCTAACCCTAACCCTAACCCTAACCCTAACCCTAACCCTAACCCTAACCCTAACCCTAACCCTAACCCTAACCCTAACCCTAACCCTAACCCTAACCCTAACCCTAACCCTAACCCTAACCCTAACCCTAACCCTAACCCTAACCCTAACCCTAACCCTAACCCTAACCCTAACCCTAACCCTAACCCTAACCCTAACCCTAACCCTAACCCTAACCCTAACCCTAACCCTAACCCTAACCCTAACCCTAACCCTAACCCTAACCCTAACCCTAACCCTAACCCTAACCCTAACCCTAACCCTAACCCTAACCCTAACCCTAACCCTAACCCTAACCCTAACCCTAACCCTAACCCTAACCCTAACCCTAACCCTAACCCTAACCCTAACCCTAACCCTAACCCTAACCCTAACCCTAACCCTAACCCTAACCCTAACCCTAACCCTAACCCTAACCCTAACCCTAACCCTAACCCTAACCCTAACCCTAACCCTAACCCTAACCCTAACCCTAACCCTAACCCTAACCCTAACCCTAACCCTAACCCTAACCCTAACCCTAACCCTAACCCTAACCCTAACCCTAACCCTAACCCTAACCCTAACCCTAACCCTAACCCTAACCCTAACCCTAACCCTAACCCTAACCCTAACCCTAACCCTAACCCTAACCCTAACCCTAACCCTAACCCTAACCCTAACCCTAACCCTAACCCTAACCCTAACCCTAACCCTAACCCTAACCCTAACCCTAACCCTAACCCTAACCCTAACCCTAACCCTAACCCTAACCCTAACCCTAACCCTAACCCTAACCCTAACCCTAACCCTAACCCTAACCCTAACCCTAACCCTAACCCTAACCCTAACCCTAACCCTAACCCTAACCCTAACCCTAACCCTAACCCTAACCCTAACCCTAACCCTAACCCTAACCCTAACCCTAACCCTAACCCTAACCCTAACCCTAACCCTAACCCTAACCCTAACCCTAACCCTAACCCTAACCCTAACCCTAACCCTAACCCTAACCCTAACCCTAACCCTAACCCTAACCCTAACCCTAACCCTAACCCTAACCCTAACCCTAACCCTAACCCTAACCCTAACCCTAACCCTAACCCTAACCCTAACCCTAACCCTAACCCTAACCCTAACCCTAACCCTAACCCTAACCCTAACCCTAACCCTAACCCTAACCCTAACCCTAACCCTAACCCTAACCCTAACCCTAACCCTAACCCTAACCCTAACCCTAACCCTAACCCTAACCCTAACCCTAACCCTAACCCTAACCCTAACCCTAACCCTAACCCTAACCCTAACCCTAACCCTAACCCTAACCCTAACCCTAACCCTAACCCTAACCCTAACCCTAACCCTAACCCTAACCCTAACCCTAACCCTAACCCTAACCCTAACCCTAACCCTAACCCTAACCCTAACCCTAACCCTAACCCTAACCCTAACCCTAACCCTAACCCTAACCCTAACCCTAACCCTAACCCTAACCCTAACCCTAACCCTAACCCTAACCCTAACCCTAACCCTAACCCTAACCCTAACCCTAACCCTAACCCTAACCCTAACCCTAACCCTAACCCTAACCCTAACCCTAACCCTAACCCTAACCCTAACCCTAACCCTAACCCTAACCCTAACCCTAACCCTAACCCTAACCCTAACCCTAACCCTAACCCTAACCCTAACCCTAACCCTAACCCTAACCCTAACCCTAACCCTAACCCTAACCCTAACCCTAACCCTAACCCTAACCCTAACCCTAACCCTAACCCTAACCCTAACCCTAACCCTAACCCTAACCCTAACCCTAACCCTAACCCTAACCCTAACCCTAACCCTAACCCTAACCCTAACCCTAACCCTAACCCTAACCCTAACCCTAACCCTAACCCTAACCCTAACCCTAACCCTAACCCTAACCCTAACCCTAACCCTAACCCTAACCCTAACCCTAACCCTAACCCTAACCCTAACCCTAACCCTAACCCTAACCCTAACCCTAACCCTAACCCTAATCCTAACCCTAACCCTAACCCTAACCCTAACCCTAACCCTAACCCTAGGTTTAGGGTTAGGATTAGAGTTAGGGTATGGGTTTAGGGTTAGGGTTAGGATTAGGGTTAGGGTTAGGTTAGGGTTAGGATTAGGATTAGGATTAGGATTAGGATTAGGATTAGGATTAGGATTAGGATTAGGATTAGGATTAGGATTAGGGTTAGGGTTAAAAATATATAAAAAACCAAAATTGGTTTTTTATATATTTTAGACAATTTTAAGACTTAAACTTCGGCTTAACTTTAAACCTTGGCTTAACTACCAAAATTGGTTTTTTATGCATTTCAGACCATTTTAAGACTTAAAGCCCGGCTTAACTTTAGACCGTGGCTTAACTCATAAAAGCGGTTTTTTATGCATTTTAGACCATTTTAAGACTTAAACCTCGGCTTAACTTTAAACCGCGGCTTAACTCCAAAAACCGGTTTTTCATGTATTTCAGACAATTTTAAGACTTAAACCTCGGCTTAACTTTAAACCGCGGCTTAACTCCAAAAACTGGATTTTTATATATTTCAGACAATTCTAAGACTTAAACCTCGGCTTAACTTTAAACCGCGGCTTAACTCCATAAACCTGTTTTTTATACATTTCAGACAATTCTAAGACTTAAACCTCGGCTTAACTTTAAACCGCGGCTTAACTGCAAAAACCAGTTTTTTATGCATTTCAGACAATTCTATGACTTAAACCTCGGCTTAACTTTAAACCGCGGCTTAAATCCCAAAATCGGTTTTTTATCCATTTCAGACAATTTTAAGACTTAAACCTCGGCTTAACTTTAAACCGCGGCTTAAATCCCAAAATCTGTTTTTTATGCATATAAGACAATTTTAAGACTTAAACCTCGGCTTAACTTTAAACCGCGGCTTAAATCCCAAAATCGGTTTTTTATGAATTTCAGACGATTTTAAGACTTAAACCTCGGCTTAACTTTAAACCGCGGCTTCAATCTCAAAATAGGGTTTTTATACATTTATGCCATTTTAAGTCTTAAACCACGGCTTAACTTTAAACCGCGGCTTAAATCCCAAAATCTGTTTTTTATTCATTTCAGACCATTTTAAGACTTAAACCTCGGCTTAACTTTAAACCGCGGCTTAAATCCCAAAATCTATTTTTTATGCATTTCAGACCATTTTAAGACTTAAACCTCGGCTTAACTTTAAACCGCGGCTTAAATCCCAAAATCTGTTTTTTATGCATTTAAGACAATTTTAAGACTTAAACGTCGGCTTAACTTTAAACCGCGGCTTAATTCCGAAAATCGGTTTTTTATAAATTTCAGGCCATTTTAAGACTTAAACCTCAGCTTAACTTTAAACCGCGGCTTAAATCTCAAAATAGGGTTTTTATGCATTTTACGCCATTTTAAGTCTTAAACCTCGGCTTAACTTTAAACCGCGGCTTAAATCCCAAAATCTATTTTTTATGCATTTCAGACCATTTTAAGACTTAAACCTCGGCTTAACTTTAAACCGCGGCTTAAATCCCAAAATCTGTTTTTTATGCATTTAAGACAATTTTAAGACTTAAATGTCGGCTTAACCTTAAACCGCGGCTTATTTCCGAAAATCGGTTTTTTATAAATTTCAGGCCATTTTAAGACTTAAACCTCAGCTTAACTTTAAACCGCGGCTTAAATCTCAAAATAGGGTTTTTATGCATTTTACGCCATTTTAAGTCTTAAACCTCGGCTTAACTTTAAACCGCGGCTTAAATCCCAAAATCTGTTTGTTATGCATTTCACACCATTTTAAGACTTAAACCTCGGCTTAACTTTAAACCGCGGCTTAAATCCCAAAATCGGTTTTTTATACATTTCAGACCATTTTAAGACTTAAACCTCGGCTTAACTTTAAACCGCGGCTTAAATCCCAAAATAGGGTTTTTATGTATTTTATGCCATTTTAAGTCTTAAATCTCGGCTTAACTTTAAACCGCGGCTTAAATCCCAAAATCTGTTTTTTATGCATTTCAGACCATTTTAAGACTTAAACCTCGGCTTAACTTTTAAACCGCGGCTTAAATCCCAAAATCGGTTTTTTATCCATTTCAGACAATTTTAAGACTTAAACCTCGGCTTAACTTTAAACCGCGGCTTAAATCCCAAAATCTGTTTTTTATACATTTAAGACAATTTTAAGACTGATACCCTTGTTTAACTTTATACCATAGCTTAACTCCAAATTATGATTTTGTATATGTTTCAGACAATTTTAAGACAAACTGCAGCTTAACTTTAAACTGTTCCTAAACTCCCTAAATTGGTTTTTTATGTATTTCAGACCATCTGCTTGTCTCTGTGTATATCTATCTTTCTATTTGTCTGTCTATCTGTCTGTCTCTTTCTTTGTCTGTTTGGCTCTCTATTTCTTTGTCTATTTGTCTTTCTGTTTTCCTGTCTACCTGTCTTGCCTGTTTGTTTGTCAGTTCGTTTTTCTGTTTGTCTTTCTGTCTGTCTGTTCATCCGTCTGTTTTTCTGTCTGTCTGTCTGTTTTTCTGTCTGTCTGTCTGTCTTTTTGTCTGTCAGTTTATCTGTCTGTTTGTCTGTATATTTCCCTGGTTTTTTGTTTGTTTGTCTTTCTGTTTGTCTGTTTTCCTGTTTTTTGTTTGTTTGTCTTTCTGTTTGTCTGTCTGTCTGTCTGTCTGTTGTCCTTGTTTTTTGTTTGTCTGTCTGTTTGTCTGTCTGTTTTTCTGTCTGTTTGTCTGTCTGTTTGTCTGTCTGTTTGTCTGTCTGTTTGTCTGTCTGTTTGTCTGTCTGTCTGTTTGTCTGTCTGTCTGTTTGTCTGTCTGTTTGTCTTTCTGTTTGTCTGTCTGTTTGTCTGTTTTTCTGTCTTTTTGTCTGTTTGTCTGTCTGTCTGTTTGTCTATCTGTTTGTCTATCTGTTTGTCTATCTGTTTGTCTATCTGTTTGTCTATTTGTTTGTCTATCTGTTTGTCTGTCTGTTTTTCTTTCTGTTTGTCTGTCTCTTTGTTTGTCTGTTTTTTATTCTGTTTGTCTGTCTGTTTTTATTCTGTTTGTCTGTCTGTTTTTTATTCTGTTTATCAGTCTTTTTGTCTGTCTGTTTGTCTATCTATTTTCTGTCTGTTTGTCTATCTGTTTATCTGTTTGTCTGTCTATCTTTTAATTTTTTGTTTTACCATCCATCTGTTTGTCTGTCTGTTTGTCTGTCTGTTTGTCTGTCTGTTTGTCTGTCTGTTTGTCTGTCTGTTTGTCTGTCTGTTTGTCTGTCTGTTTGTCTGTCTGTTTGTCTGTCTGTTTGTCTGTCTGTTTGTCTTTCTATTTGTCTACCTGTTTGTCTGTTTGTCTGTCTTTTTTCTATCTGTCTGTTTATCTGTCTTTTCTGTCTATCTGCCTGTTTGTTTGTCTGTCTGTTTGTGTTTCTGTTTATCTATCTGTTTGTCTGTCTTTTCTATCTATCTATCTATCTATCTATCTATCTATTTGTGTGTTTGTATGTCCGTTTTTCTTTCAGTTTGTCTGTTTGTCTTTCTGTTTGTCTGTCTGATTATCTGTCGGTTTGTCTTTCTGTTTGTCTGTTTGTTTCTCTATCTGTTTTTCTGCCTGTCTGTATGTCTGTCTATTTTTTCTGTTTGTCTGTTTGTCTGTCTGTTTGTCTGCTTGTCTGTTTGTCTGTTTTTCTGTTTATCTGTTTGTCTATTTCTCTGTTTGTCTGTCTGATTATCTGTCTGTTACTCTGTCTGTCTGTCTGTCTATTTTTCTGTCTGTTTTAATCTGCTGTCCGTTTGTTTGTTTATTTGTATATCTGTTTTTGTCTGCTGTCAGTTTGTCTGTTTATTTGTCTATCTGTTCGTCTGTCTGTCTTTTTTGACTGTTCGTCTGTTTGTCTTTTTGTCTGTTTTTCTGTCTGTTTGTCTGTCACTTTCTCTGTCTGTTTGTCTGTCTGTTTATCTGTCAGTTTACCTGTCAGTCTGTCTCTTGTCTGACTGTTTGTCTGTCTGTTTCTGTCTGTCTGTTTGTCTGTCTTTCTGTTTGTCTCTCGATCTTTCTGTTAGTTTGTCTGTCTGTCTGTATGTTTGTCTGTATGTTTGTCAGTTTTTCTGTCTGCCTGTCTGTCGGTCTGTCTGTTTCTCATCTATTTATCTGTCTGTTTGTCCATCTGTTTGTCTGTCTGTTTTTCCATGTGTTTGTCTGTCTGTTTGTCCATCTGTTTGTCTGTCTATTTGTGTGTCTGTCTATCTTTCAATCTGTTTGTCCATCTGTTTGTTTGTCTATTTGTGTGTCTGTCTGTCTTTCAATCTGTCTGTCTGTCTGTCTGTCTGTCTATTTGTCTATCTATTTGTCTGTCTGTTTGTATGTCTGTCTGTCTGTCTGTCTGTTTGTCTGTCTGAATGTTTGTCTGCCTGTCTGTCGGTCTGTCTGTTTGTCATCTGCTTGTCTATCTGTTTGTCCATCTGTTTGTCTGTCTGTTTGTCCATGTGTTTGTCTGTCTGTTTGTCCATCTGTTTGTCTGTCTATTTGTGTGTCTGTCTATCTTTCAATCTGTTTGTCCATCTGTTTGTCTGTCTATTTGTGTGTCTGTCTATCTTTCAATCTGTCTGTCGGTCTGTCTGTTTGTCTATCTATTTGTCTGTCTGTTTGTATCTCTGTCTGTCTGTCTGTCTTTCTGTTTGTCTGTCTGTTTGTCTGAAAATTTGTCTGCCTATCTGTCAGTCTGTCTGTTTGTCATCTGTTTGTCTGTCTGTTTGTCTATCTGTTTGTCTGTCTGTTTGTCCATCTGTTTGTCTGTCTATTTGTTTGTCTGTCTATTTGTTTGTCTGTCTATTTGTCTGTCTGTCAGTCTTTCAATCCGTCTATCTGTCTGTCTGTCTGTCAGTTTGTCTATCTATTTGTCTGTCTGTTTGTCTGTCTGTCTGTCTGTCTGTCTGTCTGTCTTTTTTTCTGTCTGTTTGCCTGTCTGTCTGTCTGTTTGTCTATCTTTCTGTCTGTCTTTCTGTCTGTTTGTCTGTCTGTCTGTTTGTCTTTCTGTCTGTCTGTTTGTCTGTCTGTCTGTTTGTCTATCTGTCTGTCTTTCTGTCTGTCCATCTTTTTGTATATCTCTTTGTCTGTCTGTTAATCTGTATATTTGTCTGCCTGTCTGTCTGTTTATCAGTCTGTTTGTCTGTTTGTTTGTCCATCTGTTTGTCTGCCTATTTGTCTGTCTCTCTGTCTGTCTATCTGTCTGTCTGTCTGTCTGCTTGTCCGACTGTTTGTCCATCTGTTTGACTGTCTTTTTGTCTGTCTGTCTGTTTGTCTGTCTGTTTTTCTGTCTTTTTGTTGGTCTGTTTGTCTGTCTGTCTGTTTGTCTGTCTGTCTATTTGTCTGTCTTTTTTCTGTCTCTTTGTCTGTTTGTTGTCTATCTGTTTGTCTGTCTGTCTGTTATTCTGTCTGTCTGTATGTCTGTTTGTCTGTCTGTCTGTCTTTCTGTCTGTCTGTTTTCTGTCTGTCAGTTTTTCTGTCTGTTTTTCTATCTGTTTGTTTGTCTGTCTGTTTGTCTGTTTGTGTGTCTATATGTCTGTCTGTTTGTCGGTCTGTTTGTATGTCGGTTTGTCTGTCTGTTTGACTGCCTTTTTGTCCGTCTGTTTGTCTGTCGGTTTGTCTGTCTGTTTGTCGGTCTGTTTGTAAGTCGGTTTGTCTGTCTGTCTGTTTGTCTGTCTGTCTCTATCTGTTAGTTTGTCAGTTTGTCTTTATGTTTGTCGGTGTGTCTGTCATTTTCTCTCTGTCTGTCTGTCTGTCGGTGTGTCTGTCTGGTTGTGTGTCTGTCGGTTTGTCTTTCTTTTTGTCTGTCTGTTTGTCTGTCTGTTTTTCTGTCTGTTTGTCTGTCTGTTTGTCTGTCTGTTTTTCTGGCTGTCATTATATCTGTCTGTATGTCTGTCTGTTTGTCTGTTTATCTGTCTGTTTGTCTGTTTATCTGTCTGTTTGTCTGTTTATCTGTCTGTTTGTCTGTCTGTTTGTCTGTCTGTTTGTCTGTCTGTTTGTCTGTCTGTTTGTCTGTCTGTTTGTCTGTCTGTTTGTCTGTCTGTTTGTCTGTCTGTTTGTCTGTCTGTTTTTCTGTCTGTCTGTTTGTCTGTCTGTCTATTAGTCTGTCTGTCTTTCTATCTATCTGTCTGTCTGTCTATCTGTTTATCTGTCTGTTTGTCTGTATGTCTATATGTTTGTCTGTATGTCTGTCGGTCTGTCTGTTTGTCATCAGTTTGTCTGTCTATATGTTTGTTGTCTGTCAATCTGTCTGTCTGTCTGTTTGTCTATCTGTTTGTCTGTCTGTTTGTTTTTCTGTTTGTCTGTCTCTTTGTCTGTCTGTTTGTCTCTTAGTCTGTCTGTTTATCTGTCTGTTTGTTTGTCTGTTTCTCTGTCTGTTTGTCTGTCTGTTTGTCTGTCTGTCTGGCTGTTTATCTGTCTGTTTGTCTGTCTTTCTGTTTGTCTGTCCATCTATTTGTCTGTAAGTCTGTCTGTCTGTATGTATGTATGTCTTTCTGTATGTCTGTTTGTCTGTCTGTCTTGTTGTCTGTCATTATGTCTTGTTTTTTGTCTCTCTGTCTATCTGTTTCTCTGTTTGTCTGTATGTTTGTCTGTCTGTCTGTTTCTCCGTCTGTTTCTCCGTCTGTTTGTCTGTTTGTTTGTCTCTCTTTTTGTCTGTCTGTCTGTCTGTCAATCTCTCTGTCTGTCTTTTTGTCTCTCTGTTTGTCTGTCTGTCTGTCTGTTTGTTTGTCTGTTTGTCAGTCTGTTTGTCTGTTTGTTTGTCTGTCTGTTTGTCTGTCTGTTTGTCTGTCTGTTTGTCTTTTTGTTTGTCTGTCTGTTTTTCTGTCTGTTTTTCTGTCTGTTTTTCTGTCTGTTTTCCTGTCTGTCAGTTTGTCTGTCAGTTTGTCTGTCTATCTGTATGTCTGTTTGTCTGTCTGTTTGTCTGTCAGTTTGTCTGTCTATTTGTCAGTCTGTCTGTCTGTTTGTCTGTCTGTGTTTGTCTTTTTGTTTGTCTGTCTGTTTTTCTGTCTGTTTGTCTTTCTGTTTGTCTGTCTGTTTGTCTTTCTGTTTGTCTGTCTGTTTTTCTTTCTGTTTGTCTTTCTGTTTGCCTGTCTGTTTTTCTGTCTGTTTTTCTGTCTGTTTTTCTGTCTGATTGTCTGTCAGTCTGTTTGTCAGTCTGTTTGTCTGTCTGTCTGTTTGTCTGTCTGTCTGTTTGTCTGTCTGTCTATCAGTCTGTCTGTCTGTTTGTCTGTCTGTTTGTCTGTTTGTCTGTCTATCTATCTGTCCCTTTGTATGTTTGTCTGATTGTCTGTCAGTTTGTCTGTCTGTTTGTCATTTTGTCTGTTTGTCTGTCTGTTTTTGTCTGTCTATCTGACTGTTTTTCTGTCTTTCTGTCTGTCTGTCTGTCTGTCTGTGTCTATTTGTCAGTCTTTTTGTCAGTCTGTATGTCAGTCTGTTTGTCAGTCTGTTTGTCAGTCTGTCTGTTTTTCTGTCTGTTTATCTGTCTGTCTGTGTGTCTGCCAGTTTGTCTGTTTGTCTGTTTGTTTGTCTGTTTGTCTGTCAGTTTATCTTCTGTTTGTCTTTTTGTCTGTCCATATGTTTGTCAGTCTGTTTGTCTGTCTTTTTTTCTGTCTGTCTATTTGTCTGTTTTTCTGTTTGTCTGTCTTTCTGTCTGTCAGTCAGTCTGTTTGTCTGTCTTTCTTTCTATCTGTCAGTCTTTTTGTCTGCCTGTCTGTCTGTTTGTCTTTCTGTCTGTCTGTCTGACTGTTTGTCTGTCTGACTGTTTGTCTGTTTGTCTGTTTGTCTTGTTGTCTGTTTGTCTGTTTGTCTTGTTGTCTGTTTGTCTGTTTGTCTTGTTGTCTGTTTGTCTGTTTGTCTGTTTGTCTGTTTGTCTGTTTGTCTGTCTGTCTATCTGTCTGTCTGTCTGTCTGTCTGTCTGTCTGTTTGTCTGTTTGTCTGTTTGTCTGTTTGTCTGTTTGTCTGTTTGTCTGTTTGTCTGTTTGTCGGTTTGTCTGTTTATCTGTATGTCTGTTTGTCTGTTTGTCTGTTTGTCTGTTTGTTTGTCTGTCTGTCTGTCTGTCTGTCTTTCTTTCTTTCTGTCAGTCTGTCTGTCTGTCTGTTTGTCTGTCTGTCTGTTTGTCTGTCTGTTTGGCTGACTATCTGTTTGTCAGTCTGTTTTTTCTGTTTGTCTGTTTATCTGTCTGTCTTTTAATCTGTTTGTCTGTCTGTTTGTCGGTCTGTCTGTTTGTCTGTTTGTCTGTTTGTCTGGTTGTCTGTTTGTCTGTTTGTCTATTTGTATATCTGTCTGTTAGTCAGTTTGTCTATTTTTCTGTCTGTCTATCTGTTTGTCTGTTTGTCTGTTTGTCTGTTTGTCAGTTTGTCTGTTTGTCTGTCTGTCTGTCTGTCTGTTTGTCTTTTTGTCTTTTTGTCTGTCTGTCTGTCTGTCTGTGCTGTAGTAAGATAGGTATCGCTTTCCTTTGAGCAAAAACGGTAAAGTCTTGGGGTTGCTTGCTCTTGCTCGATAATTGTTTATGACAAGGCTTGCATAAGATTGTAACCAAATATTATACACTACATCTTTGGTCATACGTTTGTATAAGATTGCATTAGTAAGCTTTGTTTAGCCTTTGGTTAGGGTTTGGTCAGGGTTTGGTTAGGGTTTGGTTAGGGTTTGGTTAGGATTTGCTTAGGATTTGCTTAGGATTTGCTTAGGATTTGGTTAGGATTTTGATAAGACAGAAAATAGATAGACAAAAAGATAGACAAACAGACAGAGAAAACAGACAAACAGACAAACAGACAAACAGACAAACAGGCAAACAGACAAACAGACAAACAGACAAACAGGCAAACAGACGAACAGACAAACAGACAAACAGACAAACAGACAAACAGACAGACAAACAGACAGATAAACAGACATACAAACTGACAGACAAACAGATAGATAAACAGATAGACAAACAGAAGGAGAAACAAACAGACAGACTGAATGACAGACAAAATTAAAGACCAACAGACAGACAAACAAACAGACAGAAAATTGACAGACAAAAAGATAGACAGAAAAAAACAGACAGACAGACAAACAGACAGACAGACCGACAAACTGACAAACAGACATACAGACAGACAGATGGAGAAACAGACAAACAGATAGACTGAATGACAGACAAACAAACAGACAAACAAACAGACAGAAAATAGACAAACAGACAGACAAACAGACAGGAAAAACAAACAGACAGACAGACAAACAGAAACAAACAGACAGACAAACAGACAGATAAACAGACATCCAGACAGACAAGCAGATAGACAAACAGACAGACAACAGACAGACAGACAAACAGACAGACAAACAGACAAACAGACAGACAAACAGACAGACAGACAAACAGACAGACAGACACACAGAGAGACAAACAGACAGACAAACAGACAGACAGACAAACAGACAGACAGACACACAGACAGACAAACAGACACACAGACAGACAAACAGACAGACAGGCAAACATACGAACAGATAGACAGAAAAACAGACAAAATAGACAGACAGACAGATAGACAGACAAACAGGAGACAAACAGACAGACAAACAGACAGACAGACAGACAAAAAGACAGACAGACAGACAAAAAGACAGACAGACAAAAAGACAGCCAGACAAAAAGATAGAAAGACAGACTGACAAACAGATGGAAAAATAGACAGATAGACAAACAGACAGACAAAAAAAAATAGGCAAACAGACAGACAAACAGACAAACAGACAGAAAAAACAAACAAACAAACAGACAGACAAACAGACATGTAGACAAACAGACAGACAGACAGACAGACAGACAGACAGACAGACAAACAAACAGACAGACAGACAAACAGACAAAATAGACAGACAGACAGACAGACAAACAGACAAAATAGACAGACAGACAGGCAGACAGACAAACAGACAAAATAGACAGACAGACAAACAGACAGAAAAAATAGAGACAGACAAACAGGCAAACAGAGACAAACAGACAGACAGACAGACAGACAGACAGACAGGCAGACAGGCAGATAGACAGATAAACAGCCACACAAACAGACGGACAAACAGACAGACAAACAGACGAACAAACAGATGGACAGACAGATGGACAGACAGATTTGGTTAGGGTTTTAGACTATTGTTAAACTTTGATTAAGGTTTTAGACTATTGTTAAACTTTGGTTAAGGTTTTAGACTATTGTTAAACTTTGGTTAGGCTTGGTTAAACTTTGGTTAGGCTTTGGTAGGATTTTATTATCTTAAGTATAAACGTACAATATAGAGTGAGAAGTCATTTTTAATCCATACTCCTTCAGTTTAGGCTTGTGGGGTTGGGCTGTTTCAATCTGTGTGTGCTAGTAAGATAGGTATCACTTTCCCTCGAGCAAAAACATTGGAGTCTCCTATAGGGAGAGACCTTAGGCATATGTCTTGGTAAGTGCAGATAGAGGCTTGGAGGTGATTGCAACCAAATATTATTCGCCACATCTTTGGTCATAGGTTTGTTTAAGATTGGATTAGTAGGCTTTGGTTGAGGATTTGGTTAAGGCTTTGGTTAAGGCTTTGGTTAAGGCTTTGGTTAAGGCTTTGGTTAAGGCTTTGGTTAGGCTTTGGTTAGACTTTGTTAGACTTTGTTAAGCCTTGTTAGACTTTGTTAGACTTTGTTAAGCTTTGTTGGACTTTGTTAAGCTTTGTTGGACTTTGTTAAGCTTTGTTGGACTTTGTTAGGCTTTGTTAAGCTTTGTTAGACTTTGTTTAGCTTTGTTAGACTTTGTTAGACTTTGTTAGACCTTGTTAAGCTTAGTTAGACTTTGTTAAGCTTAGTTAGACTTTGTTAGACTTTGTTAAGCTCTGTTAAGCTTTGTTAGACTTTGTTGAGCTTTGTTAAGCCTTGTTAGACTTTGTTGAGCTTTGTTAAGCCTTGTTAAGCCTTGTTAGACTTTGTTAAGCTTTGTTAGACTTTGTTAGACCTTGTTAGACTTTGTTAAGCTTTGTTAGACTTTGTTAGACTTTGTTAAGCTCTGTTAAGCTTTGTTAGACTTTGTTAAGCTTTGTTAAGCCTTGTTAGACTTTGTTAAGCTTTGTTAGACTTTGTCACTTTTCTAGACTTTGTTAAGCTTTGTTAGACTTTGTTAGGACTTATGTGAGCTTTGTTAGACTTTGTTAAGCCTTGTTAGACTTTGTTAAGCTTTGTTAGGACTTATGTAAGCTTTCTTAGACTTTGTTAAGCCTTGTTAGACTTTGTTAAGCTTTGTTAGGCTTTCTTGGACTTTGTTAAATTTTGTTAGGCTTTGTTAGACTTTGTTAAACTCTCTTAGGCTTTGTCAGACTTTGTTAAGCTTTGTTAAACTTGTTTAGCTTTGTTAGACTTTGTTGGTGTTTGTTAAGTTTTGTTAGACTTTGTTAGGCTCTGTTAGGCTTTGGTTAAGGCTTTGGTTAGACTTTGTTAGACTTATTTAAGCTATGTTAGACTTTGTTAGGCTTTGTTGGACTTTGTTAGGCTTTGTTAGACTTTGTTAGACTCTGTTAAGCTTTGTTAGACTTTGTTAAGCCTTGTTAGACTTTGTTAAGGCTTGTTGGACTTTGTTAAGCTTTGTTAGACTTTGTTAGACTTTGTTAAGCTTTGTTAGACTTTGTTAGACTTTGTTAAGCTTTGTTAGACTTTGTTAAGCTTTGTTAGACTTTGTTAAGCCTTGTTAGACTTTGTTAAGGCTTGTTGGACTTTGTTAAGCTTTGTTAGACTTTGTTAGGCTTTGTTAAGCTTTGTTAGACTTGTTAGACTTTGTTAGACTTTGGTAGGTCGTGGTTATCTTAAGTAGGCCGTGGTTATTTGAAGTCTTGGTGCGCGGACACTAACGCAAATCCTAACTCAAATACTAACTCTTGATAAACCAACGAACGGTCCGCTACTCGCAAGCATACTCGTGCAATTTAGGCTTCTGCGCTTCGACCGTTTCCATCTGTCTACGGCCGTATGGCGTAGCGAGACGCGTATCACTTTCCCTCGAGCGAAAAGATTTTGTGGAGTCTTGCATGCATAAGATGATGACCAGATGGGATCGGTTGGGATAGCTCGTCACGCTCAGGTCTTTTGCGATATGTTTTCATAAGATCGGCTCGTTTATTAAACGGGCTAGGTAGCGAAAGATCGACCAAGTCGGTCGCCATTCTTGGTGCGCTCGATTCGTAACTGTCGATTCGAAAGCCGACACTTTTTCTCGTCACCAAATACATTAGGGTAGATGGGAGAGAATGATTGACGTGCTCCTCCAGTCTGCTGGCATGTTTTCACTTTAAACATGTTAAATTCTGCTGCACGAAAGACTTTAAACCGTTGGTCGACGATAAAGCTTTTAATTTACTTTGCAGGTTACTAAGAGACGGCTCGTTCACCCCGCCCTTTTCCCGATCGCGTAAACGAACGCGTGGATTGGCACGCATCGGTCACGCACGACACGGCCTTGCCTTACTTAATCTATGCCATGCCTGTAGTGCATTATGGGATATTTCTGATACCTTCCACAGCACCCTGTTCCTGCATCAAACATACGGATATACACATTTATATATATATATATATATATATATATATATATATATATATAAGTCTAATTCGGGGTCCAAATCGCAAAGCCAAACATATCCTAAGCGAGAGACTTACTATCATATCTCAAAGATATCATAGTCTAAATTTTTAAAAAAATTTTTTACCACACTTACAGCCCTAAATCTATTACGACTCTTAGTCGCGCCTCTGCCGAGAACGCCCACTGTCGGAAACGAATTCCCGACAAGTAAAGGCACCTCTCGGTTCTTTGAAAGGCTTATGGCAGATCGGCCATCCTCGGACTTTACATGATGTCCATTAGGCCAGCTACGACTGTTACAAAGAGTCCATAAACATGCATGACTGATCAGCCACAAATCCTGCGACCGACCGCCATTGCTAACGTCTCTCGCAAAGAAAACAATCAAAACGCGCGCCAAAATCAAAACCGACCGCTGGTCACATCAACCCTTCAAACTGTTTCACTTTCTCCTAAGTATTTATTCCTCTTATTTTTATTTTTACTTCTTTTACCCACCTAAATAACTCTAAAATTTAATCCTTCTTTATCGTTTCATACATTCCCAAACAAATAAATACACTATCACACAAAAACTCAAAATCACAAAATCATTTTCTTTACCATCTTTTACACTCATCACACTTATTACACTTACAAACTCATCACTTCAAACGCCTCTTATTTAACAAACTCAATTCATTTCTCCCCCATTATCTTACTCACAATTATCTTACTCACAGTTATCTCAATTCATTTAACATTTCTAGTTAGTGAACCACTCTTAATCATGATTTACTACTCAATTCTGCTATTTCTATTTTACAGCTTACATTTCCCATTCACCACAAAACATGTGCAAACAAGAACATCACCTAGTGGAAACAATACTTGGTATGATTACCTTTTTCTTCAATCTTCTACCTTTACTAATTCTCAATTGCATTGCCTCTCAGTGACTACAATGAAAATTACAACTTTTTTCTCTTACCTACCTTATACAGGCACAACAATGAAACACAATGCAACTCAATTTTATCACTTCAATTCAATACAATGCACAAACATGACTTGCTATGCAACACAATTATTCCTCATATTTCATTGCTCTTTCTAGCAAATAATTATGGCCATTTTCTAACTTACACTGCTGCAATCAATTGCTTTAGTGATATGTTTTGTTTGAGGGGCCAAAAGGCATATCCCAAATGTTAAATGGCAGTGTATAAATGGATCTAGAAAATTGTTGATTCTCTCCACTGTATAATTCTTTTCTATTTACAATTTTATTCATAACTTCATCTTGGTCATTTGCACTGAAATTTATAATCACCATTGCTGGTGCACTTTTACAAATTCAATTTTCATAATCTTGCCTGAATTTATTGAGCAGAGTAGGGTGTCAGACCTTTGGCAGGTTAATCGCTAACTTGGTTAACCTATTTATGGCAATGGCTGTATAGTCTTAGAGCTTTACTTGAACTAATGCCAGAGATTGCTTGCCCTTACTTGTTAATATTTAGTAGCAGTTGCCAACAAAATTGCCTTTCATTATCATTTCTCCATTATGCTCTCAAATAATCACACCTCATACACCACTTCCTACATATCCATGCATTTCACTTACCAATTCAGCACCTTAAATGGCTCTTCTTTAGCAAGCCCAATTTGTATCTTACTTACAATATCTCAATCACTCAACCACTCTTAATCACCATCTTATAATCAATTTTCATCACAGCTTTATTCTAGCCTAAAATCATTTCATTCTTTTTTCAGCCTTCTCATCTTCAACTAAGCATCTGCAAACAAGAAGATTACTGAATCAAAACAAAACTTGGTATGATCACTTCTTTATTTAATCCTTTACCTTTATTAATTATCATTTACATTACTCACTGACAAGGAAAATGTAAACTACATCTTCTCCTCTTACATAACTTAAACAAAGACAACAAATAATACCTTTACACATGTTCTCTCTCTTCAAAACTCATCATTCATATGCAACTCATTCATAAAGCAGCCTCAAAATCTTGCCCTGCAAACTCTCAGCTGAACTTGAACAATAATACCTCCACCACTGTTAGTCTTCTATAATTTTACTTTGGCTAACACCACATCATTTCACCTATAAAGGGGAAGCATCCTCATCACAAATGCTTTACAAACAGCACTGTTAGCCACACATCAGTGTCAGATCAGAATCATAGCTAACCCAGCATAACATAATGCGATACAAAATTATATGTAATTCAATCACCATCAACTATATAAACACAAAACCAGACACTAATACTTCTACAGGACACAACTCCATAGCCCATTAACTAACAACCCCTGTTTATATTCTAACAGCTGACCTATTCTTCATACCTGCATTGCCTGCAAATTACAATTGACCCATTCCAAACAAGCCATTGCCATTTCTTTTTTTATCACCTCAATACAATATAATACAACTTAAACATGAATTGTTCTACAAGACACTTATTCCTTACATCTTATTGCTCATATCAACATTTTATTCTGCTCATTCTCTAAGCTGCAACAAATTGTTTTATTCACTGCTATGTTTTATTGGAAGGGCTAAAGATCTGTCAGTTAAAACTATGCTCACTTTCATAAGGTTCTGGGACTCATCCAAATTTCAAATGTCACTGTAAATCAGTATCTAAAAAATTGGACATTCTCACCACTGAAGAAGTCAAACCTTACATAATTTTTTTCATAACTTTACTTTACAACCAAGGTTAGTCCTTAGCAACGAAACTTCTAGTCACCAGTGTTGGAAAGAAGCTGTTCTCCTTCATCAACTTTCAATGCACAGAAGCAAAACTTGATAGGACCTCTTTGTTACAGCACTTAACCCATTCAGGGCCAGGGGTGCACTTTTACAAATGGTTTTTGGTAATCCTAACTGAATTTATTGAGCAGAGTAGGGTGCCAGACCTTTGGCAGTTTGACTGCAAACTTGATTAACCTGTTAGTGAGCATGGGTGTATAGTCTTAGAACTTCATTTCAACTAACACCAGACAAATTTATACAGCACAATGGAGTGCTTACCCTTACTGGTTAATATTTAGTAGCAGTTGCCAACAAAAGCAGCTGTCATTTTCACAAATCATTTTTCCCATCTTAATTCACAGTTATGCATCATGTCCCTTTACAGATTATATATAGGCACATCTGTTATTTTTCTTTCATTCAAGAGGAAAAGTTTTACCAGCAGTAGAACAGTTAGTTTAGCCAATGCCATTACATGGTAATTATATCATGGCAAGGTAAAGCAGTGACAATCTGATGGCTGCAAATATATCCCAAGCAGGGTAATTCGGTTGCTTTATGATCTAATATGATAACTGATTATTAAATCTCAATTTCTTAAGTCCATTACATAATTGAGTTTTGTGCTCCTTTTTCTTGCTCTACAATGCACACAATGAGAATGTAGGTTTTGTACTTTCAGTCTGTTCAAGACAAATAACATGAAAATGTTCCTAAAGCTTCAATGCTAAGAAAATATTTGGGATAAATTAACCATTTGGTTATCAGGAATCAGGCACAGGGTAATAATAGTTTTACAGATGTCTGAAGGTTCAATTGATCACCATGTGCTACATGACCTGAGGTTTCTGTATCAACATTATGAACCATTATTGTGAAACATGTCAACTTTTCATCCTTCTCAGCTCAATTTTTATCTGTGGTTCTTTCTCCAGGTTTTTTTTCGACTCTCACATGCATGAAATTTTGTCGAGGAAAAATTTACATCGAGCCGTCTAAAGTTAGGCTTTAAATGGGTCATTTCGTATCCGAGGTACGGGCTGTTTAGTCCAGTTTTTTTATTCCAGTTGTTTTGAGTAATTATGTTTATTTCTCCAATAATAAGACTTTCGACAAACTTATTCTTTGGTGGTATCTTGACTTAAACTTGGATTCTCAAGAAACACGCTGGAATGTGATAGGTCAATCCCCGTGCACAACTAGGTTTAGCCAATCTTTAGACTGATTTTCGTCCCTTGGGGTTTGGATCATTTTGGCGCCCAACTCGAAGCATGACCATGACTAGAAGTAGAAATTCGCATACAACATGGCGCCCTTTTTAACTAGTGACTTTTCCTGTGAATTTAAAACCTCAAATGGTCGTTGTGAACTTCTCAATCATGCAAACATCGAGAAGTTGAAGGTAGGAAGCATACTGCTTCGTCTTGTTGTCACCTGCATTCAGAAAGAAGATTGCTCTGACTAAGTTTGCATGTGACGATCTATTTGATTCGAGTGAACTTACCTTACTATTTTTGCTCTTTTGAACAGGGTTTATCTTTTAAATTCCGTTCATGGCAGGCAGAAAAAAATGCTGAAAAGTGCAATGAATCTTTCACAGTTTGCTTCGGTCAAAAAGGTTTGTTAATTCTTATAATCTTATCGTTGACATTTCACGTGTAGGGCTGTAAAAGCTTTCTTGTAGATGGTTAGTTATCGTTATTGACATTGGTTTCTATTGGAATGTTTTCATTGTTATTTCGTGATTTAAAATTTTGTTTCGAGTCGCTAAGTAAAAGTAGGAAAACGACTCAAGAATGTTCAATGCTCAAGCCACACTTGCTTTCGGTCCGCTACACGTGTCATAAGATTATTTGATGTTTTAGTCGACAGTTTAAGTCAAGCCAGAAATAGTTACATATTACACGAAAATAATTGGAAGTGGGCGCCTTTTTTCAGCTAGGAAGACTGCATTTTATGTAGACAGAAACGGAGATATCCGGCGTGGGAGCAGGCCACCTGTTGGCGTACTGGCGTACAATTGTCTTTCTCGGATAAATTGAATAAATAGCGCGATTTTTGTTGTGAAATAACGTTCCTAGAGTACACATAACGAGACTCCACGTCTCTGACGTGAGGTTTAGATGAACTGACCTTGGTTTAAATGTTATTTCACCATTTTGTTAGCATTTATTTGTTCAGTGTTATAATAGACTGACATTCACGTTCCAGACTTAACAGACCACCATTCTTGGTTTTGATGAAACTAATTGAAGCAGGAGAGTGCTGAAATACAACACTTAGCTATATGTCCTTCCAACGGGCATCCTACATCCTGAAATTTTCAAATTGAAATTTTAAAATCTCTGGTCACTGAGATATACCAGCATAGTCAGCATTTCATGGTCAAACGAACTCTTTCATCTTCCAAAATACAAAGTGCTCAACCTACAATGAAGACCTCAACTGCACCTACATATTAGGAATCTGTATGCTACAATTCCATAAAATTTAGCTATCTCATCATATTTGGTATGTGATAAACTTCTACCAAATATCTACAGTATAAGTGCACCTTTTCTTGCAATCAAGAAATTAGGTGGAAAAGAAGGTTTTTAATTTGCCAGTAACCACTTAATGCTAACAAATTGCAGACTATAACAGCAGTTTTGTAGTGAAGTTTTTATTATAAATTGAGTACTAACCCTGGAATGTAGCAATCTAAATTCCACTTTGGCTATTCATTCTAAATTAGTTTCTAAGTTTTTGAGCAACAAAAATAAATTTATTAAGAATTGGGTATTATGCAAATAACCATAAAAATGATCATTATTAACCCATTCAGGGATTATGCCAGATCATGACACTTTACCTATCACAGGGATGAACCATTAAAAGTTTTAAACATCAAACCAAAAAACTGTTGTGCATCATGAAGCACCTGAAAATGTTGACTACCTCAAAACCTGGAAAGTGCTTAGCAGGGATTAAATTGAATTTTTTCTATCCAAAGCCATGTTCATTTTTACTAAGCCCAAGTATTTGGTTGTATATACAGTAAACCACTTTCAAACATTAATTTAGGGGACCAACTTATGCTGAAGAGTTTTGATTGGTTTGTGTTTCAACATACAAGCCTTTCCCCTGTCCATTTGTCCAACCAATAATATTGCACAGCACTGTACTTAACAGTACAACATGTATGTGCACGTACCATTTATATAGGCCTCAAACATTGAACACTGAATAAGCTGTTAATATATAGTGGCTTCCACCTAGGTTGCACGTATATATCAGATTTGCACCTTAGCTCACCATCTGAGTCTTGGTAGCTCAGTGGTTAGAGCGTCTAACCGGTCATCAGGTTGCGGGTTCGATCCCTGTCTGGGGCTCAGAAATCATTTTATAAGTATCGAGCTTGAAGATCATTCATCTACCTTAATATATCCAAGCTGTCACATTTCCTCAAACATCAAACATCTAATGTTTTGTTGCTTAAGGTGAAACATCATCACAGAATGAAACATAATACAATAAAACAATTACTAAACTATTATTACAGGCTGAATTTAGCATTTGAAAGGAATTAGGAAGTGATCAGTTGTCAGAGGTGGCAAAGAGGGTCAAGGAATCAGAATAAGGAAAGAGGAACTGAACTTGATTGAGAGTTGAGAGTAGGATTGAGTTTGAATGCTAATCATCCTGTAATAATATTTTAATAATTGTTTTATCATATTATGTTTCATTCTCAGATGATGTTGCATCTTAAGCAATGAAACATTAGATCTTTATAAAACTTTTGACACAGAAATGCCTGTCTTACCAATATTTTGCTGGGGCTTGATTTTCATCTTTCGAATGCATAACTGGGGATCACTAATAGCCATTTCATTTTCAAAATGGACTTCATTTAAGTTGTCAAGAAAACAGATCATAATCTTGCTTTTGAATTCCATAATAAAGTATAAAACATAATCCATAAATTAACATCTTGAAACTTGATATACAAGTTAAAACAAGATGAAGACAGGTGTGGTAATATTTTGACTTTATTGCAAAGTCATTATCAAACCAACTAAGTTTACAAAACATGCTGAGATCTATATATACATAGAGGATGATGTCACCACTTATTTGCAAGCTGAGAAGGTAATAAAGAGCTTAAGAGGGTGCTTATGTGGATTGACAAGTAATATCAAAGGAAGAAATAAAGCTACAATGGTGCGATGACACCAGGGAAATAGTGAGAGCTCTTTGCTAGCTTTTATACCATTATTTATTTCAGGTTTATTATATTTGATTCAAAGAGCCACCAGTATAATCAAATATAATAAACCTGAAGTAAATAATGGTATAAAAGCTAGCAAAGAGCTCTCACTATTTCCCTAGTGTCATCACACCATTGTAACTTTCTCTTCCTGTGATATTACTGGTTACCTTCTCAGCATGTAAATAAGTGATGACATCATCCTTTATGTATATATAGATCTCGGCATGTTTTGTAAACTTAGTTGGTTTGATGATGACTTTGCAATAAAGTTGAAATTTTACCACACCTGTCTTTATCTTGTTTTAACTTGTATCTCAACTTTCAAGATGTTAATTTTCAGATTATGTTTTATACTTTACTTTTTAAAATTGTTGGCTGGTTATGGTTTTTGGTTGGAATTCCATAATGCTGATTGACTTCAACCAAAATAAAATGAAAGCCACAGAAATGGTAATCACAAGGGGCCCACAATGTGAGTTTAATGCAACAATTATTACACATCAATTGCCTAATTCAATCATATTCAGACCACTAACTGACTGAAGTATTCCCTTGATGTTTTGTTTTATTTTCTATTTTTTGAAACTGCAGTGTAGTAGTTCACAATATGTTACAGTTAAAGGTTTTATAAAATGGCCAACTTTTTTCTTGAATCATCATGTGGGAACATATAAAAGTAATACTTATCATGATACTTGCATTCTTCCACACATAAATATTACTTGTCATCCTGTGCATGGATGTATGTCAGGGAGAGATTAATTGCTTTGTCTGTCATCCTGCATGCCTACCATGTGACTGCAAGAGTCAGAGTAGCTGGTCATAACTTCATTAGAGCACTTCTTATTTGAAGGTTATGTTTTGCTTTGACAAGTCTTGTAATTACTACTTAGCATATGTTATAACCTCACATTTCAAACAATTTGGCACTTATGTCCACTTGAAGAAATATTTCATCACCACATGGTCCAATTTGCAAAAGTCCCAGTATGAATACTTTTCATCTCTGTGTTGTCCATTTTACCATGCACTTGGTTTAGGTGTTCAATTTTTTTTTTCAAGAGATTCACACAAAAAGAAATACTGTGCAAAATCCACCATTTCCAACTTAAGACCTCAACAATAAAACACATTTATATTACAAAGTATGACATGTATAGCCATAAGGCTTCATACTCTTTCTCTATTTCAGCCAGGGCTCAAATTTTATCATGGCCCTCATGGCCATGGTTTCTAAAAAGTAAAAATGGGCATTGATAAAATGAAATTGTACTTAAAATCCAAGGCCACTTTAGGCCCTAATGGGCATTTTAAAAAAGCACACACACATCTTGCTAGCAGGATGAAGTTCTGGCTAAATTTGACTTATTTATGAGCTAGGTTTCCTGACAGTGTGTGACCAGTTATTTGTACAAATCTTTTTGGTTTTGTATCAAGCATAATCCACCTAATAATTTTTTATAAACCAACTAATACCCCCATTAACTGTATTTATGAAACAGCCACAGCTAGTAGAGTCAATTTATGGGAGCAAAGCTGATAAACATTCCAGAAAAAGTGGCAGCAGAACCCAAGAGTAACAACTATAAAAAACCAAAATTGAGGCTGGCTAGAACATAACAGGATGGAATTGAAGTGAACTTCCTATTGTAGCTTATTCAGCTTCAATCATTATTAATATATAGTGACTTCTGCTTAGGTCACACATATATATTGGATTTGCACCTTAGCTCACCATCTGAGTCTTGGTAGCTCAATGGTTAGAGTGTCTAACCGATCATCAGGAGGTTGTGGGTTTGATCCCCATCTGGGGCTCAGAAATCATTTTCTGAGTATTGAGCTTGAAGATCATTCATCTACCTTAAAATATTAGATCTTAATAAACCTTTTGACACAAAAATGCCCATCTAATGAATTTTTTGCTGGGCATTGATTTTCATCCTTTGAATACATTTTCTGCCTGGTTCTTCTATTACACTTTTGCATTGTTAAGTAAAACAAGAACAATGACAGTTTACTAATAAGCAATTTATGAGGAATTTTGATTCTTGGATCTGAATAATGGTTGTAACATGGTATTCAATTCATCCAGTATAAGTTGGCAGTTAGTCATTCACATTGCAGTCTATAGATCACAACTATTCACACAAATACTGACACAACAAATAATAGCACCATGCTTACCACTGGCCTCTACATAACTCGGCTGTAGGCACCCATAACAATTGAGTCATGAAAAGTGTTCCCAGAAGGATGTTGTTAGCAATGAAATTTATAGGTCTCTAAGCTAATGGTAGTGCCAGCTTATGTGTGCCTTTAACAGGACTGTAGATGATTTGTGTTCTTTTGGTAAACATTTTCTTTGAATATTTCTTAAACTCCTGATTCTTTTTTGTTAGTACACGTGTTTTGTGTTCTCTGAAGAGACAAAATCCTTGACAAATATTTTCCTGAAGCCAAAAAATGTAACCTTAGATTAAGAGTAACTGCTTATCAGTGCCATGAAGGGATTTTTTACCATTCAAAAATGGCAATATAGCATTAACAGCAGGAAATAAATACATGAATCTATTTTTTCTTACAAGAAGAACTTGGGTCTTGAAAACTGTATTCATTTGGGAACGCTTTTTTGGCAGTCCTCTTGCCTTCCAGTTATATGTGCTGCCACCCGTATAATTATACTCACCAAAGAGACTAGCCCACACAGACACCAATAAACAGTGGAACCACACTTAACCCTTTAAACTCCAACCACATGTGTAGCTGCAGTTTAATATGATGAAGATTAGATGTATGAACAGATTGATTAATTAATAATTTCTTTAAAAAAATATGGTGTTAAAAGGTTAACACCCACACATACCTATGATTTATAATCTTACTACAATACCTAGAAATGGTGGCTCAAGAAACCAGACAACTGGAAAACATGAATGACATTTCTTACTTGCCTCTAAAGGTGACTACTCTGTAGGTCTTTGAAACATCAAGTCAAGGGTAACAGTAACATCTGATTTGAGGTTTCACTTTAAGTACAACTAGGTATTTATAAAGTCAAAGGATATGAAACTACTTAAAAACATTAGATCTAACTTCACAAAAAACTCTGGTGTTTTGAGCAAATCAGAGTGAATTTTATGAAAATACATAAGTGCAGAAGTCTTCAATTTGAAACTACAGTTCATAAATCTGGGATAAATTTGGCATGTGAAACAATTAAACACGAATCAGTCAGATTCATGAAGGCAGTTGTATGCCTGTGGTATTGCCAAAGGAAATTTTGCTTTTTGATTATTTTTTCGTGTTGTCCTTAAGACAACATTTATGATAGTTCTCATTATGAGCAATCATCTGGCTTGCAATTACAGAGCATGAATGATGAATGTATGCCAAATGTGCAACACATTACAGCTGGTTTTCTTATGAGAGTCAGCTTGTCTTTCACACTACATTTGTATTTTGGAAGAAGACAAGTTAGTATTTTGTTACCTTACAATGTCCATGGTTAATTGTTTGGTTAGCATAGCTTAGCATGCAGTATCACTTTGTGAACATAGCCCTAGTTCCACACCATCTCTTCGCAGATAACAGTGAAATAGTTGTACAATATTGATTGTTATGTTGGTAAATCCAGAATTTATTGGTTTTAAAGTGTTGTCATCAATAACTTATTCTTTTTTCATCAGATTTCAAAGACTATATCACATACAAAGGGAGCCTGGATGTACCGTTGTTTGACTTCATCCTGTCTTTATTTTCGATATTTGGTGCATTGACATTGAGAGGAAGTTTCTTATTGCTGTTGGTTAAATGTCAGGCGATATCAAACTCCAGATGAAGTCGTTCTTCTGAGGATTAAGGTTAGTTCTGTAATAAAAGATGATACAATGTATTAAATGTATTCAGGCCAAAATCATTTAGTTTTGGCTGGATTTCAGTGATTTGAGGTGAACATTTCATTCCATTTTCCAGATGCAAGAATTTCCCCAAAAAGTAAAGGGGTTAACCCATGGTTTTGGACGAGCTTTCTATCCATTTCAAACTTGCGAAATAAGCTAAAAATATCAAAGTTCGGGCGAAATCACTTAGTTTTGGTTTTACTTCAGCGATTTGAGACGAGAATTTTGTTCCATTTTCCATGTCCAAATATTTCGCCAAAAAGTAAAGGGGTTAACGCATGGCTTGTGACGATTCTTCGACCATTTCCAAAGTATCCGAACAAGGTGAAAAGATGGTAGATTAGCTGAAATTAGTAAATTTTGGAGTAATTTGAGCGATTTTATGCCTGGTTTTCAATAATTTCGCGAGGTCGAAAAATTTAACCAAAAAGTAAAGGGTTAAACCATGGTCTTAGGCGATTTTTCGACCATTTTCCGAGTAACCCAAGAAGGTGAAAAGATGGAAGATTAACCCAGATGAATTAATTTTGGACTGATTTGAGCGATTTTAAGCCTTGTTTTCAATGAGTTGTCGAGGTCGCAAAAATTGACCACAAAGTAAAGGGGTTAAGCCATGGTTTCTGGCTATTCTTCGACCATTTTCAAAGTATTCCAACAGTGTCAAAAGATGGTAGATTAGCCGAAATGAATTAATTTTAGACTGATTTGAGCGATTTTAAATCTAGTTTTCAATGAGTTCTCGAGGTGGAAGAATTTGTTTAAAAAGTAACGGGGTTAAGCCATGGTTTTACGGGATTTTTCGACCATTTTCAAAGTATCCCAACAAGGTAAAAAATGGTAGATTAGCTGAAATGAGTTAATTTTGGCCTGATTTGAGCTATTTTAAGCCTAGTTTTGAATGAGTTCTCGAGGTCGAAAAATTTGACCAAAAAGTAAAGGGGTTAACCCATGGTTTTTAGCGATTTTTCGGCCATTTTCAAAGTTTCTCAACAAGGTGAAAAGATGGTAGATTAGCCTAAATAAGTTAATTTTGGGCTGATTTGAGCGAGTTTAGGCGTAGTTTTCAATGAGTTCTCAAGGTCGAAAAATTTGACCAAAAAGTTAAGAGGTTAACCCATGGGGTCTTTGGCGATTTTTCGACCAATTTTTGAAGTATTTCAACTAGGTCAGCAGATGGTTGATATGCGCAAATGAGTTAATTTGAGCAAATGACCTATTTGAGTTATTTTAACCCTTTTTCAATGAGTTCTCAAGGTCGAAAAATTTCTTTTTTCTTACTTTAGGATATGGACATACTTACTCAAGAAGATACATCAAACAGAAAAGAATCTTCTTCAGATAATGAATGATGATCAAAGTAGGAGATAGCAAATTAGACTTTCAGTAAGTAACATGGACATATTGTGTAGAATGTGAAAATTACAATTTTATTTTAATATTTAGTTCTTACAGTACACTTCAGTTTGAAAGGCCGAGAGGAATTAATTGTAACAACAGCAACACGGACATGAAATTAGAAATACACAATGCTGAGTGGAATTATTTTTATTGCTAAAATGTTGGTTAACCATTTGGCGCCCAAATGTTTTTCTTGGCATAATGAAATGGCCAGATGTCTGGCAGAATAAGATTCTTGTAAACCTCTTAGCAATGCATTTAAATTCGGAAGATTTGGCTGAAAGAAAGTTACTTTCTGAACTCTGTCATCAGTTGAATTGGTAAAAAAAAACTTTTGAATTTCCAGGATTTCAAAGCAAACACAACTGTGAAATTTGTGAACTCTGATGATGAAAGATTTGTTATAAAAAGTCTGGCGAGTTAATACTGCAATAGGAAATTTATTAAACCTATGGAACAGTGAAAGTGTAGAAATTTTTCGACTTTGGCTATTGGTATTGCTGTTTTTATGATCAATTTCACATTATGTGATAAAGGCCCAGTGCTGTAACAGTTTATTTGTAACTAGTTATAGTTACAGTTACAGTTACTAGACCAAAAATATAACTAGTTATAGGTACAAGTTACAGTTGGCAAAAGGTAACTAGTTACAATTACAAAGTTACAATGTATTTTTGTGAAAAAGTTACATTTATTGGCTTTAACAAAACGTCAATCTCGCGTGAGCATGGCAAGCTGAGCATCCAATTGATGCATACCTGAGAAATGCTTCAGAAATTAAAATGCAGAACAATGTTACTAGATGTGATTGCCATTGGTCAGTCACGTACCAGTTAAGTTGTTAAATTGTATATGTTTTCTATTTGATTGGTCACATGCATAAAGTAACGAACATTCGATTTGCAAATTGTAACTTGTATTCGTTTCGTTTTCAAAGTAGTTTTTGCCACTAGTTACCGTTACATAATCGGAAAGGTCTGAGTAATGCCGAAATGTAAAGAGTAGTTTTCCAACGTTTCGAGCAAAGAAAACGAAGGTTTTCTCTCTGACGAAGGGCCTTCGCTTGAAACATTAGAAAACTACTCTTTACATTTCGGCATTACTCAGACCTTTCCGATTATTTCACTTCGATTTCAACAGTGCCTACGCAGTACTCTATTTTATTTCATAGTTACCGTGACGTGTTCCTAAAATGTAACAAGTTACCGTTGCTATTCCCTAAAAAAAATTATTGCCTTTAATTAATGATATGTAACGAAGTTATTTACAGCAAACTGTGCTGTGGGGCCTGCTTTCGAAATACTGCCAAAATATGAAAGTTTAGGACGAATAAGATAGTTCTGGCCTGATTTCAGAGACTTTACGGTAATATTTGAGATAATTTTTTAGGTGGAAAAATTTCACCAAAATTAAAGGGGTCAACCCACGGTATTTCACAATTTTTCGACCAATTTCAAAATTTCGAAATAAGGCAAAATTATGAAAGTTTAGGCCGAATAAGATAGTTTTGGCGTGATTTGAGGGAATTTACAGTAATATTTGAGATATTTTTTGAGTTCGAAAAATTTCACAAAAAAGCAAAGGGGTTAACCCACGGTTTTTCACGATTTTTCGACCAATTTCAAAATTTGGAAATAAGGCAAAATTATGAAAGTTTAGGACGAATAAGATAGATCTACCCTGGTTTGAGTGACTTCACAGTAATATTTGAGATATTTTTTGAGTTCGAAAAATTTCACCAAAAAGCAAAGGGGTTAACCCACGGTTTTTCCCAATTTTTCGACCAATTTCAAAATTTCGAAATAAGGCAAAATTATGAAAGTTTAGGCCGAATAAGATAGTTTTGGCGTGATTTGAGGGACTTTACAGTAATATTTGAGATAATATTTGACGTGGAAAAATTTCACCAAAAAGCAAAGGGGTTAACCCACGGTTTTTCACGATTTTTCGACCAATTTCAAAATTTGGAATTAAGGCAAAATTATGAAAGTTTAGGCCGAATAAGATAGTTTTGGCGTGATTTGAGGGACTTTACAGTAATATTTGAGATAATATTTGACGTGGAAAAATTTCACCAAAAAGTAAAGGGGTTAACCCACGGTTTTTCACGATTTTTCGACCAATTTAAAACTTTCGAAATACGACCAAAATATGAAAGTTTAGGCCGAGTAAGATAGTTTTGGCGTGATTTGAGGGACGTTACAGTAATATTTGAGATAATATTTGACGTGGAAAAATTTCACCAAAAAGCAAAGGGGTTAACCCACGGTTTTTCACGATTTTTCGACCAATTTAAAACTTTCGAAATACGACCAAAATATGAAAGTTTAGGCCGAGTAAGATAGTTTTGGCGTGATTTGAGGGACTTTACAGTAATATTTGAGATAATATTTGACGTGGAAAAATTTCACCAAAAAGCAAAGGGGTTAACCCACGGTTTTTCACGATTTTTCGACCAATTTCAAAATTTGGAAATAAGGCAAAATTATGAAAGTTTAGGCCAAATAAGATAGTTTTGGCGTGATTTGAGGGACTTTACAGTAATATTTGAGATAATATTTGACGTGGAAAAATTTCACCAAAAAGTAAAGGGGTTAACCCACGGTTTTTCACGATTTTTCGACCAATTTGAAACTTTCGAAATACGGCCAAAATATGAAAGTTTAGGCCGAGTAAGATAGTTTTGGCGTGATTTGAGGGACTTTACAGTAATATTTGAGATAATATTTGACGTGGAAAAATTTCACCAAAAAGCAAAGGGGTTAACCCACGGTTTTTCACGATTTTTCGACCAATTTCAAAATTTGGAAATAAGGCAAAATTATGAAAGTTTAGGACGAGTAAGATAGATCTACCCTGGTTTGAGTGACTTCACAGTAATATTTGAGATATTTTTTGAGTTCGAAAAATTTCACCAAAAAATAAAGGGGTTAACCCACGGTTTTTCCCAATTTTCGACCAATTTCAAAATTTGGAAATAAGGCAAAATTATGAAAGTTTAGGCCGAATAAGATAGTTTTGGTGTGATTTGAGGGACTTTACAGTAATATTTGAGATAATATTTGACGTGGAAAAATTTCACCAAAAAGTAAAGGGGTTAACCCACGGTTTTTCACGATTTTTCGGCCAATTTAAAACTTTCGAAATACGACCAAAATATGAAAGTTTAGGCCGAGTAAGATAGTTTTGGCGTGATTTGAGGGACGTTACAGTAATATTTGAGATAATATTTGACGTGGAAAAATTTCACCAAAAAGCAAAGGGGTTAACCCACGGTTTTTCACGATTTTTCGACCAATTTGAAACTTTCGAAATAAGGCCAAAATATGAAAGTTTAGGACGAGTAAGATAGTTTTGGCGTGATTTGAGGGACGTTACAATAATATTTGAGATAATATTTGACGTGGAAAAATTTCACCAAAAAGCAAAGGGGTTAACCCACGGTTTTTCACGATTTTTCGACCAATTTCAAAATTTGGAAATAAGGCAAAATTATGAAAGTTTAGGACGAATAAGATAGATCTACCCTGGTTTGAGTGACTTCACAGTAATATTTGAGATATTTTTTGAGTTCGAAAAATTTCACCAAAAAGCAAAGGGGTTAACCCACGGTTTTTCACGATTTTTCGACCAATTTCAAAATTTGGAAATAAGGCAAAATTATGAAAGTTTAGGACGAATAAGATAGATCTACCCTGGTTTGAGTGACTTCACAGTAATATTTGAGATATTTTTTGAGTTCAAAAAATTTTACCAAAAAGTAAAGGGATTAACCCACGGTTTTTCACGATTTTTCGACCAATTTAAAACTTTCGAAATACGGCCAAAATATGAAAGTTTAGGCCGAATAAGATAGTTTTGGCGTGATTTGAGGGACTTTACCGTAATATTTGAGATAATATTTGACGTGGAAAAATTTCACCAAAAAGTAAAGGGATTAACCCACGGTTTTTCACGATTTTTCGACCAATTTAAAACTTTCGAAATACGACCAAAATATGAAAGTTTAGGCCGAGTAAGATAGTTTTGGCGTGATTTGAGGGACTTTACAGTAATATTTGAGATAATATTTGACGTGGAAAAATTTCACCAAAAAGCAAAGGGGTTAACCCACGGTTTTTCACGATTTTTCGACCAATTTAAAACTTTCGAAATACGACCAAAATATGAAAGTTTAGGCCGAGTAAGATAGTTTTGGCGTGATTTGAGGGACGTTACAGTAATATTTGAGATAATATTTGACGTGGAAAAATTTCACCAAAAAGCAAAGGGGTTAACCCACGGTTTTTCACGATTTTTTCGACCAATTTAAAACTTTCGAAATACGACCAAAATATGAAAGTTTAGGCCGAGTAAGATAGTTTTGGCGTGATTTGAGGGACGTTACAGTAATATTTGAGATAATATTTGACGTGGAAAAATTTCACCAAAAAGCAAAGGGGTTAACCCACGGTTTTTCACGATTTTTCGACCAATTTAAAACTTTCGAAATACGACCAAAATATGAAAGTTTAGGCCGAGTAAGATAGTTTTGGCGTGATTTGAGGGACTTTACAGTAATATTTGAGATAATATTTGACGTGGAAAAATTTCACCAAAAAGCAAAGGGGTTAACCCACGGTTTTTCACGATTTTTCGACCAATTTCAAAATTTGGAAATAAGGCAAAATTATGAAAGTTTAGGCCAAATAAGATAGTTTTGGCGTGATTTGAGGGACTTTACAGTAATATTTGAGATAATATTTGACGTGGAAAAATTTCACCAAAAAGTAAAGGGGTTAACCCACGGTTTTTCACGATTTTTCGACCAATTTGAAACTTTCGAAATACGGCCAAAATATGAAAGTTTAGGCCGTGTAAGATAGTTTTGGCGTGATTTGAGGGACTTTACAGTAATATTTGAGATAATATTTGACGTGGAAAAATTTCACCAAAAAGCAAAGGGGTTAACCCACGGTTTTTCACGATTTTTCGACCAATTTCAAAATTTGGAAATAAGGCAAAATTATGAAAGTTTAGGACGAGTAAGATAGATCTACCCTGGTTTGAGTGACTTCACAGTAATATTTGAGATATTTTTTGAGTTCGAAAAATTTCACCAAAAAATAAAGGGGTTAACCCACGGTTTTTCCCAATTTTCGACCAATTTCAAAATTTGGAAATAAGGCAAAATTATGAAAGTTTAGGCCGAATAAGATAGTTTTGGCGTGATTTGAGGGACTTTACCGTAATATTTGAGATAATATTTGACGTGGAAAAATTTCACCAAAAAGTAAAGGGGTTAACCCACGGTTTTTCACGATTTTTCGACCAATTTAAAACTTTCGAAATACGGCCAAAATATGAAAGTTTAGGCCGAATAAGATAGTTTTGGCGTGATTTGAGGGACTTTACCGTAATATTTGAGATAATATTTGACGTGGAAAAATTTCACCAAAAAGTAAAGGGGTTAACCCACGGTTTTTCACGATTTTTCGACCAATTTAAAACTTTCGAAATACGACCAAAATATGAAAGTTTAGGCCGAATAAGATAGTTTTGGCGTGATTTGAGGGACTTTACAGTAATATTTGAGATAATATTTGACGTGGAAAAATTTCACCAAAAAGCAAAGGGGTTAACCCACGGTTTTTCGCGATTTTTCGACCAACTTCAAAATTTGGAAATAAGGCAAAATTATGAAAGTTTAGGACGAATAAGATAGATCTACCCTGGTTTGAGTGACTTCACAGTAATATTTGAGATATTTTTTGAGTTCGAAAAATTTCACCAAAAAGTAAAGGGATTAACCCACGGTTTTTCACGATTTTTCGACCAATTTCAAAATTTGGAAATAAGGCAAAATTATGAAAGTTTAGGACGAATAAGATAGATCTACCCTGGTTTGAGTGACTTTACAGTAATATTTGAGATAATATTTGACGTGGAAAAATTTCACCAAAAAGTAAAGGGGTTAACCCACGGTTTTTCACGATTTTTCGACCAATTTGAAACTTTCGAAATACGGCCAAAATATGAAAGTTTAGGCCGAGTAAGATAGTTTTGGCGTGATTTGAGGGACTTAACAGTAATATTTGAGATAATATTTGACGTGGAAAAATTTCACCAAAAAGCAAAGGGGTTAACCCACGGTTTTTCACGATTTTTCGACCAATTTGAAAATTTCGAAATAAGGCCAAAATATGAGAGTTTAGGATGAATAAGATAGTTTTGGCGTGATTTGAGGGACTTTACGGTAATATTGGAGATAATTTACTGTTACATAATCGGAAAGGTCTGAGGAATATGGAAATATAAAGGGTAGGTAATTATTACTTCTTATTAGGTAACAGCAACGGTAACTCGTTAGATTTTAGGAACACATAACTGTAATGGTAACTATGGAATAAAATTGAGTACTGCGTAGGCACTGTTGAAATCAAGTGAAGTAATCGGAAAGGTCTGAGTAATGCCGAAACGTAAATAGTTTTCTAACGTTTCAGGCGAAGAAAACGAAGGTTTTCTCTGTGACGAAGGGCCTTCGCTTGAAACGTTAGAAAACTACTCTTTACATTTCGGCATTACTCAGACCTTTCCGATTATTTCACTTCGATTTCAACAGTGCCTATGCAGTATTCTATTTTATTTCATAGTTACCGTTGCTGTTACCTAAAAAAAGTAATGATTATTACCTTCAAGTAGTGATTTGTAGCGAAGTTATTTACAGCAATCTTGTAGTTTAGTTGTTAATCTTTAAGTTGTTCTCGGTAAAATCTTAATCTGTTGTCGCTGTAAACTAATAAAAAGTAATAAAATATATTTTGAAAAAATACTTGATGGGAAAGTTGTTAAGAAAATGGTCTTCCCATAGCATTTTACCGATGGAAGGCCAAAATCTGGGGTCCAAAAAAAAAAAAAAAAAAAAAAAAAAAAAAAAAAAAAAAGCAAATTATCGCCAAAAAATTCAGAATTCCCATGGGAATAAATTACTGCACATGCGCTGTAAAGCCATCCATGCTCCCACATTTCGGTGCTTGTATCTTAGTCTATAAATGTAGGTACCCAGAAGGGTTGGTTGGTGGGGGAGGATGGGGGCCGTTTTCCAAATTTCTTTGTATTTAGTAGATTAAGATTCATTCTTTCACTTGGTCAGGGGTATACCTACGGGGGAGTATAACGGGGTGGAAATTTATAGTCTTGAAAATATAATTTTGAAAAAAAACGTAAAATTTTGAAAAAAAAAAATTGAAAAAAAAATTTGAAAAAAAATGAAAAAAAAAAAAGAAAAAGAAATGAAAAAAAAAAAATGAAAAAAAAAATGAAACGGTCCCCTCTGAATTCCATTTTAATTTATTCAATAACGGGATATTCCCTTGGGAATTGGAATTCCCCTGGGATTTATTACACCAACTAAAAAATCGAATTTTCGCCCATTTTGACTTGAGAAAAGAATTCCCTTGGGAATTATTACACCAAATGAAAAATCGAATTTTCGCCCATTTTGACTTGGGAAAAGAATTCCCTTGGGAATTATATCAACCGAAAAATCGAATTTTCGCCCATTTTGGCTTGGGTAAAGAATTCCCCAGGGATTTAGTACACCAACTGAAAAATCGAATTTTCGCCCCTTTTGACTTGGGAAAAGAATTCCCTTGGGATTTATCACACCAACTGAAAAATCGAATTTTCGCCCATTTTGACTTGGGAAAAGAATTCCCCTGGGATTTATTACACCAACCGAAAAAATCGAATTTTCGCCCATTTTGACTTGAAAAAAGAATTCCCTCGGGAATTATTACACCAACCGAAAAAATCGAATTTTCGCCCATTTTGACTTGAAAAAAGAATCCCCTTGGGATTTATTACACCAACGAAAAATCGAATTTTCGCCCCTTTTGACTTGAGAAAAGTATTCCCCTGGGATTTATTACACCAACTGAAAAATCGAATTTTCGCCCATTTTGACTTGGGAAAAGAATTCCCTTGGGAGTTATTACACCAACTGAAAAATCGAATTTTGGCCGATTTTGACTTGGGGAAAAGAAATCCCTTGGGAATTGGAATTCCCCTAGGATTTTTTACGCCAACTAAAAGATCGAATTTTGGCCGAGTTTGACTGGGTGTAATAAATCCCATAGGAATTCCAATTCCCTTGGGAATTTGTTTTTAATATTCCCAAACCATTTTCCCCCTTTTCTATAAGCACAAAACACATCTTTTCCCTTGTAGTCTAGTACTTTTTATATGGCAATGTAAGCAGTAATATTTTTCCTCTATTAAGTAAGGTTTTAGACATTTTTAGCAATGGCTTTCCCTTTACATATGAGCACTTGGACATGTTTCACTTGCACATTATAGACTCCGACATTTGACTAAGTACTTATATGCAAAGGGAAAAATATCTAAGTGTTCATGTTCAACTGAAAAATGTCTGAGTACTTGTATGGAAAGGGGAAGACGTCTTCTGTGCTTGCACATGAGCTCTTGAACATTCCTCCTTTGCACTTAAAGTATTCAGACATTTGTTTACTTGCACATATGTGCTTCAATAAAGTAAACGGATGAACCCGGGAGAATCGGTAGATCTTGATGGCAGATTGGCCAGGTTAGTTTAGTCTTGAGCAAGAATTTTGATAACTGACGTTTCGACGGCTTCAGCAGCGGTCATCTTCAGTGTAGAAAGAGGAACAGTTAACCTATTTGACTGTTGTTCTTTTTGTACACCGAAGATGGCCCTCGAAACGTCCGTCGCCAACAGTCTTCCTCAAGGCTGAACTAGCCTGGACGTTCAACATAGTATATTTTCTCGTAATGGACAGCAAAATATGTAGTGTGCAAGTTAACAGATGCCTACATACCTATATAAAAACTCAAATGCCATGTGCAAGTAAAAAAATTCTGAAGTACTTACCCACAGCTGAAGAAATACTAAGGTATCTATACCGACGTACCTCTATGACAGCATAAAATGTCCACGCACTGACATTAGTGAATCAAAGGATGGTCTGGAAACTTTCTTTTTGTTCGCTTTTACGTAGAATGAACGTGCAAAACACGAAGGATATTTGAAATAATAAATCACTCAACCAATAAAAACGTTCGAATTCAGTCTTCTGTGTTATTTGAACGTCAATTTTCATTAAACAAAACATTTGTACATGGTCAGTGCCCCTTCCAAAATTACTCGCAGCTTAAATATCTTTCTTTTTCAGCCGCATTGAGATTTGTACAGTTTCCATACCATACTTTGATCGACTATGCATACAAGTAGGTAGAAAAAGATGCCAAATGAAAGATATCCTTAGACTGACGCAGATGAACAACTTATTTTTGTCCTCTCTAAACGTAGGGTAGGTTGTTCTAAGCTTGGATATCCGGTAGATTACTCCTGATATCGGATAACTTGGCCGATAAAAATTTCTCCACCCGACATATTCGGTTCTTCTAAACATAAATAACACCGATCATCCTGTCCATCGTACAACAAAAAACCTGCCGCACAGGACCAATCAACTGGATAAACTGTCCAGTCTTAACAAACGACCCTGGAACATTTCTAATCATTACACATCAAGAGCAAGTGAAAAGACACGGAGACTGGATTTCGTTCCCATTGTACACACACTTCAGCAGTAATATGCATTTACAATATACTTTGATAATTGAAAATTCACTCTCTAGCATCCAAGCGCACTGTCGTCAAACCCTTCAACCTTAATCAAATCCTTCAAACCCTATCTTCTCGTCCAACTTCTTCAAACCTTTAACTCCTCATCAGAGAGAGTTTGCTCATTTCCAAACTTAAACCGTCCCTCAATGAAAACATTTCCCTCCATCCCACTCTCTCCCTCTCTTCTAACACTGTTCTGATTGGTTGGGCACTAATTAATAATTCTTGTAGGTAAATAGACATACATAGAGATAGACACACACATTGACAACTTTATAGTACTATAATCTGAAGATGTTACACGTTGCAACGAAAGGTCAGTAAACTTATTTTAAAATATTTGAAATTCTGAGAAGGTTTTGCAAATTGAAAAATATAATAGGCTTCACATACACGGAAATATATAGGCTAAGCCTACATCTTTCCGATAAATACGCCACACAGTATTCTTTATCATTTGATCAGGAAGTTTAAAACATTGACACATAAGTTCTGTTTGACTTTTCACTTTACAATTCTGAGCTGAGCTGTTATCTCTATTCTTCGTTTATCGTCACAGGTTATACCAAAAACATTTTCAAATAAGTCTGTTGCAAGCTGATACAAACTCCTCCAGTAAAAATCACGTTAAGTTTTACAGTAGTACGTAGCCATCTGACAATCAAATCTGCAACTCTTGCTATGGCTTGACAGACTTTCGACTTCAGAAATCACAACATGAAGGTAACCATCCTAATTGAATATAGCCGAACACGTGTAAAGCTCAGTGCTCTTTCTAATCTAGAGCTATATCAAGTTAGTATTGTTCAACAGTATTGTTCATGCATGGTATTTTAGAATTACCAGACACTGCGCTGTAGGTTCAGCCTAAATGATATTTTAACTTAGTGCAATGAGGTTACATACTGGTTATCCAAACAATGTTCAGTTTTCTCTTTACAGGGGGAAAACATTTGCCCAACATACAACCTAAAATACTTCATCAACAGGCTGAATTTGTACACAATGTTAAGTCCACCTGCATCAATAATTTAATTTCTCGCTATATTGCAGTTGACTTGATTGAAATATCCAGTTTACCAAGAATTATTGAAAACCTAAAAAAATAAAATAAGAGGAGTTTCGGAAAATTAAATAGTATAAGTGATATTTACTACGTCTCAATGATTGTTTGAATGATAATTTGTACACCTCGATTATTAACCCTTTAAGGTCCAGTGGTCGCATTTCGCTTAATAAGATGGTCCGACGTTCGCCACAATAAAATTCTAATGTACAACTTTTTCCGTCAGTGGATTTAATTTTACTTTTAAATTCAATGATGTCAAGCGATGTTAGATAAAATCGATAGCAATTTATAGCCATTTTTCCGAATTCTATCATTGTGACATGCATTTGTTGCATCTTAGCGACAGGCAAGAAGATTTTGAATGCTTCTGTTGCAGCAGTCTCTCCAACAAATTGAGCTGTAAGTGGCCGTCCCGTATCAGCAAATACAGACGCGAGTCCATCCTAAAGGTCTTTATGTCACGATGTAGGACAGACACGACTTCGGTGACTTACTTGTTAAACTTGCATAGTCATCTTTCCAAGATGGCAAAAAGTTTAACGATTGAAAAGGCAAAAAAAAAAAAAAGCAATTTTATCATGAAAACTCCGATGCAAAATGCAGCAATAGTGCTTGTAAATGTGACACAGAATTGATCTGTAAAACATCAGTGGTTGGAAACAGCCTACGTAATTCAACTATTTTTGCCTCGGCAATTTTTTCTGCCGAAGAACGTAACAAATTTTCTGTACGTTACTTCGGTAATCGCTTCGGCACAGTTCGGCAAACCCTTCGGTTGAAAACTGTGGTCACAACTGATACTCACGCACGCACGATTGAACAAAATTGCGCCTATTCTGATGATGGCCAAACAGTAATTTTCGAACAGTATTTGCAAGTAGAATATTTAAGTAGACACAGAAACAAGTACATGTACTTGCCTCAGCATTTTTTTTCCGAGGTAAACCAGACAAATCGTAACTTACCTCGGCACTTGTCTAGTACCGAGGCGAATTACGAAGGCTGTGTTAATGTGTTGAACTTCTCTACTATAATTATCTACAGAACTTGATTATGCATCACTTTCGTTTGTTTTCTTTATGAATTATTAATGAGTATTAGAAGTCCATTACACCTGATTATTAGTTCCGTATATTAGGGTGCACCGGGTTTAGTATCCGGCCAGATAGTGAAAAACTTTACAATATGGTATCCGGCCGGATTGCCAGATATTTAATTCAGTTTTCTACAAAAATGCACTGATTGATGACACAAAAAGGCACAAAAGTGGCTGTTTGGTAGCTAATTTCTGCTTCATGCATTAAACCACAATAAACAAAAGGTATTAACTATCAATGGAAAGTTGCAATATGCAGGATTGTGTGAATACGTTCGTCGCCAATTATGAAAAACGTACAGCGTTAACTCGTTCTCCACCTATTTGTTTGGACCCAGAAATGAGAATATGAAACTTTAAAAAACCGTATTTCCCTCATTACTTTGTTTAATGGCTGTTTGCGTCTTTCGCTTGCTAATTGTATTTATTTTAAGATTAACTGTCGACCTTGTCAGAGATCACACCAAGCCAATGTGATACCAGATTTAGAACAAACGCTGTTTCGAATAAGTGACGTTTCCGACACAGTCTAATAGCAATTCATATATTTCTGTGTAATAACCAATAACAGTCTCCACAGTGTAGCTCTAACAGTTATGCACGAGAACAAGAATCTTGGGCAAAACTGAAAATGAGTGATTCATTAACGTAATGATGAATCACATATCATGGTATCCGGCCAGATAGTAAAAATCACTTATCTTTGAGGGGACTACTTGTTACGAAAAAGTAGAACAGTAACGGTGCATACTCCTTAGAACCCATCAGAATTTCACAAAATCCAATAGCAGAGATGTGAAGCAGCATTTCTTTCCTTTGGGGCAGCTTAGCCTCCTTGTATGAGATATTCAGGAGCAATAGTCCTACCCCACCTATTCCACCACCTATGTGCTATAGGATGACACCTCTAAATCCAGCTTTCTGTAGGTCTGCATGTCGACATATGTCCATAAAATGTTCACAATTACTAATTCAGGACTAAGCTAACCACCATTTAACAACAGAGCCCTAACTGCTCATAAACTGGCTCAGAACCAAGTGATTAAAGTCATGTCCAAGAAATATACTAACACTATAAGGGAGGCCTGATTTCAGCCTGTGCTCCCATAAGAGTGTTGTCCAGCTTTACCCAAACAAGTACAGCAGTTTTTCTTCAAGTACTCCAGTTTGCTCCAGTAGCAAAACTGGGTCCATGAGTAGTGGCCCTTACTGGACCTCGAGGGAGAATAGCTTAGCTGGATGATAGAATTATCGAGTATAAATAAAAGATACTTGACCCTACAGGATGGATCATTAGTGAACCCATTTTTTTTTTTGACAAACAGAAACAAAGTCTGCAAGATTTAGTAGGTAATTGAAACACCATTCCTGCAAAACATTACAGTAAAATTGTACACCAACTTCCAAAAACAGCTTCAACTATAAATGATGCCAATCACCTTGCAATTTCTTTGGTTAACTTTCATTGTAGTGAACAATGTGATACATGTTCAAGATATAAAATCAAAATAGAAAAGCTGTGTAGACACAGGAAAAGGCTTGTGTTTGGTGTGTATAATTGTACAAGTTTGCTGTAGAGTATTGCTTGTGACACCGTACTCAAAGACTTTGTAACAGGGTGGAGCAGTTGCTTCAGAGAATATCCAAATTTTGCAATTACATCTCAGCCCCACCAAACAACCTGATTTAGTAACAATTTAAACATGGTACCTGAAATTTCACAACTGTTTTGAACAGTTCTATTCCACTTTCAGTTCCATTTTCCAAACGTCTTGCAGTTATTTTCTATTTCTTTTCTGTTGCTCACAGTTGACTTTCCTTGAATAAGATGTATCTCATACTGGACTGATACAGCAAACCATGCAGTATTAACCATTGAAACCTACAACAGTGAATAACCATTGAACTGCAATTACATTGAAAGATGAAAACAATTAAAATGTTGATAGCACATGCCATGCATCAAACAATATTTTGGGTTCAGCTTGCAATGGATAAATTACTGGCTGTCGATACAACTTCTAATTTTTACTTGTAATTAACACTGCACTGATTAATAAATCATTAGTTTTGTATAATTGTTGTATGCAATAAAGTTTGAAAAAATAAAATGACCACAATTTAATAATTGACCTGATAGAGTAGGGCTTAACACCTTTTGCTTTTCACTAACAAGAAAAGGCTAAGATGGCAGGAAAATTTCCAAAATTCAAATGCACTGCAGTACAGTTTGATGAATTATAGCAAGAGATAATTTTGTACAAATCTAAAACCTTAAAACTGAAAATATATAACTCAACAGTTCACAATAAATAAAAGAATTCCACCAAAAGGAGCAGGCACAAAATGAACTTAAGATCATCTGATCCTTTAAACAGTAGAACAAAAAAAAAATTAAGGTAGATGAATGATCTTCAAGCTCGATACTCAGAAAAGGATTTCTGAGCCCCAGACAGGGATCAAACCTGCAACCTTCTGATGACTGGTTAGAAGGTTGTGGGTTCAATCCCCATCTGGGGCTCAGAAATCATTTTCTGAGTATCAAGCTTGAAGATCATTCATCTACCTTAATATATCCAAGCTCTCACGTTTCCTCAAACATCAAACAAAAAAAAATTTAAGTGCCAAAGGAGTCATTTTCTGTTGAAAAAGAAAGATGTACCAGAACATTGGCAACTAATGGCAATAAGTGTTTTGCTGTTGAGTACTGTCGACCAGTGTTAAATCAAACTCTTACTCTGGCTGTTCACAAGCATGCTAACAGGTATTGTCATTTATTCACAACACTTCAAACAAGGAATACCTTGGCTATAGATGACAAATGATTGTTCTAATGTCTGTAGATTTTGCAGACAGTAAACACAACTAAAAATTCCACAGAGGGTCAAGTTGTCAGTCACAAAGCAATGCAACTTTAAATGTACAGAATACAAGTGAAACTCACAAATAAAATTTTAGCAAGGAAATAAGATTTCAGAAAATCTGTCTTCTAAAAATTAGTCACTAAGGTAGAAGTGATTAACTTTGGCAAAAACTAAATTTTGAAGTTTGTTGCAGCATTCTCCCCAACAAAACTTTAGAATAACTATTGTATTTTTGGACTACAAACTGCAACTTTTTCCCAAAATCTAATGCCACATGGTTTATACACCAGTACTGTTAATGTTCAAATAAATGAAACATTTTTATACATGCAAGGTTTTTCTCCTATATTCTAAGAAAAACTTGCAATTTACAATTTAATTTACCAATACCTATGACAATCTAAACACAGGACAACTTAATATAACAAGTTGCATTGTCATTTTTAGGATCACTCAATTTTTGGACCATGAATGTTGAAGATTTGCCATGAGTATGCATATTAAAGCTTCAAATATTTTATCAAAAGTTCAAATACTTGGATTCTTTTACAAGCCAAACTGGAAAGTGCAGAAAAAAATGACCTGTTCAACTGTTCATGTGGTTTATTTAACAGTGCATTTTATCTAACTGTGGTTTATTTAACAGTGCATTTTATCTAACTGTGGTTTATTTATTGGTTCAGTTTATATGTTGATTTTTTGTAAAACCAATCAAAAAATGGGCACTGCAGTTTATACAACAGTGCAGTTTGTCTGAAAAATAAGTTATCACCCTTGACAAAACCTTATTACAGTTTTTATTTTGGTCATACTAACTGCTAGAGGGCTGCTAAGCCTTGCTTTCAGTTTTCCAGTGATTGATAATTTTGTTCAACAACCTACAGACTAAATCATATTACAAGAGTCCAACCAGGAATTTTATAAAACAGATGGTAGTATCAAGGCACCATCAGAGCAATTTTGATCATTTCTAGTAAAGTAGATCTATGTATGTGGCTTTAGGAAATGAGGGCAGAAAGCTGTCTATAATAGGACACACAGAAAGGGTAGGGGGTTGAAGCCCACCAACCCCCCCCCCCACTTAGTTGCACCCTAGTAGCAGTACACTGCCTGTTTGTATCAATGATCTACTGTGACCCAAGCTATGGGAACAATGACTCATATGTAAGTGAAGTGCTGGAAAACCCTCCAAAAATGTCCCTAAAATGAACGCATCATTAATGAGTCCTTGTGTTCTTGGTTCTGATCCCTGATAAAAATTTGGAACCCAAGTTTTTACCAACAACCAATATATCAAAATCAACTGACAAAATAGCCAAGGACTTATTGTACACTTTATAAAAGAAGAAAAGTGAAACTCACAGGGCTCATCCCTGCACCAAATATAGTCTGGGATTAGCCAGAGTGAACAGCTTAAACTTCATTCTTGCCCACTAATAAATTAATTTCTTTTTATAGGCATTCATGGAATAAATACTCAAAAATAAATTCAACAACTAATATATATTAATATAAACAGCTTTGCTTCAGCATATCATTCACCAGATTTCTTCTATTTTGCAATATTTAGGTGCCTTTTTTTTGAATAGTTCTTGCCAGTCTTGATAGAATTTCATGCAAATGTATTTTAATTATTGGTTTATATCATGAGATTTTAACAATCTCTACTTCAAATACATGATCAAGTCTCCAAAGAAAGAAAAAAATACCAATTGCAGACTGAAGCATTCCTTAGTTATATATAAACCTGTTGTTAAAGTTTATTCTTTTACAGGTAAGCAATGACTGCAACTAACTTACTCTGCCACAAAGTTTGAGGCCAATGGGCATTTGGAAGAAATAGTAGAGGCTATGGACATATGTTGCGAAGACCTCAAATTCTGAGGTACAAGCGTGATGAAATTTAATAGCCCATCTAAGGAAACTCCTAATGGGACACCCAACATCGATTGTTACCATTAATCCTATTATACTTTGCGCATAAAGTTTCAACTTGAGAAGAGAATAGATATCATATTTCAACAACCTCCTTTTGAAAAACATACAAGTTAAAGTGACAATTTAATGGCAATGACTGCATTTGGCCATGCCTATTTGTAAAAATTAATAATTGCTACCCATATCAGACAATCCCAGCTACTTGTATGCCATCGCTCCCAGGAAGAACTTCAACGAAGAACAAATTATTTTCAAATCAAACTACATTTATTGCCAGTGTGTTGAAATTGGCAGCTTTTTTTTAATACCAGAACAAACACTGGCAGTATTGAAGAAGGCTAGAACAAATACAGAAGTTTATGTGAGGAGTGAAACTGGTACACTAAATTCACCTTTCACGGCTGGCCATCTTCGCTTAACTTTCCGAGAGCAGCAATTGCAGTAACAAAGAGAACTCACTGCATATGAACCATATGATTATACATCAAAACTGCTAAGTACGGCTTGAGATTTAATTCCCTGGATTAACCTTTGGCAATTTGGGAATTGCCGAATTACTTTTAAAAATAAACCGTTACCTGAGAAAATTTCAAAACATACAAACATCTGGTGATATGCAATGCTCAACCAGTTTATCCGAACACCATACATGATGCTAACTAAGTTTTTACAAGTAAAACTGTCATACCTGTTTGATTCCAACTAAAAGAACGATGACTGTTTTTTATCTAGTTCCTTTTAATTTTTGCTGCTGTGACCAGAGTGACATTGGTTCCACCTTCCTTTGGCTTTAGGTCCTTGAACATTCCTGAAAAGCAATTAAAACAAGAAAACTGTGAATGACCGAAGCTGACTTTAAGAGAGTTACGCTTGCTTTATTTCTTACGTGCTGAAACGACAAGCGTTTCAGTTTTGTCCCGTACTAAAGTTGTCTCAAAGGGATAAAGATAAAAGAGCTAGTAATGCGAAGGAATTCTCTTTCAAACCTGGTCCAAGGCAATGTGGTAGACGACAGCGATGATGAATTTTCACTTTAGCACACCGACGTGTGTGAACTATGTAACTTCTTGTACACTGCAAGTTCAACCTATATTAACAAAAAATTAAATTTTTGAGGCCTATTCTCGAAAAACCTTGCCCAAAAATGTGACCTTACGTTATAGCGGTATCTTCTATTCCATGTGCTATTGATGTACGACGTACAAATTTCTTCAACTTCTTTCAGCTCGACTCCCTCTGTGGGGAAGTTGTGCGCGTGCTGTTGCCTGCCAAAGAATAAGAGCGCTGATTGGTTAATTGGCGAACGAAACTGCGACTGAGCACAATCAAAACTGCTGGTCATACGATAATACGGCCTCCTCTCTCACATTTCAAGAAATTTACCAGAACTGAGAAATTTTGGGGCATTTTAAGGAATAATCTAAGCAACTCGATGATTTATGGAATTTTTAGGGAATTTTTAAACCTTAATCGAAATGTTACTATTCAAGTTAATCAATAACCTCCCTCATCAATAAATAATTAAACTGAAAAGTAGAAGCTAAGCCCCAATCAAGCAGGACCTCTTAACATAGTAGCTGAATGGACCATGGCTCCTGCAGCCCTCACAATGGTCCCCCAGTACTGAAGTCCTCTTGCACCACTTTTAAGGTGTAATGACCTTATAAAAGCTAATAAAATTTTGGTGATAATAAGTATAAAAATTCTGCAATGCTTTAACACTAGCTCTGGCAATGAGAATGTTTTGTTGCCAACAAAAACCTGCTCCATTCCCATTACCTCAAATGTTAGCATGTTGTGTACAAAGTAGATCCATTTCTTGGCATGCCTCTCAACCTTAGCGGTCAGTAACAATTTCTGAAAAGAGGCCTCAGTCTAAAGTAAACTAATGGTAAATAATTTGGTAATTAATTAACAGCCAACTCATTAACCTTATTATGAAGCAAGGGCACACTATAGCATTTTGCTCTGCCTGATGCCAGACTATTTTACTGGTCAAAGAGATGAGTCCTGCCCCTTTATCAGTTAACTAATGTACACTTAGGTGTTTTCCCAGTTCAAATAACATCATTCATAATTCTATCACAGCACAGAGGCATTTAAGCAATTTTCTCTTTTTTTAATATATATATTAGCTTGAAAAGCTTGAGAACAAACTTAGATATCGCTCTATGGCCTCTTGGTTCATATTGAGCGCTCTACAGGATGAGTCATGCTGCTAGCGGATTTGCGCATGCTCACTAGTCTCTAGTTAGAGCGCTCTGGCATGGCTTAGATGTACCACATGTGTGGCACATTTGAGTTGCCTATATAATGTAGGCTTCTCCATCCTGCTCATCAGCACTACACTGATGAGGCCCAATAGGCCGAAACGGTTCCGTCTGTAGTTATATATATATATATATATACATATATATGATGAAATATTTGTTCTCAAGCTTTTTTATCTCAGAAAATCTCTGAGCTCCCCAACGGGAATCAAACCTGTGTCTCCCGATTGCCGGTATGGTTGTTTTACCACTAGACTATAGGGTCTCAGATGGCAAGCATGATGTTAATTAGAGACCTGGTTCGTAATATCGATATGCCTCTTTCGTACTTGAAAGCTGAACATACCTGTAATGTGATATATAATAATATATAATATCATTAATTAATGATATTATATAATTAATATATATAATATCACATTACAGGTATGTTCAGCTTATATATATATATTAAATACATATTTTTTAAGACACTAGGTTTGTTGACAGATCCTCGTTTCAATTCTGGAAGGCTTTGTCAAGATGCTGCAAGCATACAGTGATGACTTACGATCAAAAGTGATATTCAAGTCAGAACAATGAATTTAATTGACAATTTAAAGGATGAAATGATTAATCCATCTCTGATACACATCTTGTTTAGTACATCATGCACACAAGGCAGTACAAAAACTCGTCAGTTACAACACTGAAGTTTTGACGCGTTGGGCACAGCCTGAAAACTACATAAATGCAACTTGGTCAAGCTTTCTTCTCAGGAGTTTCTCAGGGAGCCCATATTTTGACCTGATACTTCAATGAAGGAAAATTTATATTGTTGAATTTTTAATGAAAATGCTAAAAACGAAATTTCTGGAATAAGATTACAAATAAGAAAAATCACCTTTGCAACTAAAAATGAAATTCAAAACAAATGCAGAAGGTTGACAAGATGGACTGTAAACATTATTTGCTTTCACACAGTGAAAGTAGTGGTTTGTTGTTTTTTTGCTTTTTGGTTTATTGACACCATTTGGCATTTCTTCACTGAAAATTCATGTTGCGGACACCAGCACAAAGTAAAACAAATGTACTAATGTAATATCATTGTAACTAAAGCACTTTGGTGGTCATAAACAATTAAAGTACAACTAAGAGCAGCAGGTATAGTTTTAGTGAATCACCCAGCAGAGCAGCCACCACAGGCCATGAATTGGCCCTAATATTACAAACTTCTCAGAACAAGGTTTTATATTTTAACTTTCTGCATTTGGAAATAGGTTTTGGGCTCATCAAATACAAGGTGCTCTAATGATTTACTATTTACACAATGTACAATTGGTTGAGCCCTACTAGGAAAGTTTACGTAAAAAGTTAAAACAAGAATTTTGACACATATATCTTCTAAAAAACACTGAGGGTAAGCATCTATTTTTGTTATAGGTTTGCAAACACTTATGCCCTCAACACTTAAGTAAAAACTGGTTTTCAGATACTTACAGTTTCTGTAGATAGATGGCAGATGCATGAAATATAACCATCTTCCACTCTGGGAAATGTATCCCCCTTGACCACTGCTATAGTTTCACTGATGAATAGGCCAGAAATTAACTTTGGCACAGTACCTTTGCATTCAGTTGTTTTATCTCTTTCAAAACGAAAAGAATTGCGTTGGTAACAAAAACTGAATAGTAACAGAGTAACTATAGCTTTTTCCAAATAGCCTCATAAAATGTAAATTACTGTCCAGGATAAGAAATAAGCAAACTTTGTTACACCTTTCCAAAATTCTTTGAAACCACAAGAAGTATTTCTCGTAATCTAGTCACACCGAAATGCCACAAATCGACAGTTTTAACTCCACACAGATCTCATGCAACGTTGGATCTCTACAGCTGATCCATTTGTTCGGCTCCATCGGCTTAATATCTACCGAACATTTCGTGAACATGTGATGTTGATCTTCAGGTGCATTGTTTGGTTACGTAATGTACAATAACATGGGCCAGGGGCCAATTAAAAACTTTCAAAGTCTCCCGTGGTCCAGTCCGACAATGATTGCAATTTTGCCACACATTTTTTGACAGTGAAATCAGTTTGCTTAAAAAATATAGACATTCTTTTTGAGTTACAATTCTTTATTCTAGTAATGGCAAATTATTGATATGCTTGCTTTTCTTCTCTTTATATCTGTCTATGTATGTTCTTCCACCTCGAGCAGTTATGAAGACTTCATGGCTAGCTATAAATTTACAAATAATTAGACAGGTTTTTAGCTTCCAATTGACAATAAGGATTTGAATTATAGACTAATCGAAGTCTTGCAAGTTGCCAAGAGTGATTATCTGACTTAACTGCGTGGGCGATGCAACTTTATAAAGTTGATAAGGCCATTAGTTGAACTGTCATGTGTTGTTACAGGATGACTTCCTTTCAGTTCTGGTTGAATGGCTTTAGCAAGTTGTTTGCCTAGTTCCACCCTTTCATAAAATATGAAAATTAAATAAGCAACATAAATACACCAAAGTTTGTTCTGGCTGAACTATTATGTTTCGTTGGTAGAAATCCAACCTCTAATACATTTGATACATTTATCAATAATTAGAAAATAATTTTCACAATTTTCCATATAGTTCTGATATCAAGAAAAAGTTAAAAAGAAAAACATTATGTACATTTTGATATGGTCCTTTTTCACATTTTCTTCTGCTGACAAGTTTTGGTCGATTTCTTAAGGCCCAGGGGAAACGAGTTGATTTTGTGAGATTTATTGTCCAGCTGAGCAGATGAATGTATACAATGCTTGGTATACAGGGAAACCCTAGGCACCAGACATTGTTTCTTTTGTGGGCAAATGAAAAAACAATGTTTCCGAAACTGAGATCGACGCCGAGGAGCAAAGCATTTTTCTGAACCAATTAAGAAACATTTTTTACTTCCCGGTGAGCTTTTTTTGCTTTTGCAACAATGTTTATACAGTTGAATTAAGGGGGAACATTTAAAGAAACATTGAAAACCTCAAATGTTTTCGCAACGTTTCTTCTTTGCCCAGGGTCCAACTCTTTGCTGACTGTAGGATTCCAATGACTGGTAAAATTGACCTGCCTTTGCCACAGTATAATAACGAAGGGTTAGCACCTTGACGAAAGAGTTAACTAGACAGAGTTTTGGGCTTATCCCACACAATAAAATGGTCCCATTCCCGGCCATGATTGGTATTCGATTAAAGTAATGTGCCGAAAGACTGTGGAGAGTGAATCTTTTGCATAAGAACGAAGAAATGATACGCGACAATGGTACCACGTAAGATCAGCCCTTACAGTATCGCTAAGTTGTACCGAAACAACTAAAAGTACAGGACGTTATCAAAGTTTCGAGTACGTACCATTAGTAAAACAGAAATTTAAATTAACTTTACTTACCCCCATTGGTCAAAGGAGTTTATATCCCAGATTATTCCTTGAACAAATATTTTGTGCTCATACATAGCTAAGAAGCACCAAAATTTGTTTCAAAAAAAAAAAAAACAACAAACAAACCAAAAAACTGCAAGAATATATAAAAGGAATATTCACAACCCCCGAACTCGATTTGAAAAATAGGCTGCTGTGACCGAAATGCAAGGCGTCCCTAAGTGGTCATGCCTTCCTCTTTACTCTTCGTCGTAAATACGGCGAAATTTTAACGTTACGACTGAGTGCGGGAAAACCGAAGTGACGTATACATAAGAATTGAAACCATTCGCCCTTTTTTAAAATCGACATTGTAAATGATGAAATGTCACGACTTTTCTCTTTCCTCGAACCTGGTTATTTTTGTCATGATTATTTTCTTTCCTCAAACCAGGGTAAAATGCCATGAGTATGCTTTCTCCTCAAACTGGACAAAGGTTCTAATTTGGAGCATGGAATCAGCGGACAATTCACGCCAACTCGTCACTTTCACCTCCCCCATTTACAATCATCATAACGTCAAAGGTTTGTTCGACTCGACGTTTGAGGTTGAGATTATCCCTTTGAGTCTAAATATTTTAACGACCGTAAAAAAACACTTATAATTACTGTAAGGATGCGACAATGAAGACTAGATGGTCGTAAATTCTTACGAGCAAATGAAGAGTTAGCAACATTATTATCATTAAACTTGTTTACTAGGCATGCACGTAAAATAACCGGTCTCTAGCTGGACTGTTTGTTAAAACCTAGTTCCTTAGTTTACGATCGTCATTCTTATATATGCAATTAAGTCATGAGAGCCTCGAGGATGGACTGCAGCGAATCAAAAAGAAATTTTAATGTCTATACTGATATGCGTTAATTGCATACACCAGGATGACAACCGTCAGACACCACATCTTAAGCGCTAACATTTAAACGCGCGGTGTCCCATATATCGGATACCTAAGAACAAATGGTTACAAATGAGAAAGCAAAGGAAAACAAATGAAAAGAAAGAGAACAAATAACAAAAAAATGCATTAATTAAAAGTAACGCGTCTAAATAAAGTTTTACTATCGAACTACCAAGGTAAACCAACACGTGTCATTCGGTACTTACAGGCACAATTACCACACAAATGCCTGAACATGTGAGTCTAAGAACTGTAAGGAGCATATTTCACTTACCAATGAGACAACCTAGAGTGTGTGGAGTGAGTTTCTGAAGCACTATGGAATTTGTAGGACGGTTCCCACTGAAAATCTAGAAAACGATTACCCAACAACTTAGTTCGAAGGTTTTATTATTCGTTCAGGTGGTGAATAACATATACCAAGTACAACTTGGGCAATATAACTGATGAAATTCAAATACAGCTTAGTACCAATACATTTTTGCAAGTTTCTGGTTCATTCATTTTCATATGGTCAGTCGAGGTTTAAAGCAACTAGTTTCTTAATAAACTCTGGTGGGTGAGTTTTTAAAAACAAGGTATTCAACTGCCATCTCACTGAGAGCGGTCACCAAAACCCTGTTTACACTGTAACATTTTGGACACGGCACGGCATGGGTACGAAATATTATGCGCGCATCGTTCACACTGAAAATCACCCGTGTCGAGCACAAAAATAGCGGCACCAGTGCCAAAGTTTTAGCCGTGACGTACGCAAAATGTTAACAGTGTAAACGGGGTTCAAGAAACAGTTCAAAATTAATTTCAAAAACTTAGGATGCGGAAAGACTAAGATTGATACTTATTTCTGTTTATTTAATCTATAAAATAAATGTGAGTACCTTGTGAGGTAGAAGGGCTCGAAGTTCATCACCACTGTAACCAGCTTTTTTAAGTTCTTCTGATGCTTCTTCAGGAGTCTTTCCTTTCATAAGAGCTTCCGTTTGTGCCAAGAAGTTTGACAGTAAAATCTGAAATTACGTTGATCAGAATTAAACGCATGAGCCAATTCTAAAATATAATATCGACGATAACCCCATATCTAGGTTGTAATCAGTGATGCTTATGAGTGATTTTTAGATACAAAGCTTTTCACTGTAAAAAAAAATTCTATTTCAATGAAAAATATTTCATCACATTGATTTAAATTTATTACGATATTGTCTTCTAACAAAGTATTAAAACTTCTTAACATATATTTCCGACTTCTAATCATCCTGTAATTTAATACTTCTAGCTATCTATCTATTCGTCGTAAACTATAATTTTATCCATACTCTGATGCTGCGTGACCCGAAGAAACGTTAGTACACGTAATAAAACTTTATTTTATCTCCTTATTATTGCTTTACTCCGCGTTTTGCGCTGGACACCTATATTTATTCTAAAAGTATTAAAACGTTTTGGATTTTATTCATACTATCACAACTTGCTTCTGCGAACAAAATTTTTAAAAATCGAACGTGTCCTATTAAATGCAGTTATTACATGCTTCGGACGTAAAATAATTATTCTATCATTATTATTCACTGCTTTCAAACTCGATAATCGACAAGATGCAAATAAATCAAATCAGCAGCGACATAAAACTTTAGCTAGATGACTTCGATTGCAAAATAATTTTGGCAACCCTTCAGTCTGACCTTCACCTAAAATACAGGTTTGTTTGTTTAAGAAATTAGATCCACAACCTCGAGGTACTGCTTCATTAGATATCCAAACGACATTGAAATCGCCCACTCAAACTCATCTTCATCCCCTATTTTTCGACACACTTCTCAGTTTTTGGATCTGATGAAAAACTCTTCCTTGCGTTTAATACATTACTTGAAGTTCAATAACTGTTAGTCTTTACGATCGGATTTTTTTAAGTTCTTAAATAGATTTCTGGTCTCTATAACCTGGTCTAAAATCCCCCCAATAACGTCAGAAAATAAGCTTCCCCCATTGTTGGACGTAAATGTCCTAATAAACCTTTCCCAGATATTGGCTTACATGTATATTTAAGGAATGCGCCCAAAAAACACGACAGAAGGATTTGAACACACTGGATGTTAAGCTGTGTTTCACGCTCTATATGCTCATAAGCATCATGAAAACTTGTAGACGAAAAATTCCATCCTGTATAATAAGGCCAAACAACTTTTACAATTCCCTCCGATAATAACCACCCCACTGAAGAAAAAGAAAATAAACAAGCGCTCTTCGAATGTAAGCTGACCAAAATAGTCCCTTGAACAAATGTAAGTTTAGGAATTATTTTAGGAAGTTTACGGCATGTTATGTTAAGGATAGTGGACAAAGATAGCTAACATGTACCTCATGATGCAATCCATTAGCAATAGGATTGTGGGTCTCCACGTTAGCAATGAAGTCACCAGGGACAATTTTTGTTCCTAAATTAATGAAGGCCAGTTATATTGTACTCATAGCAACAAAAAATATCGGCAATTTACAAACTACACTAGAGCTAATTGAAAAGATCCAAAATGTGTCACTAAATCTTAAGAGTGCCAAAACTGTGGAGCTGTTGGACTAAAGCATTGTAACATTCTCTTTGTAAAAGGTCAACTGTTGGACACTGCTTGAAACGAAATGAAGAACAAAAAATACGCTGCAAGAACATTGCTGAAATTCAACTATGAAGATGTTACCATAATTGTACAGGTTTTTTCAAGCTTAAAATATGTAACTATAAATTATTGGAGCAAATTACTGTTTATTTTAATAGCTTCGAACGAAAAAACCCCAACCCCCCCCAAAAAAAAACCCTGATGTGATTTTTACCCACCATGGCCACTGACTTGAAGGCTGCATCACCCAAATCTATTCTAAATGACATCGTCCGAACGCCGATCTCAGGTCCCCTGGGGACCCCACAAGACATGATATGGTTATGCTATTGTACCTTGGTGAATTAGTTGATAAAATGCATGTTGTCCATTTGTACCAGGTTCTCCCCAAACTATTGGTCCGGTAGAATAGTCCACTTGAGCACCACAAGAGGTAGTTGACTTTCCATTTGATTCCATATCACCCTAAAAAAAAGAGGGGTCGTGTGAATTAGTCGCCCATATGATCTCGACCCATGAATATATCCATGTAACTCTGTAGCCTGAGAAGATCATTCACATTTATTGAACGCACAGTGTGTATGAAAGGACACTTTTTTACCTGTTGAAAGTATGCTGCAAATCGATGTAAATACTAGAAATGGATTGAAAAATAAAAAAATCTCATCAAGTACAATGAAGAAAACAGAAATGGCTTAAGATGGTGGCATGGTTGTGATAAAGAAACCAGAAAATGGAAATTTAAAAATTAATGCCAAGGAAAATTTGTCACAAATTTTTCTGCCCGTAAAGGCCAAAAAGGCGCCATTTGTGAAAATTAAACCGCGAGCATACGTTTAAATGATCTAAAGTAAAGTTGTTCGTAACGAAAACGAGCCACAAAAATAAACGCACTGTTCACCGTTTTCTAACACTCACGTAAATTGCCTTCTTGGCTAATGTCCAGTTCTTCAACCTATCACGTCCTGTAGTAAGAGGGTGGGGGAGCGGTACAATTGTTTGACTAAAATCTATTGAGTAAAATTTTAAGACATGTTTTCGCTTCTCTGGCATTGAAAATAAAACTGTAGAAACAAAGACGTCCAAATGTATATAACGTGTATAAATGTGTATGAAAATGAAATGTGTATATATACATATACACAAAAATTACTCATACACAATATCATCATACAGGTATGTTCAGCTTTCAAGTACGAAAGAGGCATATCAATATTACGAACCAGGTCTCTAATTAACATCATGTTCGCCGTCTGAGACCCTATAATCTAGCGGTAAAACAACCGTACTGGCAATCGGAAGACACGGGTTCGATTCCCGTTGGGGAGCTCAGAAATTTATTATCTATATATTATAAAATTAGATAGATAGATAGATAGATAGATAGATAGATAGATAGATAGATAGATAGATAGATAGATAGATAGATAGATAGATAGATAGATAGATAGATAGATAGATAGATAGATAGATACACCAATGATGAGTACCACGAAGGTTACAGCGTTGGTATGAAAATATAGAGCGTTCAATACCATTACTGTTGCCTGATGATCGCCTGAGTGCGTGAAACTCAGAGTAGCGACAGCAAAATTTTGCTTTTTGTATTTAATATATATATATATATATTGATTCTTGATAAAGGGGCAGGCCCCGAAACATTGATAATAAAGATTGATAAAAAAAGAAAAGGAACTTAGGCTGAGTGGTTTATATTGTTTTTAAGTTCTTGGTGTTAGCTGGTTTTTTTGAAGTTTTATATATATATGTATGTATGTACGTATGTATATATGTACGTATATGTATAGATAAGGGCAGTTGGAATAAATGCTCGAAAAATGTTAGTCAATCAGTGCTAATATTGATTTGGTTACCATTTTTTGGGCAAATGTAAACATCAGAAAATACTGTACTAAGCACCCATCATTTATGTTAAGTATACAAGGCATGACAAAGTTTCTAACATTCTCATGTCATATCTGCTTTTAGCTTGTTTTTACCTGATCGTAAGGAAACAAGCCATGACTTTGGCAGCCAAAGAAGTTGTTGTACCACACACCAAGGACAGCAAGAATGACTGGAATCTAATTAAAAATAATAAATAGTCGCTACTTCAATACAAATGAAACAATGTAAGCCACTTTAGCATAATGCAGATGAAGTGTAATTCAAGTATCACCTTACATATGATGAGACATTAGATCAATATTCCACACCAGCATAACCCTTCACTTCTCACAACAAGAAGGTCTGTTAATACATTTATGATTTTTTTTTCAGTATCCTTGCTTCTACCAATTGTAATTTTTGAACATCTATCTTTTCCATGAAGATTAAGAATTCATAATTACAACACACCACACTAACCATCAATGCACTAAGAAGCTCTAATAATTTAACACCCATGCAGGTATCTCCTCTGCCTGTTCAATAGGCAGAAACTCTGTTTAACTGAATGACCACAACCCCTTTTGTCATCATGTCTCAAGTTTCTTCCATTGTCAACCTTTAGTTATTTGCCATCCACCTAAAACCAGCCATTTCAAATTTTACTCTGAGTAAATGTACAAACAGCCTGTTTGCAAATAATTTGTAAGGAGACTGAATAAAGGCTTGATCCAAGTTGATACTTGAATTAAACCACTCAAGAGTAAGTGCTAGTAGCAAGAGGGATGGGTTAAGCAATTATATGTGGTACTGCAGCTGACATCTCTTTGTGTTTTTCATTAGATATATGGATATATGGGATTAATCTTTGTACTAAATTAGATATCAGTTTAAGGGCATTGATACAAAACTACAGTTAAAATTTAGGATTGCAAATGGATTCTATTTCTTTAAAATTAAATAAAAGTAAAAAGCAGTTGAGAGGCACAGCACAGCTGCACATTTCTTGTAAACCCATCCTCTTCTCCTATGAAGGGAGTGATTTCAATGGTTCAAACACCACCAAAATAAATATAAAAGAATTAATAAGTTAGGTTATCTCAAAATATTGTTTTCTGTCCATATCTTGCAGAAAAATTATTTGCCTGATGCAAATAATTTGGGACAAATCAGAGCATAGGCCTGGTAAGTATGCTTTGGGTGCAATAATTATTGGATAAAAAAGAACTTACATTTTTGTCAAGTGGTGCAGACTGAAAGTGACAATCCTGAAAAATAAAGCAAAGGATGTCAAGGTAGCAGTAAAGTTCTTACAGATTACACAAGAAAGTTTGTGACACACTAACTCCCTGATAATGCAAATTTCAGCTTCACAAATATTCGAGTATTGTCAGTCACGAGTTCTAACCATTTAACCCCAAGGACCAGTACTGTGCATCACTGGGTTTACATGTTAATGCTCAAAGTCCAATTGCTCAAAATACAATTAAAATTAAAGAGTCTTCTTGCAGAAGACAGAAATACCTTGAATTTGAAATTAAAAAACACTGACAGGTTAAAATAATTTATGACAATAACTTGTTATGTGTGCATGAAATAACCTGTCATCACCTACCATAACATGAGCACCAGTAAGCAATGCTTCAAAATTATCCATGCCTAGAAGAGCAACATAAAAAATGTAGACATACATGTAATGTAATTATTGGAGTAAAATATAATAATATATAACATCATTTTAACCAATTAGTACTGGAGGTACATGTCTGCTAAATAAAATTGCCTGGATTTATGCCAGAACCTCAGCATTACTAGGGAGGGCAGGAAACTATAGGATTAAATGCTATCAAATCAAAAACTGCCTTTTGCTTCTTGTTGCTCTAGGGCATTTGTTACAATAACAGTAAAAACGTTTTAAAATTGAATGTATTTACAGTTTACACATATGTCTACCCTTATCACCATTATGATCATCATTATATTTAATCATCATCATCACCACCATCATTTTTTCACCCAGTTTTTGCCTTTATTTTTTAGCACATTAGAAATGCAATAAAATCACAAGGGCAAAAACTGGGCCTTCTGGTGTGGTCCAGACAACAGACACAAACAAAAAGCAGTAAAACATGAAATGCATTATATAAAGTGGGAAGAAATTCATCTGTCAACAAAGAGTTACATGTACAAGAGGGCAACCTGCCAAATATAAGCTTTTTCAAGTTAATGATTATACTAGACTGTTGTTGCACAGTTAACTGTTAGCCTTAATAGAGAGTTCCTAAGGTGTACTACAATATTTTAGCTAGATTTTGATTATATTGTACATGTACATTGAGGACATTATAATTGGTAATCACAAAACCAAAAACCTCAATTACAAACATTATTATTAATCTCATTAGAGGAACAGGCAACTTTATTAATTTACAGACCCTGTAATAAACTACTTACTTCACCTAATCAAAGTAAGAACATAAAGAATACAGTGACAGACAAAGTGCACCAACATTTATTATCTGAAAGTGATGAGCTTTTTATGGCATGCCAATTATTTGATTGGTCTGTTATCTGAAATATGGTACCACAAATCAAGCTAACTCTATGGTATTATGGTGCATGGATCTAACCCATGTTTTACATTTAATAACTTACCAATGTGAACTGCAATAGATAACCCAATGGCTGACCATAATGAGTAACGTCCACCAACCCACTATATGAATACACAAACTACAGTTACTGTAGTTACAAGTTAATAAATAAAATACTTTAAATAAATGTAAACACAGCATAATAATCCCTGTTTAGACCTTTTAATAAGTCAAATTAAGTATAACTTTCTGCCAATTGCACTCTTCATTTAATTCTTACTAATTCTTTTCAGTTTTATTGATGTCAAACATGAAAAATTATGCTAATTTGCCTTAATACAAGAGTCCATACCACATGCAGTGTCCAATACTGTACATGGTAGTTTGGAAAATGGTTGGCTGGTCAAGTATGTAAAATTTGGATAATTATTATATCAGCACTCTATGCATGAAGTACTTCATTGAAGCCTTGATGGATTTTAATGCTTTTTCTATCAATCAAGCAAAAAAAGGATAACTTCATCTTCTCATCAGATATTAATTTTCTCAAATTCCATTCAATGCAATGGCAAACTTTGGTTGGGCATTTGCAAAACTAGTTTTCTGAAAGCCATTTGCACATCAAAGTAATTCCTGTGTAAATACAGTGTACATAGCAATTTTATAAACCAGTCCAAAAATCAAGTTTAATGATGCACCAAAATTTAAAAAACTTACATCCCAGAAGGTAAACATGTTAGCTTCATCAATTCCAAAGGCTTTCACCTTTTCCTATACATGGTAGAATTATTATTAGAAATATTAACATTAGATTTCTTTTTATTTGTAATAATTTGTGAAGCAAATCATGATTCTTTTATTACTACCACAGCAGCATATAACATCATTCTCATTAATACATTGTTTCAATGCTTCACATAGTGTTATAATTCAGTGTATAAATATAAGTAGGTACAAGTATGTGAACATGTACCTAACATTTACCATTTGGTCTGATAAAAATTGGTAGGAAATATGCAAATTTTGAGTAAGAAATGAGGGAAATTTCAGGCTACTAGATAGTTATTACTGTACTTTTTACTGAACTGCATTAAAGATGCTCAGTATCCTCTTACCAATGATCAATTAAACTAGTATCATCTACTGCACAAACCAATGTAGTCTGTTCTATGGACCAAACTAACAGTTTTCCCCCACAGTAACTGTATACCAGCAGGTCTAAGTTTTCCCTACCAACCATTTTGCTAATTAATATACCAAAAATTAATAGGTTGGCACCCCATCCCTTGCATAGTGAATACAAAACAATAATCGTGATGAAAGCAGAAGACTAAAGATGTGTCAGCTTCAGTACTTACAGTGTTGGTGGAAAGAGCAACAAAATGTTTTGCCACAGCTGATTCCTACAGAATATAGGTATTTTGATAATTTTAGATTACATGTACAGTATTAGCAACAAAACAAACCTAAAAGTTTTAAGAAGTATATTGTACACCGAGATTAGAAAATCTTTAAAATTTTATGAGGGAGGGGAAAGAAGTTTTGACCCTTTCAGCTTCTGGTCTCTTATCTAGAGGTAATTCAATGACAAAAGAACAGATTTATAGGGTTCGAATTTATTTCAATTGTTAGGAAGCTGTACAGAGTCAAGGATGCAACTGTACATTGTTACAGAAAAATCTCATACTTTCAATGTTACAGGTTCAAAATGTCCAACAAATCCCTTAAAACAATTACATTCAAGTTTTCTTAAATACTGTAATTTTGACTGGGATTATTCCCCATCTGGGTTCAAGTCAGGGAAAACTAACTCCCCCAAATCAACCCCTCTGGAAAAATTCCTGTACATTAGTTTCAACACTCCACATTTTTATTGCATTATAAATTATTTCATCAGGAGTAGCGCTGTGCTGTAATAATCTAATTGCAGTGCCAAGTTCAATGTATTACCTGGACTAGGAATAATTACCATAAGATGCAGCTATGGTCCATGCAAAATTTTACCATAAATCATAATCTCCTCAAGTAAGATGTGTTGTTTGCATTATTAGGGCAAAAAAAGATTTGGTTGGCATTATTTTTTTTCTGATTCTAACTGTTAGCAGAATAAAAAATGTTGCATTTACATTACACACTCCTTGCATTTTAAGAAATTTTCCAACTACTTTCAATCCTGACTAAGGCTGCAAGTACAACTCACATCTTTTGCTTTGTCCAACAACCAATTTTTGGCAGAGGTAGCATTTGTAATAGTTTCAATTGTAGTAAATGTCTAAATCAATATTATGAAAAGAAATGTTACAACAGGTGTAGAATAAAAACATACAGTATGGTCCCTGAAGATATTGAGATACTGTGGGTACATTTCATTTCTCCCTTCCCAGCTGTAACTATGGTTTTAAGTTACATTAAAAATAATTTACAATGAGATTTAATGTACATTACTGAGCTAACAAACCTTAGATGCCACAATAAAAAGTGTAGAAGCTGGATCCAAGTTCTGTAATGTCTTAGCCAAATGTGTTCCATCAATGTTTGACACAAAGTGTACATTTGGACCATCCTTGGAGTAAGGTTTTAAAGCTTCTGTAACCATAAATGGACCCTTATAAAGTTCAATAATATAAGGTTGAACATCATTCATCATATCATGCCTTCTAATTAAAGCCCTATTCCTACCAAGTTATTTTCCAATCAGCCTACATTCACAAAAATAGCCTATGGAGAAACAACTCCAACTAAAATTAGTTTTCACAGCCAGTTGGGGCTTCAACTATTTTGTTGTATGATACCACATAACTTTTCCTTGAATTTATTACTCAACATAAATTTAGTTCTTTGCTTAGAGGTTTCTCACACACAACATTGCTATTAAACTGATAAAGAGGACTCTTTGGATCTTGGTTTCCTCACTAATTATTCTATTCTCTCAAGATCTTTGGATGTCTTAGGTTATTCTATGAAAATTCTACTGCACTTTCTGGATGATTACTGGCATGTTGTAAAACAGTTTGTTAATTTTGAAAATGGAAAAATCGACACATAATGCACATGCACTGTAATCAATTGGAAAATACAGTATGATTTCGCAAAGTAAATAAGTTTCCCCACACTACATCTCTATCTTTCACTTTACCAGATCAGATCCACCAATCCCGATGTTTACAACATCTTTTACTTGTTCTCCACTGAAACCTGAAAATGTTGAAAAAGATGGATAAACTTTAATGATGGGCATATCAAGCTACTGTTTGCTTCCTGTCATAATATGTTGTTGATTCTTCTTGGCAATAAAAGCCATTGCTTGCAGCTTCTTTTGAAACCCTGTTTTGGGTCTTGGACAATAACCTTCAAATAAATTCAAAGTTACTAACAAAGGCTTAACCAGGCTTCAAAATAACAATTCATGATTTGTGATTCGCAAATCAAATTACAACTATCACAATTGGAGTTTTTGAAAATTGAAGTAAAATCACAAATCAAACAAAGTGGCAAAATGATTTGAATTTGATTCAAATTCAATGTGTGGAAAAAGGTTTCACTGACTATAACATTACATGCAAATGTCCTCAACTTATTAGAAACTGTGATCATTATCTCTTTCACCACTGCTAAATTGGAATGTGTAAGGAAATCCTTTCACAGTCTATTATTATTATTATAAGGATGGTGGTATAATCTTTTTAATAGAGCTTCAAATTCCAGAAAGATCACAAACTGTTTTTCAATAATTATTTCAAACCCTGTAAATATTAAAGCAAATACCTTTTTTACAAAAGTCTGGTACACCCTAACTTACTTTAATTAAAATTGCACTACACTTGCCTACACTAGTATTGCTATCTTATATTGGCCAGACTAAGCAGCAGAGCTGTGTTGTAAAATACTGGGCCTGACTACCCAACAAACTGCTCACATTCTAATCTTTATAAAAGCTTCTAGCTTACAGCTCAGAGAAAGACCATGTACTGAAATCTTACCTTGAGATGGAAATTCTTTGATCCTTCAACAATCTCTATCATTTTTATCTATAGCTGACTAAAGCTCATATTGCTCTACACAAGCCTGGATATTAGCATCTGGTCACGGACATTGTCCAGTACAAATTTGTCATTTATAGAGTTTTGACAGTCACAAACTTGACTATATCTGTCACTTTGTCCGGAACGGTTTTTGGTAACATTGATTTCCAGTTTCATTACAAAACCAATTATTAATATTTGTCTTCAATCAATCGCCCTCTTCGTTTGTGTATTAAATTAGCGAATGCACGCAAGTTGCTGCGAGTAGTTTTGCGAGTTACTTGCGAGATTGTGTGCAGGTGAATATAAAATGCCGAAGTGCGACTGTCTTGGATATTGATTGTTTGTAATCACTCTAGCGTTAAATTATATACAACATATTGAAGAAAATAACTTTATTATTCATGTCTGCTGACATAAATAGTGTTAGCAATGATAGCCATATTGATCAAGACTTGACCACTGACAATGACTTACATGAGAAACATTTGTCTGATTCGGATGATAGTGATTCTAGTTTTGCAGGTTTCCTTCCTGGGGATTTACTGTGACTTTGAGGATTTAAATTGATCAAAGAGACGTGATGGTTCAAGAATAGATTAATTGTTGATGATTATGATCTTTTTATAGTCGTATACTACATGTATAAATCTACATGTATAATACTTTTAAATAAAATTGTGTGCAGTGCACGTATCATTCATACTTTTAAGTTTTAACACCTCATACCAATGCTTGTATACAATAACAATTGTTAATATACGGCAAATGTACAAATATCAATCAAATTATAGTCTTGTTAAGTGACAGGTACATTTTGTTTTGTGACAGGCACAATCTGATTGATGCTGGTCATTTTGACAGCCAGAGCAAAAAAAAATATATCCAGGCTTGGCTCTACAACAGATCCCACCACAGCAGTTATAATCTCAATGACAATTTTATGTAAGATCAGGATAGGGTACTGAAGTGATAACTTGTCAGTCCCAGTCTATGATATTTTACAGGTAGCTTTCCACAATTGTCACTCAATTCAAAATGATGAACATAGAAATGTGCTTGGTGTCCCCATCCATGGGCAAATCTGTGACTTGTTGATTTTACCAGGTTACTACATAATTATGGACTGAACTGAGATAGTAAAGAAACTTTGATCAGCTGTTGTCAAAATTAATTTTTTTGTGCAATTTCAGGTTCAAATTCCATACTGACTAATGGTATTTCTATTGAAATAAACCTTTTAACTGTCACTGCTGCCAACTAGCAACTTATTAAATTTACTCTGGCTAATGGTTGATAATTTTATTTATCTAGTGGAGACCTTCCAGGAACCTTTCAAGTGAAAGGTAAACAACTGAAAGTAATAATCATTAGTAGAAACTTAGTTGAATACTATTGCAAATGCTGCATTCTGATTGGCTATGCTACTCACTATCTATTCATTGATAGATAGCGAGTAGCGAAAATGGCTTCTGCCTCTCGTTTTTGTGAAGTTTATGAAGATAAAATAGAATGCTTACTTGAAAGTGCAATCCCAGAGAAGATGAAAAATGTTCTTTGCAAAGTCTGTTTCTTCTAAAACAGTTAAAATATTCGCTCTCTATTTCTATGAGGTGATAGTTGACTTGGGCTTTGCCCTCGTCAACTATCACCTTAAAGAAATAGAAAGTGAATAATCTAATTGTTAACTAGAAGCTTTCATGTCTATTTTAACTGTTGATCCCTTAATTTGTCTAAATTAAAAAGGAAGCTAGGTCTTAAACAACGCAAGCCTACATGGCAGACTTACCAGCAGTATTTTAAGGGGAAAAATTAATTATAGCTGAAACCTATTATTATTAATTTTGTTCTTAAACACCTGTTGGCTGTATGCTTTCATTTAGTATATTAATAAGTCACTTTAAAATTGGTCAGAATAGTGCTGCAAATTCATTGCAAAGTGCATGGTGGGGTGTTATAGGCACTATGGTGTAAACAGAAGATCTTTGAAGGGTTGTTCTATAAATTAATTAATGACACAGCATCTCACCTTTCCATCTTCCACTGCGGACAGCCTCAGAAAATTCTCTCATTTGTTTTAGAACCCTGTTCACATCATCCATAACCTACATGTATGGAAAATTAAAGGTTTAAAAATCTTCTCTTATGGAAGCTTCAGGTTTAGTTTTTATCAATCCATTAAATTATACACTGATCTAAGTACATGGACTATTAGAACGCTAATAAGAACTCACATTTTTTCCATCAACTATTATGGGATTGTTGGATCGATTACGAAGTGCCACATGAAGAACTGCTCTTTTCTACAGCAAAATAAAATTTGTTGATGGTTAGGAAAATTGATCTTATTACAAAATAAAATAACCAATTTTCTGGATACTAGAGGTATTCATGAGGATGGATTATTTTCTCAATACCATGGCAAAGAAAATCTGCAGAATGAACCTCACTGGAAGAGCATGAGATTTGTGTTTGTAAAGTAAAATAAAGTGCCTTTATTTATACTGGATAACCCTATCAACTATCTGAGCTGTTCTCCCTAGAAATCCATTAAGGGCCACCTTTCATGAGTCTAATGTTACTACAGGAGGAAATCAGAGTATCTGGGGAAAACCTGTGATGCTTGATAGAGTCAAACTGACAACACTTTTCTCACATGTGACAAAGATAATCTTAATCAGATAACTGCATGGAGTGAGGACCAAACTCTAGTTATAGTGGTGAGAGATATATGCACTACCACTGTACCACCAGTGGCAAAGTGGTAGTGCACGTGTAGTTGGTATCATACAATAAGTATCTTTATAGGTAAAGTCATACTGCACTTTTGCAAAGAATCATAATTACCTCAGTGAAGTTGATTTTCTCACCAGAGAACAGTTGCTTCCTAACATGCTCAACATTTCTACTTTTTACCTATTAAAATTTGATAAGATATTGGAGTTCACATAATTTAAAGACAAAAGCCACAACCTAGATCATCCAAAGAAGATCCAAGGTAATGAACTATAAATTGCAAAATAGAAATAAAATATGTTGCCATCCTGTGTCTGGATAGGGAGTAAATAGTAACTGAAACAGTTATAAAGTAAAATTAATTATATTTACCAGATCAATGAGAAGTTTCAATGTCTGGTCTGTGAAGATATTTTTTGAGTAATCCAAGAGTATATCACCATCAGAAGTAGTCAGACTCAAGCTGTGTGGAGAAAATTAATATCAATCACACAACAGGGTTCAGAGGAGGAAAGTTTGGAGGAACGTCACCCTGAAAAGTTTCAAAATTATTAAACTTCCCCAGCTGGACAGGGAAAATTAGTCTAAATTTTCCTTATCAATATGCATGGGAAGAAGCTGAAATACCATAGGCTTTTTTGTTTTGTGACCAAATGTAGCAATTAAATGTCCTCAATTAAACAAAAGAAATTAAGCTGATTATTTGTTTGCTCATGTGAGAGTTATTCCACATGATTCTGTACAATAAAAGGAAGACTTGAGAGGTTTGTAAATAAAGAGGTGATACTCTACCAGGCCTCGAATTTAGTGGCAGCCATGGCAGTCACTGGCCATCTATGCCCTGGTTGTTGGCTGCTATGCCCTCAAGAAGTACTGCATCCCATGGCCAGTAGTGGCTTGCCCTCAATTACTTAAGATTGTTATACAAGTGTATGATTGGTAAAATTGACAATTGAGTTAAAGTAGTATTTAAAACAGTAGAATTAACCTGCTTGATCGGTCATTTAAAATCCTGAATATTCTGATAAACACACGTGCACTTAGAATGAACTGTTACTCATTATCCGAGCCAGCAATCCTTTTAGGGTAGCACCATCTTTAAAGGCAAATACTTCAAATAACATTGAATATTTTGTAAGACAGAAGCTTGGAGGCTCCAAAAATGAGATTAATACATGCAAGTATTTGTTTATACATGCATTGCTATTTTAAATCTTGCTTTACCTGGGTATGGTGCTGTAAGGTGATTAAAATAACAGTGGAGAAAAAGTTTCAAACCAGCCTTTATGCCCTGTATACTGTCCTTGATGCCCCGAGTTATGCCATTACATTCAAGGCCAAAGTGGCCTTGCCTTTTCTTATCCCAAATTCGAGGCCTGCTCTACAATACCAGCTGTATTATCAACTGAAAAATTATAACATACCACTTAGTAATATTTTAGGTAGTCCCAGCATAATAACCCTTTACAGGCCAGGGGAACACTTAAGCATTCTATTCATTAGATTAACCTTTTATGGGATAACAGTGCACTATGGAATTTTATAGTGACTAATGCTTGATGACTTTATTCTGCATAAAGGGGTACCTGCCCCTTGAACTGTTTATGGGTCAGAATCCTGTAAACACAGCACCAAGAACAAAAGGACAAATGAGAAAACAAAGCAAAAACAATGAAAGAACAATGAACAAAAGAAAATTAATTCAACCTTTGAAGGTTTAAACCCTTTATTGTATTTTTTTGTCTTTGTTTTGTTGGCTCTTCTGTTCTTTTGTGATTAGGTGTTTGATTTATTGGACACTAGGCATCAAGCGTTCAATCACTTAATAAAAGACAGCACAAAATTAGCATTGTCATAGCTCACAGGAAGTATAAGGCCCCCAAGCACCAAAGTTACATAACCATCAAGGTAACAGCCCGGTTTCATATATTTTTAATTTTCTAACCAAATTGTGTTTTAAAATTTCATTATTATGACTACAGCTGGCTTCCTCTCATTACAGACTTAAATACTCCACGTGAATGGTGAAGAACACGATGAAAAAAACGTTGTTTCCTTTATTTTAAGGTGGGCGCTGCAGGGCGCTTTTGCAGTTTCGCACCTTAACGGTATAAATACAAGTAACATAGGTAAACTACATGTCAGTGGACAGCTTCTCACCGGGAGAATACAATGTACAGTAATATCAGCAATTAACTCCAAACATCAGGCATTATACCCGAAAAAACAGACACATTGAAGTTCGTGTGCGTCAAAAATGAACCGAAGGCTCATGACCACAAAGTTCATGAATTTATCAACAATTTTCGTGCAGTCCCTTTCCGTTGTTTCTTAGGTTATAATGCATTGTGTTTGCCGTGAATGGTTGATATAAGCTGTCGAATAATATATAATTTACTCACATTACTTGCATTTGCATGGTTGAGGTGCAAAACTGCATTAGCGCCATTGTGCAGAAATATAAAGCGATGAATGATTGAAACAACTGGCCTTACCACGTACCTGAACTTATCAAATCGTTTAGGGTCTTCATCAAATAACTTTCTCATATGAATTTTTGAACCAATGGTTTCATAATGTTCTTGTAAGGCCTTAAAAGCAGGATCCTTCTTCAACGACATCACACCTCTCGCCATTTTGACCATCACTTTCTGTGCTAATGACCCATGGGCCAAACATAACGAGGTATCGTTCCAGTCTTTTTAGAGTTCACTGTAATGACGTCCAACCTTCCGCTCCAGTCTCTACCTAGTATGTCGCGAAGATGCCTGGTCTGATTGTGTTTAACAGAGTCGACCTTAACATCTTTTCATGAATTTATACGGTTTTTAATCAACAAGATATGGAAGATGACACCGCATCAGTAGAAATAGATGAAAATCCTTTTTCATTTAAAAATTTTATGAAGAATCAGATTATTTTAGATGGTTCAGTCAGCGACACAAACTCCAGCAGTAATAGTTTCATCGACCAAAAAGCTGATGATCGGAAGGATACAACCGAAGAAGTACCTTTCCCTAACGTAAACCGAGACCTCGAGGCCATACCTGCCACAAAAAAGAAGGGAAAAGGTAATGAAATAGGCTCTTGACGTTTGACTCTTTTTTGCACGTTTTGGCAGGTTTATTTCCCTGTTCACCTGTTGATGGATCCTAACAAATTGCTTGAGCAACTTAAACATTAGATTTGCAGTACCATCCCAACTAAATACAAAACTTAAAGGTTAAACATACCTTGGGAGTGCTTCCCAGACTTGTTTCTTATCACTAAACCAATCACTTTATTACTTTCCAGGTAAAAAGGCTAAACAAACTGGAAATAAGGAACAAGGAATACCTGGTCTACAAACTGACAATCCATTCTCATTTAAACATTTTGTTAAAAATGATGCTGCTGTAAAGACTAGTGGTCGTGTTTTACAGGTAGTTGAGCCTCTTGTCTTTGACCCATTGATTCTGAAGGATATAATTTAAATAGCTTTGTTTTTACAGATAATAGATGATGAAGTACATGAAATTGAAAACTCTGTTACTGTAATTGATGTCCAAGGACCTGCTGAAGAGACCACCAAGTTTATACCAGGTGAAGGCAGTCAAGACTTCATTGGATTAGAAAATCATCCAAATTCAGCAAAACTTGATAGCCAAGAATCAAGGTTACCTAAAGAACTTGGTGATGAAATTACAAAGGTTACCTTATTTATTCGCTTGTATGTACACCCTGGATTGGCAGTCCTACAGTATTTGATTGACAGCTCCCTAAAAGGGAGCCCCTTTTCTGGGTTGAAACTTTGGAATTGTTCAATCTAATGTTAAATCCCCTATCTGTAACTGGTTTTGTTCTTTGAGAATTTACAAATTCCCCACACTGCCACTTAAACCTTCATTAATTCAGAATGGGCATGAAATGGAGAGATACTTAATTATTTTTAGTATAATCACATAGGTGGTTATTGAAAATCCCACGTAGTGATTGGCCTGAAAATTATATCATAATTCTCTATATTCACTTACAGGTGAATAAAACTGTGAAGGCACAAAAGCAAGATGGCAGCTACCTTTGTAAATGTTATCAAGGAGTTTTTAAAACTGCTCATTCACTACTTTCTTTCAAATAATTACCTGCATAATGATACTAAAATATGTAATTGTTAAATAATGAGGGAAAATCTCTGTGACTGATTGTTGTTGTACAATTTTAATTTAGTTAAAAAATGAGAACAGAAAATTGCAAATTGAGCTCAAAGAAGCTAAACAGTCCAAAGATGATGAAAGCAAGAGGTGGGCAAAGCATGATTGTGGAAGATCAAAGAATATTTAACAATCTAATATAAACTGAAACTTGCTCTTCAGGGTTTTGTCTCTTCTTAAAAAGTTAAAAGAAATTGAAGATAAAGAAAATGAAGAAACTGCTGCTTTGGAGAAAATGGTTCACATGGTGGAGAGAAATTTAGAGCTGACGACAGTAAGATTCAGTTTTAATTTTCATTTTGTGCTCATCCAAGGTGTTTTTGGTGATGTCTTTTGTTTGACATTCACCTTAAACATCTGTATGCACCTTAGAGGAATGCAGATATGAGAGAAAACAACCCAGAAATTAGTGAATTTTAATCATTCACATTGTTTGATATTTTTGGCTTTTGGGGTGGGGTGGGGAAAAATTTCTGTTAATATATTAAAAAAAACAACATTGCCATGAACACAAACTGAACTCACAGTTTGTGTTCATGGCTTTGTTATGCTTGTTTTGCTGGGCATTGATTTTTATATTCAAATTATGGTTCCCACCTGGTTGCTCAATTGCCACTATTCTCAGTTAAAGTGAACTGAACTTTAATTTCATAATTATAGCAAAGAGCATTAAAAGCTGAAGCACTGAATGCAAAGTTACGGGAAGAAAATAAACTATTGAAGGTAATTATGATACAAGTAACTTTGTTACTTTTTCGAAATTCATGTGCCAGTACCATTTTTCTGAGAGATCCTAGTTGTTTTTATTTCAATTTTATACAAACTATGTTGGTGGTGAATTGGTACTACACTGGCAACTCTTAAATTTGTCCCTTAATTGTTGCATCATCACATGCAAGTCAACCTTTCATATTTACTACATTCATCATCCAAGGCTGTCTTTTAAACAAGTAGAATATTAATTATCGGGTAACTCAGAGTATAGTTCTACCCAATGACTTGTTTAATTTTGAGGTGTTCTATGCTCCTCTTGACAAGTAAAACTATCTGGTGTTACCCAGAATAAAATTACAAAGTCAGGTATGGACCAAAAAGAGGGTGATAAAGGTGCCTCTTTGTTGAACAAGAAGTTTATAATTTCAGACCAATTCAGTGAGCAAGGCTATGTATGAAGACCTGCTTAGTAAGCATTGTGCCTCTCTGGCCAGTATAAAGGATCAAGCTATTTGTGCTTCACAACATCTTGACATGACAGCCAAGAAGGCAGAAGAGTCATTAAAGTAAGCCAGTCATTTAACTCTGCATTAATTCTTCACAGAAAATATTCCTCAGTCTTACTGATGGTCTTTTTTTTTTTAGACAGTTGTATTCAGGTGTGGATACATTTAAATTAGTTTCTCAGCTCTTGATGTCAATTGATAAACTTACAAATCATTGTGATGAGCCACAAACATGAAGATGTGTCAGGATTATTTATGGAGACCTTTAGTCCTCACTATACAGGTTGGCATAGATTAGGATAACTAGCTAGTTCCTATTAAAATTAATAAGTAAACCAAGTGATGTTACATTCACTTCTTCTAGGATAGAAATGACACATGTGTAATTACCTTTATCTTCCAGTATCATTCCTTATGCATTGAAGTTATGCAATTTTTCTGGAACCTATAATATAGCTTTATTTGAACATGTAGTTTATTTAACATTACTTGGCCTTGTTGTGTAAATTTATTGGAAGAAACAAAACTTGTATTATTTTAAAATCATCTTATCTAGCAACGACATTTATCAAGAATGAATATTTTCAAGAATTACATAAATATATTATTTTACAATAATTTCATTATTTATATGGAATTATGACAACTTCGTGTGTTCTTAGTTCAATAATCCACAATAAATGTAAATTATCAACGCTTATTCCCAATCAGTTAATTTATATACAATAGATTAATGGGCTGAGTCATTTCTTTTATTGCATACAGACATAATGCTGTCCTTTTCATTGTATTGTACCCAGCGTCTTTTTATTTGAACGTGATAGTTCTACAAGTTTAAGAACTTTATTTCTAACTGTATGGTGAAAGAAGCGAAACCTTGTTGTAATGAAGAAAAAAAATTCAACTTTTCTGAAACTCAAACGGTGTGCCCATAATAGAACACTACAAATGGAATATATTGCGCAAAGATTACAAAATTAATCCTCTGCGTGTTGAGTTTCAGGTTTTAATCCGGGTTTATCCATATTTTCAGTAGCAATTTATCACGAAGTTAACCGGCCCTTATATCTTATTAGTTTACTTTGCTGCAGAATTGTGGAAGTCGGGTTATTTTTAATGCATTCAGTGTTGTATTTTTGTTTCACAAGATTGTTATTAGCATGTCGTGTTCTTTTAACTGCCACATTTAAGATGTCGTCATGGCATTTTATTCAGTGCTAAATTGAAGGCAAGGAATACAGTATTTGACAGAGCTATGAAGCTTGAGGCTTCTCTCGCAACATTCTAGTCAGTTGTGGTAATTGAAGTGTCTGCGACACTTCGGGGTAGAAGCGAATCACTCACAGACTTAATTCTTATTGTTATAAATTGCTTTTGATAATCATAATATACTCATTATTTTTAAGGGCCATTCCTGGACTGAAAACACGGTCTCCGGTGAATATTTACCACGCAGCATGGCGTAGATGCTTGGACCGATCTCAAAAAAAGGACGAACCATTGCCAAGCTACAACTTGTAAAGAACCCACCGTGTTCTCTATGGCATCACCTGTTGAAACTATTCGTTCAGTTTTTAACTAGATTAGTTTTCAGATTACCTTTCCTCAACGCGGCAGCACCCCCAAAAACTAACAAAAATTTACAGACACAAACGTGTAGGAAGGCATTCTAGACGTTGCTCCGAAACAAACAAAAAAAAAATGTCGAGATACGAAGAATTTCCCTTGTCATAGACGTCATTGGTACGCAAACGGATGCAAATGAGCATGGCTCCATTTTAGTTTGCGCATTATGGAAGGTTTTGAGCCACGCACGGTCAAATAACGTCCCTAAAATTCCATAAATCTTTCTCTTTCCTCACATCAATGCATATAACAGTAGTTTCTATTCCGTAACATGCTGAAAGACGTCACTTACTCTGCACTGACGGATAGTTTTGATTCGTCAAGGGAAAGAAGTACTTTCGTCTTATTTCCGACCCTTTACCCGGCGAAAACGGGAAACTGATTGTAGAGGGTGTTTTTTTCCTTAACCCAGATTGACTTCTGGTCTTGAAACATTAAAACTAAAATCCCTCAAGTTGTTGCCATGTCTTTATGAAGAATATTTGAAACGTTGGTGTCTGGATTCATGAGAAATAACAATAGGCTTTGTTTCTATGTGAATTGTTGCTGCTTATTTTCTTTTTGCCGGGCCAAAACAAATGATAAATGGCGGATTACTTTTGGCAGACAGACAATCTTACGACCTCCGCCGATGTGGCACCATGCGTTGACGATGGTCGAAAACAACGGGAGAAAGTTAATTCTCATAACGATAAAGCCGTCAATTCATTTCCAAAAAGCTAAACAGAACGAACAGACGGCCGAATGCCATAAGCAACTTACTGAAATGAAACGCCATTTTGTTTTAGAAATTTTTTGGAGCAAGTTTGATGTAGATGATAAATTTTCTTTATAAGTATTTAGCAACTCAAAGTCTTTACGTCAGATACCCGTGTACACGACCAAGTTTTCCTATACAATTTTTCCTGGACAAGGAGCCTTGCTCAAAAGCTGGTCATGCCAGACGAAAAACTTGCCAATTAGTATTGTACACACGAGCAAATTAAATTTGTCGAGAAAAAAGTTACGAAGGAAAACTTGGTCGTATGTAGGGGCTTACATGTCTATGAAGTTTAACTTGATTATGCGCCGATTCGGTTATACCAAGAACAACATCTACTGAACTGTTTACTCTCACTTTTTGTCTACAAGGCAACAATTGCGCAGCAGAAACAGTCGGTGTCTCGACTGACGGATAATTATTGCTTGAAAAAGTTCCAACCACAAACAATCTGATATCAATTAAAATCCACTCCCCATTTGCTGCATACCAAACTAATTCTAGATAATGTGTTATTAAATCTAACAGCTACATAATTGATGAGTTAGTCCCAGTAAATTGTAGAACAATTCCAGCAGTTAATACGTTCATTCATTAAGGTCTTTCCGTGTAGAAGTATGTTTTCGTCAACAGTAAGTGCTATCATGCATGAAGGCAATGAAGGTTAACCAACGGCTATGACGCAAATGAGGCACTTGAAGATAATGGCATAAAATGCGTCACCACACATTTGATAGTTCATTGACGTCAGACTTTATCCGGTGACACTAAATGCTTAAAAGTCCTGTTTAAAAAAGTTGATAGGTTTTTGTTCGGATAGAATGCAAAGCTGTTCGATTTCAAGTTGAATCCAGTATTGTGAAAAGTGATTTTTCAATTGTATGGCTGCCTACGACGTCGAAAAGATCACTTAAAGCTGATTTTTAAGATTCCAACTGTGGTTTCTGTTCATCTTAAAAAGTAGTTGATTCAGTTCCAGACACAAAGAACAAACATGAACGTCCTCTATCCTTCATTTGCTCTTATTTTTGGTTTCCTCTCAGTAATCACCAATGGCATATCTGGTCTGGTGTTATATCGCAGTCTTTCCTTGACCTTCGGGAGCCCGATTATTTATTATTTTGTTACTCTGACATGTATGTATTTCTTGAAAGGCATCACGACAGTGTGGTGGTCAATATCTGTTCTCGCCAGCTCTCCTCATAAAGATTTGTTCTTCAGGATTGGAAAGTGTGCTTACTGGACCACTGCGTTGTCACTCTTCCTCGTTCTCTTCGCTATGGTTGTCGAAAGATACATCAATAATGTATCAGTCAAGCGTTTCCAGTGGCTCAGAGCACGGAAGAGAGTTTACATTTATTTTTGCCTTATCATCGTCGTCTTCTCACTCATCTGTGGCCAGTTCGTGGCTTTGGAAGACACTCGTTCCTACATGAAGTTCTGTATTTGCCTGATTGCTGAAGTGGCTTATATTTTAACAATAATTATTTTCATCCGCTTTTGGCTGAAACACAATTCAAAAGGAACGGAGAACGCTCGTCGCCAAGAAATTACTCAGATTACAACACAGTATAAACCTGTATTTGTGCTGCAAAAACGACTTAATATTGTCGTCCTGTGCTACATCGTAGGCACCTTAGTTACCGTCCTGCCATTTTTTGTGGCATTTCAAGTGAAGCTAGTATGTCAGTTGTTTTATGACGACGGCGACATCAATGGTCACCTCAAGAAGTTCCTAGATGTCTACTCAATGTTCACTTGCTTGAACTATGGACTAAGTCCGTTAATTTATTTCTGTGTTCTTCCTCAATTCAAGAAGTCCCTCCTCTTGCTCTTGTCATGTAAAGCTTCACGCCAAACACCCCTTGAGGGAAGCTTTGTGACGCAAGAATCTGAAGAAACGTCTTCCGGTGGTGAGATTATTTGATGAAAACATTCCCACGAGATAAATTGAACTCTTCACAGAAAACTTTACTTAAATATCGCTTTAATGCACTTTCACAAAGCCCAAGGTTTAAGCAAATGAGATATAGGTTTATTTATTCAAGAATCAGAGTGTTCGAGAAAAGAAAAGGCGAGTTTCACTTTCAAGTTGCGTTTTCCCTTTATCAATATGTTCTATTACTGAAAACTCCGATTATCGAATTTCTCTAGATTAATTTCTACTAAGTTTAGTATGACTAAGTCGAAAGAGAAATATAGTGGTAAAAGCGAGCAAGCAATGTATTTGAATATATTTATTTAATTTAAATCATAGTGACAACATAAATGCTATAATATGTGTCCTTTCTCGTCCAGTTTTGTGTAGTATTCACGTATATTGAGGGAGAATAAAGTTTTCAAGAGTAAATGATGTGTTTTCTATACGTAGCTATCTTTTATACCAAATGTTTACAGAAAATAAATCACATTAGTCCATCTTCTTACTCTTATAAATTTCATTGCTAGCCTTACCATTGTTTTCAGCAACCAAAGCTACTTATTTAAGGTAGTTAGTAAGGAGCATAAGCACGTGAATGTACACCCACTGCCTCGATATGGTTTGCCATAAACTGGGCCAACAAAACGAAGATCTTAAGAAAATCTTGCTATTATACACCAAAAGTTTGAAAACTTTATCAAAGATGAGCTACATTTTCACGAGATCGGCTATAACCTGGACTGTTTATCTCGGAGGAACAACAGAGTTAGCGCAGTTTTTTCATTGGCCTGGTGCTGGCATAGTCCCATTAGTAAAGGAGAAACCTTTGCTAATTAAACCAAGGCAAGTGGGTAAAACGGATGAACACTTCGAAGTCTTCGATTTTTTTGAAGCCTCCAAAGGTTAAACTGTCTAAAAAAGTGAGAACTTCCTAGCTACTACCCCTTTTGGCCGAAAAGTGAGTCTGGGCCAGAGATGGTCTCCCTCGCCAAAACAATGAACAGAAGAATGTTGGAGAACATTTCGACATCAATTTACCACAAGCTAACGGCTGTATAGGACTTAAAGATAACGTCAAGAACGAAGTATCAAAGATGTGATCAAAAGGCGAAAAAACTTTCATCTAAAACTAAACGACCCTTGACTTGTTTTCGTAGGGAATGAAGTCTTGTGATGTGATGAGGCTAAAAAAATAGTAAGGCATGTTTTGTTGAGAAATGTGATCAAGCTGGGAAGTTGCCAGGCTGATGATGTGTTTCCACGTATGGACGGGTATGGTCAATATAGGTTGTATTTCCTGAGACTAACAAGTCACGGTATCTCGATAGTGCTCTCAATTTTGTGGATCTGCCATTTCTTCGGAGAAAAATCTCTCAGTTGCTCGAAAGGCGTGTTCGATTTTATAAAACAATCTCTCGCTGTACGACGAAGTGATTATCATTTATTGACTGAAATCGAGACAAAAATTTGATAACCAATTTTTGCAGAACGATTCTTGAAGGTCTTCTTGATGGGAAATTCAGGGTCACAACTTATCCTATTGACCGTGATAAAGAACCATTCCGTCGCCGTTGCTGTATTTTCACAGACACAGAATTCCTGCCCCATTACCTAACTGATGTTGACGTTAATTTCCAGACCCCCCAGTTCAAGAATATCTTCACTGCCCAAACCTCTTCATTTATTTATACACGATGTAGCAAGCCCTCAGACTCACTTCGAATATAACGAAAATCCTAAATTCAAACCTTTAACTTTAAAAATTTATTCAGTTCCTTTCATACATTCCCCTATTTCATTTAGCATTCTGTGGGATGCTGTAACCTTAATCCTTACCTTAACTTTTATCTGAATGAAATATTTATAGACAGGGCCAAAGGCCGCCTCCTTCATAGACGTCCTTTTGTCTTTCGCTACCTTTACTGCCCATCCGTGATCATCAGCTGGCATGTGTACGATGTTTCTGTCCTTGTTGTCTTCTATAAGATTACTCATATGTTTTGATTGATTTCATACTCATTGCTGGATTAACTGATATGACGATGAAATAAAGTACAAATATTTATTGTTCAAATAGCCTTGAATCGTCAGTATTCGAAGTGTTACTAGTATTTTGTATTTTGTCAATATCATAGAGAAAACTCTGAGGGCTGCGAGGAAAGGAGGACATAAAGGAAAGGCATTGACCACACCATTAGCAGTCGTCAAGAAGGAAACTAGGCGAATTTTTTTCTTTTTTTTATTCTTGTCAGCCAAATGACAATGAATTCAACGAGCTCTTTTACTCGTATGTTGAATGGTAGTTTCCCAGCTGAACTTCTGGTTTCCTTTGCAAATTTTCTCTCTAGCATGGTTACTGAAGTAACTACCCTGACGTCGGGTAAGACTTCAGTTTCGACGCAACACAAAGTACATAATTACCCATATGATGGTATAAGCACCAAACTTCGAATTGCAAAAAGTTAAAAGGCTCCCTTCCTCTACAAATCTTCCTTTATTGCAAGTTATAGATGTCAAGTTCATGTTTAACGCCTTCATGCATAAATTCTCTTCATTTGGTTCTTTGTTTTTCTTTATTTTTCCTTGTCCTTTCATTAGTTCTATTCTTGTAAATTGCCGTTGCACAACCTTATTTAGGGGAAGAGTTAATCAAGAACCACGCAGGTTTGATAGATTCGATATAAACGCAATATCAAGAAACTTCAGTTAGTACAGAACTTCGCAGCTCGCATTGTACTTGGTTTTAAGAAGTTTGACCCTGTTTCACAAGGTATCAAATCTTTAAATTGGCTTCCTGTCAATGATAAACTTTATTTAAATGATGTTGTAATGATGTTTAAATGCCTTAACAAACTTGTTCCTCATTACTTATTTGAGAAATTTACTTTGCGTTCTCAAATACATTCCAAAAATACTAGACAAAGCAGTCAACTAAACATTCCAAGATGTCGTTTAACCACTGGTCAACGGTCATTTGCTTATCGTGGAGGTTAGCTTTGGAATGATCTTGCTGATAGTATTAAATCTACGGACCCTGTGGAAGTTTTTAAGACACGAATTGTCAAGTTAATCTTATCATACAGTTAATTTATTTTAATGTATTTTATTAATTTTCGACTTTTTTTTATTTAGCTATATAGTCTTGTAAATGAAAAACCCTTGTAGGGAGTTGCAATAAAGTTTAATGTTGATGTTGATGTTGATGTTGAAATGGCATCTGACCTACATGTAAGTTGAAATAATTCAATGATGCCGCACCACTAAATTATACTCTCAAGGAGGACTACATAAATTTCACAATACTGTAATATTAATACTAAACGTAATACTAGGAAAAGACGTAGGGTAAAAATTACTGTATCCTATCTGCTAATACAACGATTATTTAACACAAGGCAATGAAATGTCATCAGAGATAAGTATAACCTATCCAAGTTCTCTCTCGCTGACAGTTACAAATTTACTCCGCTGATTAATTTGTGAGGCAGCTGTCAAACTACTGTACTTTTGAACTTTTCTTTCTTACTTTTACAAATTTTACAGTATTTCATACTCTCTGGGTTAACCAAGGAACAAATGGAACATTCCCAATCCCCAACATTCAGTCGTTGCACCGTTACATCTTTCGTGTGACAACAAGCAACACAAACGGAATTTTCAAATGAATTAAGACAAGTGCAGTGGTTGCATTGCCACTTCTTTACATCTGCATGAGGAGGCTCCTGTTGAAAACTAGACCAACTACCAGCACTTTCATAAGGCAGTGACACTGCTGACAAGTCCTCTTTAAGGTGCAAGGAATCCAGTTTTGCAAGAATTTTATAGTCATGTTTGTCATTTTCCATACAGGGTCTTTTCTTTAATATTTTCAAACAATCTCTGCAGACTGCCATTTTGCATTTTTCACATCCAACAATGGCAATGCCACTGCAAATGTTGCACTGTTTCTCAGGCATCTGTTCACTTATGTCAGTAGCAATAATGCCTCCAGGAAAATGTTTAGGTAATGATTGTTTCTGACTGAGGCTTTTTTCACCAGCCTCAATGCGATCTCCTAATATCTTTACAACTCTTTCTCCTTCCTTCAACAAGCTCTCCTCCACTGTCTTTGGGCTGAGTAATCCTGCCAGATTAGGCTGAACAGTTACCATTTCTGATGGATATTTGTCATCATAAGTTGGATACACCTGGAGAGAGGAACTGTCTTTTTCCCTGTGGATGTACATGTTATCTATTTTCAGCTCTTCATGACAAGTCAATGTTTTTGCCTTAACAGGTTTTCCTTGAACCAATGCACTCTCTACAAAACAGGTGTCACCTAATGGTCCAGATTCTTGTTTTGATGGATTGTATATTTTCACTTGTTTTATTTGAGTAGGTTTTATGTTTGGATCATGTAAGTATTTTTCAATATGTAAATCATCTCTGGACTTGATGTCTGAGCAAACTTGTTGACCTTTAGAAGATTGTGCTGGCATGGATATATAATCACTATGTAGATCATGGTAGTCATCTAGTTGTTCATTATTAAGGTGACTGTTACCTGTCAAATTTGTAATAACTGTGTTGTAAACACTTTTATGGTCATTTACATGCTCATTCCATTGAGATGTTCCATTGTCATTGGAATGCTTTTCATAATGTGATGAAGGACCTTCAGTTTTACCAAGGGAGGTGCCATCAGTTTCATCACCATACAATTGGTCATCACTGATGTGAGTATATGGTGATGAAGGTATGTTAGGTAAAATAGAATCAGTTCTTCTTATTTCAACATGTGGGCCCACATTATGCACTGGTGGATGTTTCATATTTTGTTGAGTACATTGACCATGTTTGTCATAATATTTGTATTCAGGGTCTGTGGTCACTGAGTGTGATTTGGTTGTTTCACATGAAATGTCACCAGAAACTTCTCTCTTGTTTAGTGAGCAGTTCTTCTGGATCCATTCAATAATTTTTTTTGGACTGCCAGTTGTGTTATTCCTAGCCTCCACAACATCATCCATAGAATACTTAACCAAGTCACTATTTTTAAATTTAAATAACTGAGTATGGGCAAGATAAAGTTCAAATCCTACCACCAATGCTCTATCTTCTCTAGGTGTTTCTATCTTAAGTGTACCTGGTGATGTCATATCATAACCAATTAACTTCAAGACTTTAAATGCTGTGGCCCAAGTTATCCATTGCTCAATCTTGTATCTAAAGAAGCCATTACAAGTCTGACAAAAAAAAACAAGAGTGTTAAGACAGGAGTAAATAAGGTCCCACTGACATTAGTTTACTGTGAAAAAGTTAAGGTGCATTCACACTAGCAGACCAGGACAGGATTTGGACAGAGATTCTGTTGGTATGTATACAATTGGACTGGATAGGATTCTATACATTTAAGATGGTCTTAGAAAGGATTGAAATTGGATTCAATCAATTGTGAATACAGTCAGACTGGATTTGGACTGAAAACAATCAGGTTTCCATGGTGAGATAGCCATTAAAGGTCTCAATGGTCACCAGTGAACACAAGTGCTTAACATTTAAAAACACATTTAGGTAATGTAATTTGATGCACTAGAAGTTCTTTTTTCATTCAACAAACCAAAAATAATATCCTTTCCATCAGCAAATTCATGTCTAGCTTGAACAGATCTAGAAACACTACTGATAACAAGTTTGTGGGGTCATAAAAAATATGGCAAGAATTAGATGATCAAGCAATTTGAAGAAATGTCATATTTGAAGTATTGTGAATGAAGCCTAAAAGAGAACATGATAAATGTGACTTGCAGCTGCTGTGGGCTCACTCAGCTTTGTTTTCAAGGCAAATCATTTCTACAGCAAAGGGTCTGCTTAACACTTTTGTAAAACAGTTGAAACTGAAACACATGAAGTTACCAGTTCTCCAGGAGTTTGAAAATTGTTTACTCTATACTTGTTCTCACTTAGAGCAGGTTTTTCAATTATTAGAAATTTGGCCCAGATGATAAAAATTATAGGAGTTTTGCAGTGGTTAAATATAGAGCATATTAAGGGCACTCTTCTTTTGATTGAATTCAAGCTTTGGATGTTGTACAGAGGAGAATGTCATTAACAGAAAATTTCATGTCAGAACCAAGTGAATTTGAAATAGACAACTTTCTTCTCTGTGCAACAGACATTTAACTTTTTCTCTGATGCTCTACAATATTATTTCATTGGGCCAGACACCTAGGAGAGAAAGGGTAACCAACATAATGAAAAGAACTGACCAATCAATTATCTGGTGTTCACAATACTCTAGTAGCAAATATCCAAGTGTTCAATACAAACTTACCTTTATTGTATAAAAATCCTTACACCATGGTTTTACCAAAATATTTTGGGCATATTTTTCTAAGTTTCTGAAGACATCCTCTAAACAATCAAAGGATCTTTTGTCCTTTTTAGCTTTCTTCAGGAATTCATTCTGTATATCACCAAAAGGCAAAAGTGTAAAACAACTGTTCACAAGTTCTTGTTCCAAAAACCAAGTGCACCTTTTCTTAAAATCTTCTTCTTTGCCACTGTTACCAGGAGTAGATAATAATGATTTATAGTCTTCTTTTAAATCATCTCTCTTGAGAGGCATGTTCAGTAAGAAGCTAAAACAAGGAGCAAGAAAACACTGTAAACCAAAATCCACATTATTCAAATATATACCACTGAAGCAATAATAATTACCATAATTCATACACTATACAGTATTTTATTACATGGAATAGTAGACTGCAAATTTATACAGGCAAGCACTGTACAAAGTCAATGCTTTAAGTTAGAACTTGTGACCCAAATTACACTGGTTAATCAAGGTGCATGAATCAGCAAAAGTATCTATCTCATTAAGGAATTCGCGTCATTAAGGCCGTATTGTGAAACTGTGACTCAACATCACGAGATTAGCAGAATAATGAAAAGTGAAACCAAACAACCTACTTCCGGCATTTATTAACAGATGGCTACAAAAATATCACTGGGTCTTGAAAAGGAAGTTTCACTTTCAAACACCTGAAGAAAGCATTCTTATCATGGGGCACATATTTTGCTGCGATATTTAAACGCAGTCCCAATACCAGCTACTGAATTCAGAGTGACTGTTATGTAAGGTTTCCGCAAAATAGTTGTTCACCTCCCATTTTTAAACCATATAGGAATGGAATTGTAAATCTGAATTTAATGTAAACAGCCTCCTTACACAACTGTAAAAATCATTTAAGACAAAAAAAGCCTCCCCAAACGTTCTCGAATTGGCGGAATGTTTGGCGCGAAGCCAAGTCTATATAAAATGCTGAAAACATGAGAATAAAAAAGCCTCTACTTACCAACACAAATGTCTTTTACGTCACGGCATTACTTCAGTCAACAACTAAATAAAATCACATAATTCGTATCACACAGTACTGAAGTGCCCCAGAAAACATATCCAAGTAATCCAAATTTACAATGGACAACGACACGCAGGACATTTTTAACTGCGACGTTGAACACCCTTCCCGACAAGCTATACGTTCAACAGTTAAGGGAGACTGGGGACGATTACGAATGCTGAGCTTATATCTGTAAGAATTTATCTGTAAGGGTAACTGTGATCTGACCTTGTTTTTATTCGTATCGAAGTCTTTATAAATATAATCAGCGCATAACATATTACAACAGTTTTGTGTATTATTTAACATGAAGAAAATTTCATGATGCCAGTTAAAACGGAAAGCCAGTCAAACAAAGATGCACCATTCAAAAATTCCCTGACATTTCCGGGAATGCAACGCGAGATAAGTTTCAATTGTCAGTCACATATTGTTTTTTCCTTAATGCTAGGCCGCGATTGAAGCTGTAACACTGGTCAAACTCATCATCAGTTCATGAAGAAATGACAGGGGAAATTCAAAACCGAGACATGCTTTGATATCACAACAAATAAATCAATAAACTAAGATTAGTTTTCGACTTTCTCCCAAATATTGATTTGTTTGAGAACATACAGCTAACACGCATAACGTGTTTGATCTTCCATCAAAACTCGATGAACGCTTAAAAAACTCGGTAATCTCTACGTTTGTGAACGAACGTCTCTGTTTTTTGAAATTATATCAAAATTGATAATATAGCATTCTCAATCAATATACTGTTATACAATCTAGTTGGAAGACATTACAGATTTCAGTATCGAGAACGGCAAATTTTCTACAGCACCAAACTATCATTCTGCTCGACTTATTTATTTATTAATTTGCGAAAAAGAAAATAATTGAATGAATGACTACATAAATAAATTTGTACTCCAGAACGAGAAAAACAAACACATCAATAAAATGTCAAACAGTTTTAATTTTGAAAGTAGTCAAAGTTCAGCTAATGAAAGTTTTGGAAATCAATAATTCGACGTAAAAATACGATAGGCAGGGTATGGTTTCGATACAGAGCAATGGTTCCAAAAAAAAGACCACGCAGTAACCATAATTCAGAAAAAACCCCAGCATCAACTGATGGTCTGGATCTGTTGCAAAATTCACTTATGTTTCAATTCTACAAAGCTCAAAACTATTTTCCAAGCATAGGTATTTCTAAGAATTCTGATCAATGAGTCCTGTTAACTTCGAAGACAAATTCCTTCGGCGGCCAGTTCTTCTTTGACTCTCATTACATAGTCTGGATCGGGATACCCGTAACTAAAACAAGAAATGACAGTACCTAAGCTACCTTACTAATCGAACACTACTGAGACATCAAATTCCAGAAAGGAAATTTTACAGAACTAGTTAAACACAATCATCAGGGCTCGGACTCTTCAAACGAACTAATAGAAAAACGAAGTCTTAGGTATATTTCGAACGGAAATTGTAACAGACCAAATGCTGAAATGAATTTCTTTCCTCGTTTTAAAACAAGGTCCATTCATAAACCTTTCATATGAAAATGAGGTTTTAATTAAGGTAAATATAGCTTGTTTTTATAAGAATGATTTTCAGCTGAGCTTCATTTTAGAGCACTGTTAAAAAAAACCCAAAACAAACAGCAGTTAGAAATGGCGTATTTCTTTTAGGAAGCTCAATAGTTTGTCAGAATTCAAAAAGGTTTTAAAACAGAGCAAAGTCTGGACAAAAGGGACATCTTTAAAAATCTAATACGTAAGTTAAAAACAAGACTAGAAAATGGTAAATTTTCGACATTATTACAAAGTCATCTTAGAAAATTTACGACTTGGCTCTGGATTCAGGAAGGATTTACTGGGTAATATTTGAACTAAACTAGTAAATTACAAGTCATAATAATAAAGGATTAGAGCTGTTAATTTCGTCAGTTGGAAGTAATTAACTTCAATTATATAAACTAAGTATTAGGAGAAAGTAAATACATTTGTGCTGTAGTCATGAGGAGCTTTAGCTCGAAACGTTTGTCTAACTCATCAAAGTTTCGATAACATTGATTCATGTTTTTCTCTAAACAACTTGTATTGATCCACTGCCCACTACTCAAATTTTAATTTCACTGGATCACTACAGTATGCTTTACTTACTTTTGTGGTCCACCATATTTAGCAGTTTTATGAAGAATATCGTTCCATCTTATCTGGTTGGAGGCTGAACGCCTTAACGTACCAATTTTGAGTATCAATCGATGTTCAAAAGCCCTCTTAAGCAAGCACAATACCTCATTACCTTTTCCGTTGCCAGGAAAATAAGCTGATCATTGATTAAAAACCTCGGCTATCGCCTCGGTTTTCAACTCACTTCTCGTTGTTTGGATATCTGATGGAACACTCCTCGTGTATGACATATTACATCCAAACATGCTGGACACTTGTCGTTCGTGGTTTCACTTGCGCCTGTTATTTAAAAACAGAGTTTGAAGTATCTTTTGTATACACTGCATGGTAAAGATATACACCTTGCAAAATAAAGTAAACGCACGTGAAGTTTCATAGTTGTGAATTCTAAAATCTAGTTTAACCTGTTACACTTTTTCACGTCCACTCAATCTCATTTGGCTCGTAATTAATTTAACGCTCACACAAACAATAGAACAAATAATTCAAACGAAAGTTTTTCATCAAAGACACACTAAGTATTCAAGGATGTGTGTGAGGAGACTATTACGTGTTGAAGTAACCCTTTCACTTCAAAATGCCGTTTGGAACATTATGGTCGATATTTTGCTAATTTATTGTAAATTTTAACAATTAGTTCATCTCGACACGCTATGTTCGTTTGTAGCATAAAATTATGCTTTAGTTCAGGAGTATACCTAGTACTTGTGACAACTGACCCATTTGAAGTTTTTTTAACTAAAAACTTTGCTCAGATTGCTTTTACGATCATTTATAGAATACACTTATCGGCACCCTACAAATTCCATTTCTTTTGTGGATGACATCATTTCAGTTACTGATTCAAAAAATAATTCACTCAGGGAATGAAAGAGTTGTGTCCACTTGAGAGTAGTCGACTAAGAACAGGCGATATTTATTAATTTTGAACTTACTTGCACATTCTATCTCTGAAGCTTTTTTTTAAATGTCGTACGTTTTGTTCCCTCCCCTCCCTGTTTCAACATGTTTCGTCACATCTTCCGTGCACCCATGGTCAACTTTGAAAAATATCGACTTCTGACTTTCATTACATCTAAATAATTTATCAAACTCCCTTCGAAAAACCCTCAATACCGCTTCCTGGTCTATAATAAAATGGACATCCATTGGCTTGCAGGAATGCGGGTCGCGCTTATCTGCAAATAAGTTGATGGCATTAAGCGTAACTAGAGCACAGGCATCTTCTGACAACGGAGAAGGGGGCGAAGAAAAAGATGGAAAGGCGATGGTTTTCATTTCTGTTTCTGAAAACTCGCAGAGACTTTTTAAGCAAACTGCATGCAAAATCTTTGAGCATTTGTCTTCAAGGACAGAATTCCACTGGGTACAAACTACGTGGAAAATGTTCTTGTAAGGCAATTAACCTACTGATGTTTTTATGATTTTACCGGGATGATTGGTGTCTGCTTTTCAAGATGTTATTGAGCTCATCTTGGACGGACAATCCACCACTGTCGATAATTGAAGCACCGACCCCTGAAGTATTTTGAAGATGGTTGTTACAAGGATTTACAATGACGTCAGTGTACCGCTGATTGGTTATGAGGCGTTGGATAACTTTGACTGATACCTTATTTGGTAGACTTGCATCAAACTTAAAATTTTTGCCATTCCACTAGGTTTCTTTTCGTAATTTGCTATTTTTATAGGAATACTTAACGCCAAAGGATTTTCTACGCCTTGAAACATTTCGATAATGAGCAACAAAGTTCTCAGTAGCTTGACGAAAATTACTCCCTGTTGCTCCGTTTACAGGCGTAACTAGAAGTTGACTAGTCATTGACCACCGTACAAATTGGTCCCCGATTTTTATCTCTCAATCCTCCAGGGTTTTGCGATACGTTTGCGCGATATACTGCATTATATTGGGTTCCACATCAAGTAGTGTTGGTTCAGGTCTTGTGTTTACTCTACCATCTTCATTTTCTCCTTAACTTGCCTTGTTCCCGCATTCCAACGCACGATAATTGTTATCGAGTGATCTGTAGTCTATCATTTCAAAAGAATTGTGTCGGTCTTTGCATGTTAAAGTTTCCTCAGATGTCAGGGGAACCGCATTCCCATGCATTCGGAATTGTTTAACTTCTTTTTCAACAACAATTCTCGTTATCTCAAGTTGCTCTATGGTTCCCGTTGACAGTAACCCGAAGGTGCTCTGAATCCATTGAATTAAAGCACTTCGGTTCACTTTTTCTAGAACAGATGTCAGCTCATTTTGAGACAAACCCTCTAACAAACTTGGATGTAACAGTCCGGTGACAGATCCCTGCACCCTGTTAAGAAAAATATTTTGCGTTATTGAGTATATACTTATGTTGAAAACAATAGAAAAGCTATCTCCTTACGAGGTCTTCAAATGGTTGTACCAAACCTTAAAGGTATTTTTCTTTGCACCACTATTTTCCGCGACTGTAGGAATCGGACAGACAGTAAGGTTCAATTCACGCCTAAAATACTGTTTAGTTTTTGTACCAGAAAAGGCATCTACGAACAAGCAATAAAACGTTACTCATGTATGTCTCCCACTCAAAACTTAAATGGATAACTTCGTATAATTATCTATCGGATCATTAATTTTAACACCGGATATTTTTCCAGGCTTCAAACAATAGACTCTAACTTTCACATTTTTTACATTCGGTAAACAGCTTAATCTATGGAAAATTTAAAGTCGGTATAACGCAGATCACGTCTAAGAACACATCTCAAATGCATCCAGTAGAGTTAAATGACATTAAGCTGCGTTGACATCGCTTACCTTCAGGACTTAAATAACAGAACTACGGCCAATATGTTAAGTAATTAAGTATTGCAGTGGTCCTTAAGCTTTCAGCTTTTTATCACCAGAACTACTCGATCACAGCATACATACCCCTGATCTCTTGGCTCTCTCCCGAAACACAAACACACAAGCGCGAACGAATGCAAGTGCGCACGAACGTCACAGTGGCATGCACAAACACATTTAATAATACACCTTTTGCTGTATATTACCAGAAGATATACAATCATTAACACCAACCTCAAACTCATTAACGCAAAAATACACTCATTTAATTCAATTGACATTCACTAGCGTAGATACGCAACCATTTGTATCAAAGGATATTCTACAGCGCCAACTGACGACCATTAACACCATTCTACTTCACATTAGCGATAAAATTTCAATTACGCAGGAGAAAGGCCTTGCCTACTTGAAATTTTATTATCCCTAATGTAAAGAAGAATGGTGTTAATGGTCGTCTGTTGGCGCTGTAGAACGCCCTTCGATGCAAGTGGTTGCGTACCTACGCTAGTGGATGTCCATTGAGTATGATGAATGCATTTTTGCGTTGATGTATTTGAGGTTGGCGTTAATGATAGTATATTTTCTGGTGATGAACCGTAAAAGGTTTAATAAAAGATAAAAGATAACGCCGAACTACAGGGAGTTTGCTATCTGTTTTTTTGTCAAGTAATGTTTTGTGTCACCGCTCACAAACACGCTTGCTTTCCCTCACTTTGAGAACTACCGAGCTATTCTATTCGGTCATGAAGAGCGACAGCAAACGGCGTCTTCGCTTTAACCCTCAAAACTCTGCGAGAATTGTATCCACCAATGATTTTTATTTTAGACTAAGTTCAGCGTTCTCTACAATTAACATATTAGGTTGTTGTATTACGAGTGTTGCTGTATTGTTCTTTTCCCTAGCCTAGTACGCATTCTCGTACTTTCTATATTGGCGAAGACGACCACTGCGCAGCCTTTGTCTTAGGAACATAAAACATTTTCAACATTTCCACCTTGATTTTCACTATTTTGAAAATGAATGACTATTTAATTCTCTAAAGCATCGTCAGGTAAACCAGATATCAGAATGCTTCTCTTCAGAACACCTGAATCGTGCTGCATATAAAAATTCAGAAGAATTTATATTATACATAGAGAGATGATTTGGTCAATTTTAGTAAATTTGCAGGTACGTGACTATTTTCTTGTAATTAATTGGGTAATGAGCAGGGCTTGACATTCAGATTTTGTTCATTAAGAGCGTGTCTTCCGTTTAAGATGGATCGAGTCACTGTAATTAGACAAAATGCGAAAGATGATCAAGACCAGTTTTATCTTTGCCAATGTTAAACTACAGGGATGAAGTAAAAACGCTAAAAAACCTCTCGATGCCAGCACGAACAAAGTCACTCAAGCCAGTGAAGCAGCTGCAATCAACTTGTATAGACTAGAAGATCTACTCCTTTTCACTTAATATTTCAGTAATTTACCTTCTATGTCGTCAGAGGTAACCATGGGAGGGTCGCCTTCGTCCCGAAACTCCACACCTTGTACCTCTCCTCCACACTGTTTTCCTTTGAAAGTGAATGTGCAAGTTGGATTTGGCGACATTGCAAAGTATTTTGGAAATCGAAATATTTCGCTGGACAGACATCATGGATAGTCAATTCAGGAATAGGAGTTTCGAACGAGGTTGTATTGTAAGAACGGCATTGTAATACCTTGCATATTAAATTGCTTCCAATAACTAATTTTTGGGGAAGCCCACAAATCCTTCCCTGAAGTTAAATTATCAAATATTTGAACATTCAAACTTTTTACTTTCTTACATCCCTTTCTTATGAAGTACTTTGAATCCAGGTAATCCCGAGCCCTGTGTAGTTCTTGAATACGACGTAAATGTCATAAAATTAGGCAAAGATGATGATCCAACAAATATTACATCATCCCAAGACCACTTGGGGTTTCTTTGAAGTTGATGACGTCAAGCAATAAAAGGGATTTGCATAGCACCGTACTTTCACTTTTGCCAAGATTTCAACATGGCACGTTGGAGGCGGCCTTGCTAGTAAACACTGCGTAAGATGACAATATAGTGAGCAGAATTAACAAATTAAACCTTGTGAAGAATCTTGTAGATCATGGCCTTCTCAATTTATGTGAAGGGCTTTAAACCAGACACAACAATAGAGCAATTGATAATGTATTTCCAGTCTTCAAAATTATCGGGTGGTGGCGACGTCGACCCAGATTTATCCAAAATTGAGGATGGCATGGCAATAATAGTATTTGACGAGGATGAAGGTAAGTAGGAATGATTGCTTTGTAACACCTCTGACTTGTTTAAGTTTTAGATCTTGTTCTGAAAGTATTGAAAAGTTATTAAGGCCCGTCTGACCAGAAGTTTCACGTAACTTTTTGGATCAAACACTTAGGATGCATGTAATTTATGCGTTGGATAACAAATGTTTACAGGTTTCAGGAACATTTTGCTCGCATTTTGCTGTTTCCCAACAATTTCACCAACGGCAACACCAAAGAAACCCAGTTTTACTTTCGATTTCTCGGGTAATGTGACCTTCGTATGGAAAAAATCATTCTCTTCGTCATGTGACCATGCTACGTATCACTTTCGTTTTCGATTGTTTACAGATGTATCTGGTGGTAATAAGTGATACTAGTTTAATCTACACCCAACCTTGTAAATGAATGAATATTCGGTAACATATTTTAAAAAGCAATCCAATATTATAATTCCAGTTTCACAAAAGCCGCGTAGGCGAAATAGCAAAACCTTTGCTTGCGTGTGTTTACATGTCAACTCACAGCTGCAACCAGAACTAGACAAACAATACGTTTTACTATACGTTTTTATCCGTCCCTGTTGTAAACCAGACTTAGTGGAAAATGACTTTCATGCTACAATTCAAATCAGAATAAAAGCATAGTGGAAATTGAAAAATTGATTAGTAATTTTACCCTGAAACATTTCAATTATAGAATATCAAAGTTAGATATTTAGAACCTGGAAATAAAGATCAAGTTCACGTACAATATGAAAACGGAAGCGGAAGTTCCTGATCTAATTACGTTGCTAATTCGGAATTGGTTCTGTCTCTGACGTAACTGCCGTAGGAAAGTGAAAAAGAATTGGGATGGAGGGCTGATGAATGGCCGTAGCCCCAGTCTGGCTAGGAGGTCTAAATTAATCCTCCACCGGAAAATTTCGAAAATTTAAGGTATCTGAAATGCTATGTTCTGCATTATGAGACCATCTTGGCGCTAAATTTCTACCATAACCTTTCGTTTGCTATAGTCCATTATGTTGCCTATAGGTGCTTGTATATGATTGTCTTCAGATAGAAATAGAGGCGCCCACCATCTTTTAAAGACGTTTAAGTGCATCTTTAAATGTTAAGAGTTGATTTCTTATTCCAGGACTTAATGGGGGCTGAAGCTTACCCAACTCCTCCGTTTGCTCAAGCCGTGGACATAAATAGCAAATTATAAGAAACTTAGAGGTTCAAAACTGCACACGAAGGTCATTACACGTTGATAAAATAGGGCTCACTGGGCGCAATCTAGTTTGCGACTGCGTTCTTTACCTTAATAATGGACTAGTTAAGATCAATTTTGAATTGATCCAAACTAACCCCTCCAGGTGGCTAAACTAAGTCTATCTGGACCTGGCTGCATTTGAACATTTACACTAGACAAGGATGTAGAGCATTGTGACGGACGATACGCGAATGATCGTCAAGTTCGAATCCTTGGATCCCCAGTGGAAGCCAGACGTAACGAAACCTTGGCGGTCCGGACGAACAGGTTTGGTACATCGGGAGATCCTTATCAACGAGACTTAAGCGCAATACATTTCAAGTCATCACGATTTTCGTTGTGTTCCAGTTTTGAATGACAGATATACGAGCGATATAAAGCGTTATTTTTTGCCTTAATTGGGATCGAGACTGGTCTTCTATACAAACTAAGGTATTTTTGGCCAGGAGTGGACACCTTACTTCGGGTGAATGATTTAAATCAAAAAAAATATTGCGTAGCTCTAAACGTCAGTTCCTTATCTAAAGACGTGTTTAAAAAGCCAAAAGTGTGAAAGGCAACTGACGAAATTTAAGAGAGGAATATACTGTCGTTTCACTCCGACGAAGGCCCTTAGCTCAAAACGTCAGTATATTAAGTTTCGGCAGTTCGCTCTCACCATTTTGGCTTTTCAAACATCGTTCGACACTGTCAACGCAGCACTCTATTTTTCTTTCGAACAAATTTGTTCGAATATGAGGAGTTTCGTGTTGTAATATTGTAAATTTTATATTTATCGGACCTACGTGAGATTTTTCTAACCCCCTAGCGAGAGGTGATGCAAAATATTAGAACAAGAGAATTCCTCATACATTAATCCTTGTGCGGTCTAGGTTTAGAAATGTCCTTTTGCTGCTCAGATGTCCTTTCCGTCGCGACAATTCGGTACTCCGTACCTTGAGGTTCCTGCTGAGAGTTGCTATAATCTCAATTTTATTCTATCATCTCCAACAGATAGACAACGTGTCCTTCAAAGGTCACATACGCTGGATGGTATTGAGCTCAGATTATCAAAAATAAAATTTCAAGACAAGCCAAAGCCAACACCAAGGAGAACAAAACAGGTAGACAAAGTTAGAACGCCGTTCAAATGATGATCATAAAACTACTGGGTAATAATATATTACTTCTTGTTGTAGAAAAAAAAAGATTCTAGAGATAGTTCTTCAACTAATAGACCACAATCTGTGAAGCAAACTGTAGAAAAAGAGAAAGAGACTGTAAGTGTATAATTTAAAATTAGTTTTTCTCATTTTTCATAATTGTAATGTTTAGGGTGGATCTATACATTTTTTTAAAAAAAGGCAATAGACAATTTGAGCCTCAGAAAATTGCATAAATGTTTCGGATGGAGAATGAAGCTGAATGTCATACATCGAATACAAAATATCCTATACATCAAATGCTGTTCTTAATTAAGGACTTTCATTGCCATGGCAACAGTAAAAAATCTTTAAAATGTCTCATGTAGATCCAAATTTTTTGGGGGACATCAAAATCCTCCAAAGTAACCCTTTGGTGCTCGTAGACACCGTGAGGAATTCGTGTTTAAAAGTTGGAGTTTGTTTCTCACAAAATCAGCTCAGAAATTTCCAGCTTTAGAATCTGAAAAAAGTCAGGAATCCAAAAGAAATCAAAAAGTAATTTTGTTATTTAAGAATTCTACTGGTGAAAAATTGGTGTTGAAGAATTTAACAACTGGCAAAAAAATAGAAGGATGCAATAAAAACTGTTTGTAACTTTTTAGTGTTTTTTTTTTTTTGTCTGAGTTTGGCACTTCTACTACAAACGCATGCTCTGCCGTGGAGGTGTTGCCTTTAGTCAAAAACATGTGATTCTGGGCTGTGTTCGGTTGCTCTGTTTATACGTTCCGTGGGAAGTCTTGTTTTGCATGCATTCATACGGCTCTTATAGAATATCAGTTAAAACAAGTGAATATAACAGCAAATTGAAAGGGTTAAATTGGGTTGAACGGTTGTTAGAAGCTACTTAGGAAAGTTGCCATACCAATAATTAAATGCTATATTTAATAATAGTATTGGGAGCTATTCTCGCACAGGGCTGCTTACCCATAGCAGACGTTGCACTAGAGAAGATAACGGTACTAATAACCTGAAGAGCGATAACTTATTTGCCTTCCGAGGTTAGAGGACCAATAGTATCAGTTTCTTCCTCAGAAATATTTAGCCCAAAAATGACATCTAACGAAAGTTAAAACATAAAATCTAGGGCACTATTATTTTCACTGTATTCCTTATGGCAGGAGAGGAGTTGACTGATGATCGATATTTTATCTGAGTTTTACGTATAAATGCAAACACATTAAGCCTCGTTCTCACTTATCGCAAGAATCGCAAAAGTCGGCGACGCGCACTATCCCTGATGCCGGGGATTTTGAGGATATTCCGAACTGCGACGTTCTCATTTATAGAATAAGAACAGTATCAATTGGAATACACGAGAAATCATGAGCGAAATATGAAAAGGTCAACAAGATAGGTGCTTTCAAAAAAGAATTGTTTTTGCGCGGAAAACGCCTCTTAAAAACAAGAAGTGGCAAGTATGTGAAGAAAAGAGGAAAAGAAGATTCCGAGTACGGTGACAGGTGCAAAAATTAAAGGAATTCGGTCAGTTCTACTCGAATGCCTTTGTTGGCATCTTGTCCCAGGTTTCTGAAGTAATTTACTGTGAAGTCGTCATTTTTGATTAGATTATGCGTGGAAATATTCCCAACGGTGGGCGACAGTCCGGGATAACCTGAAAAAATAGAAATGTTTCTGATTCTTCCTATTCTGACGATATGCATTGGGGACAATGTGGGATGCCATATTTTCATGTTCTCATATATTGTAAGCATCCCTAACGGTCAGGAATAGAGCTGCGTGGTTGCCGATATTTACGACGGTATAAGAACAAGGCTAAAGGGTATGAAGCTATCGTAGACGCACTACTTTTAAACCAGCTCAACAGTACATATTGTCATATTGTTATTTAAATTCAACTCATTCCTGACAGTAGTTCTCCCATCAATGAGTAAAATCAACTGGAATTAGCCAGACTACAATAAGTTTGCGTTAGTCAATATAATAAGGGGTCGCTACCGTTGGAAAGAGTTAATCATCTTACGTTAAAGCACCTTAAAGCAGGGGTGTAGTGGAGGGGGGCTCAGGGGGGCTCAGGGGGGCTGAGCCCCCTTATTAAAATTCCATGGCAATTTGGGGGTGCTGAGCCCCCCCTTTATATTTTTTGCAGATTGTGTAACTTTAATCATGTTTGAATGTTCTGTGAAATTTATGTAAAGATATTCAGTCATTTCCACAAGAATGATTTCAGTAATTTCTAGTCGGCCATAACATGTGCCGCCCAAGTACTGATCGTGGCGATTGTATTCCTAATATTTTACCTTTTACAAACACAGAAACACTGTTAAATTTTAATTACAGAATTACTGTTAGCAAAAATAAAAAAAATAGCATTTTTCAAGTTTATCATTTTCCCGGTCCTCCCCTGATGTTCAGGTCACTGTGTTGGTGAGCCCCCCTTGTTAAAGTTCCAGGACTACAAAGTAACACCTTCAAAATACTGTAGTTTGGAGTTAACAGACCACCAAAATAACTAAAAATAGATTTGGCGCTTAAAATCACAGAAAATAGGGGTACCTTTGATACTGGTTATCAATAACAACAAGACTTCAGGCTTTATTTACATCAGAGGCCGGTTGTTCAAAGCACGATTAGTGCTATTCTAGGATTACCAGCTAATCTGTTGTCCTGGTTTCGTTTATTCTGGTTGAAAAATCTAGTTTAGATTTTGCAGCTTAAAACCTTTTTGTATACACCTGAAATCTGCTAAAGGAAATTCAAACTTTTCTCATTGTCAACAAAGTTTTCGTTGTCAACAAAGTTTTTCAATTGTCAACAAAGTTTTCGCTAATCCTGGATCAAACTAATCGACTTATGAACAACTGGGGCCAGAAGATTATGTTATCACGACTAATGTCACAAACGTATTGTAAATTAATAACCTTACATGTTGTTATAGGACGCATCAAAGGCTGGAAATACGCATCCTTTCCTGGCTGAAATTCGCTCCGTGATCGTAAGAGGGATATCACCTAAAACACCACTTAGTACCTTGCAACTTTTTTTTGAGAATGAAAAACGATCTGGGGGAGGTGACATAGAGAGCTTAAAAATAGTCGAGCCACAGGTAGCTCACATCACTTTCAAAAGTTCTGAAGGTATAAAACCAAGCTGATTCCCTGACATTATACAAACATGCACAGATACTTACATTCATTTTTCAGAATTAGACTACGTAGCAATATTGATTTCTATTTTTTATAGTTGCTCTGCGAGTCTCAGGAAGCACAAATCTAAAGCTGGATGGTCAAGTTTTGAAAGTAAAAGCGCAAAAACCAGAACTAATTCTTCCTGTAGACAAAAAAAAACTTTACTTTCAAAAATTAAGTCCAGAAACAACAAAGGACGCGCTAGAAAACTATGCAGAATTAATAACCAGATTAGACGTCACCAATTTACAATTTGGAAAAAACAGCAATGCTTTAATCACATTCGGAGAAGAACCAGGTGAGAAAAGTGGAATAATTTCCGACTTAGGTTCTTTGTAAAACCAATCCTTGTCCAAAAATTGTTATACTGCAACAATTTCTTTGAACTGGGCTTATTTTACTCAAAGCAGCCACAATCAGGTCGAAAAATCGTATACGGTGTAACGATGTTTGTGGTTATCGTTTGTCTACCTTCCGCATGCCAGTTAAAGTGGTTACAGTTCTGATATTTGCATACGTTTTATCATTGTCTTCTAAAGATATGACCAAGGTAAAGGAGAAAACAAAGCAAAGATCAGTAGAAAGTGTATTCCCAGAGGTCTCCAATCCCCCGGTATGCAACAGTGTCCTAGTGAGCGGAATTTCAAAGGAAACCACTGAGGATACCCTTTTACTGAAATTTGAAAACCCAAAATATGGTGGCGGAAGTGTATATAATATAGAATATCAAAAAGACGAGGGGAAAGCTATTATTTCTTTCTGGGATCCAAACGGTAAGTATAAATGAAATTTCCATTCTAACTAAGATGTGGTTAGCTTAGAAGTGCTTTTGTAGAACAATGATTATTCCTTAATATTTTAAACAGTGGTTCACAATTTGCTGGCTACGGAACAAGTTTTAAACAATTCGAAGTTAACCTTGCGTGCTTGTTACCCATTCATGGAAGATGATAAGGCTGCGAATGAAAAGAGGTCAATACCAGTGAGGGCTGATGTGATACACTTCGTGAGTAACTTTTGCGATGGAGAATTTTCAGAGTTATTCGGTTTCCCAATTAAGAAAGCGAAGTACGACGAAGAAAAGGAGGAGCTAAACATCACACCACCGCCAGAGGTTCAGTGTACAAAGAAGATCATGACTGCGATTCACAACTATTTCTGCACGTTCGAAGTCAAAGAAATACAAGTTTCAACAAAGCTCTTAGAAACGTCAAAAGATAAAATAAAACAAAAGCTGGACGTCATCAATGAAAATTTTGAAAAGAGAATTTACGCGGCAATTGATTTTGATAATGCTTCTATATTAGTAACGGGAAAAAAGAACGAGATTGAAAAGGTTGACGAAGCTATCCAGAAAGAGATTGACGAAATCTACAAAAGAATACAAACGGTATCGAGCGAACTTTCCCTAGATCAACATAAATTAATGCTCTGTCTTTCTCTTGGATTTGATGAAGAAATTGAAACCAAGTTCAGCATTGACGTCAAGTCCGACCTTCAAAATGGAAAGGTTCTACTTACAGGACCAGAGGCAAAGGTTAACCAGGCCACATTAGAATTCTATCAAAGAATCAGTAATGTAAAGGAAGACTACATTGACGTGAACGAGAGACAGGAAGACTTCCTCACGCAAATTAGATTAGATGATCTCAATGGTGATTTGAAGAAAAAGAAAGTTGAAGCTATGCTTTGCCTGGATAAATCAAAGCCAAAGAAAGCAAAAGTGGAGCTTTATGGTTCGGAGAAGTTTAACAAAGTATACGAATACCTGTTGGATCAAATATTTGAAGAATATTTCACGGTAGAGAATGAGAGTTTGAATCTTCTAAAAAGCCAGAAATGGAAAGATTTCGTCGTAACTGTACGAAAAAGGTACACGATTAGTCTATGCCAGGTCGGACTGCCTCAGGTACAGATCTGGTTAACGGGAGAAAAAAACAATGTGAAACAAGCGTACGAAGATTTAGAAAACTTCGTGAGGCTTAATACCATCATCCAGGAGTCAGTTGAAATAAGTGAAGGCATGGGAAGACATCTGTCGTCATTTTGCGCCAAGCAAATTAGTGAAATTCAGAACCAGCTGGAAGAACATCTGGTATCAATAAGAAAAAAAGGAAAAGAAGTTTTCCTTGTTCAAGGCACAAAAGAGGGAGTAAAGAAAGCGAAAGCTCTACTACAGGACGTTGTCGACAACTTGGCAGTTAAGAAGGTTCCAGTAGAAACGCATGGAATGCAAAAATACATCATGACGACAACTGGTAGAAGTTCTCTTGCTGGAATAGAGAAAGAACATCAGTGTACCATACATCCAACTGACGACAGTGAAAAAAGGTCTACGCAGATTACCTCTGTCGGTAAATCTACGGGAAATCGTTCATCTTCAGTGTTGTTATGCAGCTACCAAACGCCTGAGAACGTACTGCTCAAAGTCTATCAAGCTGACCTAACAACCCACCGTTGTGATGTAATAGTAAATGCGGCCAATGGTAATTTACACCATGTCGGTGGTTTGGCTAAGATGATAGTGGACTTGGGCGGTCAGGAAATTCAAGAAGACTGCAACGAATACGTGAAAGTGAACGGGCGTCTGCTGGATGGAGAAATTTATTGTGGAATTCCTGGGAAACTGCCTTGTAAGCGTGTCATCCATGCCGTAGCACCAAGATGGGATAATGCACAGCGCGTCAAGATTAGAGACATTTTGAAATATGCCTGTAAAGAAGCACTAAAAGGAGCAAAACCTCATGGAACAATTGCTCTTCCAGCTCTTGGTAGTGGTATTTTCGACATCCCAAAGGCAGTTTGTGCTGACGTGATGTTAGAAGCCGCCGTAGAATTTAGTTCAGAGAGCAGTGGAAGTTGCAGTCTGAAAGAAATCCACTTTGTCAATATTGATTCACCAACTGCAAAAGCGTTTTTGGAACAATTTCGAAAATGCTTTTCAGCCAAGCCAACATTTTCTGACAACCTAATAACGCAAAATAGAAACAAGCCTGCCCAAACCGAAGGTGCAAATCGCGGAACAATGGCCGACGAAACCAGCACAAGCTTCGCGCCTTCAGCCGTGTTACCAGGAACACCAAAACCAGACTGTATAACGACCAATACCCAAACAAGCATTTCAGTAATCGTTGGAGACTTATCAACTCACAAGGTAAAAGACCTATTTCATACACAGTTTTAAAACCGTTTCACAAAAAGTTCTAGCTTGTGTACACCAGAGGGCGGGTTGTTTTGGTCTATTGGTTACGGAAGGGGAACTTTCATTGGGTTTTTGTATTTTAATTACTCTCAACAAATAGAAAATATCAGAACAGCCAGTGAAGTTGATGAATTCGTAGTATAAAACGGTAAATTTATACTGACACAGCTGATAAACATGAAAAATAATTTTATATTTCTTCTGTAAAATATTAAGCAGACTTAAAAAACAAAAAGCGAGAAAATTCCATGTTTATTGCAACATTGCTTTTAACTAAACAGAGACTGCATAAGAAGCAACTTCTTTTAGATTTAACAATCAGTCAACGAACGCTATTTTTCAATGAGATAGTCAACGAGGGCGAAGCCCGAGGTGACAATACGTCGTAGAAAACTAGAGCGTGTTGTTTCACTGCTTTAGCACTAAAATTTAGTCAATTTGTGACGAGTTTTTTATTTTTTTTTTTATTTTCATCTTATCTTTCTTTTCTTTCTCTTCCTTTTCATTTACTTCTATTTTATGTTTTTTCTATTTCTTTTTTTATTTTTTAACTTTTGGGTTTTTTTTCATCTTTTACGTTTTTTTATTTTTCTTTTTATTTTTCATAAACTTTTTAATTTTATTCACGCTTTTCTGAAGGGTCACATAATCCCACACATTTATGTAACAGTACATGAACATGGAAAACCTTTTCATATTTCTTAATAAGATACAGTAAACAATGTGAGTTTTGACTTTTAACTTTCATTAACAGGCAGATATACTTGTGAACACAACAAGTGAATACCTTAAATTGGACAACAATCCTTGTAGCCGAGCACTAAGTAATGAAGCAGGTCCAACTCTGCAGCAAGAATGCAATAAGATAGGAAAGCTCAAAGTAGGCGATGTTGCTTTCACTAAAGGAGGAAACCTGTTGTGTAAAGAAGTGTGCCATGTCACTTGTACCCAATGGAACAATGGACAAGGAGAAAACGTAAGGAAAACTTTATGATAAAACCCTGTTTTTTCCATATAAGCGGTACACTTTATTAGTTCATGTGATTCCGTGACATGTAACAAACAATTCATATCTTATTACATGACATGTCAACAAAAGTAGGTTGGAGGGCAACAGTTTTCCCGTCTAGCTCGATGAAACCTTGTCAAAACGGTTATTTAAACGTATGAAACTAATTCAACATGGATCCTTTTGTCGCATGTTAAATTGGGTACATGTTTTACGTTTCACAAAAGGAATTTAGCACAAAACAAGGGGAATTTTGCAATGAATTCTGGCAACAGCAGTTTATAAGATATAATGCACCGTCTAGTTTCACCCGTAATGTGATGTTTTAATGTTTCAGGTATTGCGTTCCATTATAAAAAATTGCCTGAAGGAGTCTCACTCACGTCGCATGACGTCTGTTGCTTTTCCCGCCATCGGAACAGGGATTCTCAGATTTCCTCACGCCATTACCGCTAAAATATGTTTCGAAGAGTCTAAGGAATTCGGGAAAAAGCACCCTACTTCATCAGTCAAAGATATTCGTTTTGTTGTGTTCCATCAAGACCAAGAATCCATCAAAGCATTTAAAGAAGAACTGAAGAAACAACCAGAATGGAAGGCTTCGACAACTGTTACGCCAAGCAGAAAAGGAAAAAGAAGAGCATTGACGAAAAGCGAAACCAAGGAGGAATTACAACTCAACGATCGAAAATATGAAAAAAGCAAACAGCAGAATTCAAAGCATATGGAAGCTATGACTGAAAGTGAAGGTGGTCAGATTTGCATAAACGTAGGTGATGTTGCCGAAGTACGAATTCTTCAAGGAGACATCACAAGAGAAACAACTGATGTCATTGCTCATTTGTCGGATTCTGCCTTGTCCATGTACGGCGGGGTTGCGCAAGCGATTATTAAAGTTGGTGGAAAAGAAATAGAAGATGAATTCAAAAAAGTCAAAGATGTTTCAAAGTATGATGTTATCTTAACCCATGCGGGGCGTCTTCGAGCTAAGTACATCGCTCACTTGATTGGTCCTAAAGGGCCTGACCCAAAAGACATCGAGAAATGTATCACTAACTGCCTGAAACAAATTACAAAACATCGCTGCAAATCAATTTCATTGCCAGCCATTGCTACTGGTCGCCTTTGCATTTCCCCAGAAAAATCGGCAAAAGCAATGCTAGCAGGCATCATTGGATTTCTTCAATCCACCTCTTGTCCACTGCAGACCGTTCGTATCGTAATATATGAAGAAGAGGTTCACAGAAAATTTACGAAGGCTGTTAAGGCCTTATTTGAAGAAGATGAAGAATCGACTGGATGGCTTAAAGCAATTTACAATGGCATAGTCGGGTTTTTCACACCCGGTTTTTCAACAAAGAATACCAAGCCCAAGAGCACGTTGAAAAAGCAGGAACTGTATTTGGAAATTTACGCCGACAACGTCGAAACAATCACGAAGGTTTTGGACACCATCAAGCGCATAATGGATGAGCAGATGAAGAAAGAACCAATAGAGAATGAATTGATAGAAAAACTATCGGAGTCTCAAGTTTCCAGAATTTTCCAACTGGGTGAACAATACGACGTGAAGGTGACCATTCAGAAAACCATCAAACGTATTGTGGTGTACGGCCATTTAGATGATGTTTCTAAAGTTGTGATGGAAATTAATTCAATTTTAAACGAAGTCAAGATGGCAGAGCATGAAAGAGATACAGCTGAGATAGTATCTAAAGGCGTTCAGTGGTCCTGGTTAGATACAGATGGCAGTCAAGTAGAATATGATGTTTTCATTAACTCACAGATCGAGAAAGCCTACACCAAGCAAGAAAAATCAGTCATTATCGCACTCGAAGAAGGACAGTGTGAAATAGTCTTTGATAAGATGAAAGAGACAAATCTGGAAACAAACGAAGAGACAGAAGTTTTCAGGAAAGATCTAAGAGCCAAAGGTATTTCAACACTACTTCCAATCAGCTTATATTCATAAATCACAGAAAAAAATTCAAAGTAATTCCCACAAAGTATAGAAATTGTCCTAAAATCGACGATCTCCCAGATGCACTATGAAGATGATGAAATTGTCCGAAAAGAACCATCTGTTAACTATTGAGCTCTAGACTTATGAGGAGTGGCCCTTGCTTAGCCTCTATGGAGAATAGCTAAGTTATAGCTGTAAGGATTATCCAGGATTATAATTATTTAACCAACCAATCAACCAACCAACCAACCAACCACCATCAGTCCCCCCCTTCCTTCGTTTCTTCCGATAAATCGTAACCGTATGATTGCGCGTGGACACTCTAACAAGTCGACAGGGTGTACGCTAGGGCATGGTCTTGATTTGACGAGATGAGAATGCATAATTAGAACCCGAAACCTTTTTAAGCGGTACATACTTTTTATAAATACATACATACATACATACATACATATATATATATATATATATATATGCCTATATAATATAGGCATATATAGGCTTCTCCATCCTGCTCGTCAGTACTACACTGATGAGGTCCAGTAGGCCGAAACGGTTCCGTCTGTAGTTATATATATATATATATATATATATATATACATATATATATGACACAATTAACGTATGTTCCTCTCTTTATTAGCGGAAATAGCTGTACCTGACTACTGGGACCCTCAACCGAAGGACACCAATGGAAAAGAACACTCCGTGCACATTGTTCTCCTGGATCCTAAAAATAAAAAGCACAGTAAAGAATACAAAGAAGTAAGCGATGGCTTCTACAAAACAGCTGCTACTCGAACCATAAGAAAGATCGAACGAATTCAGAATCCGTCCCTGTACAAGCAATACGCCTTGAAAAAACAAAGTATGGATGAAAACAATGGAAGCAACGAGAAATTCCTGTACCACGGAACTGCCACAGATAAGATCCCAGTTATCAACCAGTATGGTCTAAACAGAAGTTACACAGGATCGGTAAATGGTAAGGAGTTTTACAAGGGTGAAAAATGTTCAGAAATCAACTGTAATCATTAGTTAAAGCGGGTCCATACATATCTTTCTCCGCCAACTCACTCAATTGACAATAATAAAATAAATAGATAATTTTAAGTGATTTTTGTTTTAGGAACGGCCTACGGTAAAGGTGTTTATTTCGCTACAAACGCAAGCATGTCAGAGGGTTATGCTCCAGCCGATTCCACAGGAAACAGAACCATGTATGTTGCAAGGGTTGCAGTGGGTCAGTTTACCAAAGGTAACTCCACGATGATTGTCCCACCAAACAAGACTGGCAACATTGCATTTGATTCTGTGGTAGACAACGTCTCAAATCCTGGAATGTTTATATTGTTTTACGATAGCCAGTATTACCCCGAGTATCTGATTACATTTTGATAAAAATGTAACTAAGTGAACACTGTATGAGCTTTAATTTGAGAGCGTGTAATTTTTAATAGGGTTTAACTTTGCCGAGTTACCTTAAGAGCAATTAATTGACAGAATAAAAGATATATTTGTAAAGTAACACCTAGCAAACTTGGTCGGAAGAAAGATATTAATGTACTTAATTTCATCAGTAAAGCCCGATAAGGACATTGAACTGTCATCCAAATTTTACTTATTTGTTTCAGTGGGAGCGGGGTCATTGTTTTAAACACTGAAGAAAGCTTTTAAACACTACAAAAGTTGATGTCGGTTTGATAGTCTTTAACTTATTGGTGGCTTAAACAGAAATTAGGGCAACATCCGACAGGATAGAGCACGACAAAATGCATGTGAGTAGGACTAGTATCAATTGTTTGAAACAAAAATCTCATTGGTTAAAACGAGCAAACCACTTGCTCCTTTAACTCCCGCCGAGTATGATGGAAATCTCGTATGTCACGAGTGAAGGCGTGAAAAGTAAATATGTCATTAGTAAAATAAACTATGTTTTGACCGCAGCCATCATTAGGCACAATAATCCTATTAATTAATATTTTTAGTTATTTTATGTATCAGTACGCTAACGTTATATTTAAATTTATAGATTTTAAGGTTTAAATATACATACGTAAATCTTAAGGTTTACAGTCACTTCTATTTTGTATTGTTATGATTAGTTAAAGTACACGACCCCACCAGCTCTGCTGATTCTTTTATCGTGGCTAAATAAAGTTATTGAATTGAATCAGAATGTTTTCACTTTTCGAACTTACCGTTGTTCTGTACTCACAAGGGGGCGTCAGTGAATTTTTTGTTGGGGGAAGCAGCTAGCTCAGGTTTGAGGGAGTTAATCTAAAATCCTTAAATATATCATCTCGTGCACCAACGACTGGTTGATGGTTACATTACTTTACAGGTTGGGGTGGCTCTAAGGGAAGCCATATATTTTTAGAAGGTGGGTTCCCTCAGCTCACCACGATAGCACTGCACTTTTCACGCGTTACAAAGAAAGATTTGAATGAATATAAATGCATATAGAGGGCTTCAGAGATTTAAGAACCAACTACGACAGCTTGCACGCGGCATATATGGACGTGAAGTTTTACTGTTTGATGATGTTGTTGCGACGCCTTCATGACGTCGTTTTTCTTGTTTTCGAGTGTTTGGAGTCCCCTGATTAAACACGATAAACGAGTCCTTGAACTAGCTTCTCAAACAAGTATTTGCAATGAATTATTGCATGTTTGTTTCACTGATTTGTATATGTAAAATTAAGAAATGTGATCCAGATCACTAGCGGTTTTCTTACAAGTTTTCATTGGCTATCAAATAGCATGCATGTGATGTGGTATACGCTCATGAATTGGCTACTGTATTTCATGAATTATTAACGAGTTCGAGAAATTTATATATTACATTCGTTACTTCTTAAATCAGTAACCCCAAGCTGAAATAAGTCATTTCCTAAAATGAACTGTCCTTAGCAACTACAGCATAGCAACAGAATACATTCAATACCCTTAATCAGGTCAGCATTGACGGATGCCCTCGTCATTCGAGCAATCTTACGCTTATTTTCAGCGTCAGGTTTTTGTGGCGGCCACTAACGGGAGAATAAATTTCTAACCAACTGAACAACGGAATAAACTCAAGCATCTGACAGGTTTCTTACTTAACGTATACGTACCGGAAAAATTTCAATACTTTGAGAAAGATTTCTTAGCGGAAACATTTGCTCTGTATTAGGTACAGTAATTAAACTTCAAGTAAATAAATTGAGGTTATTCTGAATTTGCAGAAACTGATACTTATGACTATCGTCAAATCGTTTTATGCAGTATTTAAGTGAATATGACTAATGTGATTTTTGTCGCTCATTGGAGTTTTAAATACCGACCTCCATCTTTAGATTTTTCGTTAAAACCGGTAAAACACTACAACTTAGTCTTTTCCAATGGAGTGTTATTACAATATGTTGGTATAATAGTAATATTTTTTTATATTTGATTTTCTTTGAGTTTTTTTTTTTTTTTGCAGTCGCTTTAAGTATTAAACTAAGGCTGTTTCTAGATGATTAGAAAATTAGAGAATATTTGCAAAAACCCTCTGTAGATTTGACCCAAACAGGTTACCTTTCCTAGTTTAATTTCTATGTCTATGCAAAAGTTGGCTAATTGCCTTGTGCTTAAAACGCATAAATAGTAGTGTTACGATTTTTGTAACCATGGCCTGACGTGTCTTGATATAAATTAAGGTTTCAGCCTAGGCACCACTAGATACTGGTGACTAAACATGCAAAGCTTAGTTTAAAATTATGACCTAAAGTCACAGATTAACCTTTAATTCAGTTTTGGTTTTCTTGTTTTGTTAGTATGAGTTCTGTATGTTGCAATAAACCTTCTGACAAAACTTAATCCAGTCTTTGGCTATCATGAAGTAATTGTATGCATGCTTGTCTATCCATGTATTTTTCCTTCCCCTTCCCTCAATTTTTTATAAACTTCCTCCGCCTCAGACAACGTCATTTTGCATACCAAAACTATGCATAAAGTGGTTAAACTCATATCAAGGACCATTTCCGGACGACAACACAAAGTCTTCGAGAGTATAACATGGATTTATGACAAAGCATTTACAACGCAATGTTTCTCCCGCCAAATTTATTCATGGGTTCGCATGCACAAATAACACAAAATAAGTTGCAAACAACCCACCTGTGGTTTTCGTCTTTTATTAACAATAGCATAAATTACTTCCTCCTTTGTTCCAGCTAATTTTGGACCCTCGTATTGTCCTTCAACAGTTTCCTTCCCTCTTGAAGAAGACAAATTTTTGAGGATAGGTTTGTCAACTTCTGCGTAATGGCCTTCTGTTTCATAACCTTCACTTTCCTCATGTCTTGCACTTGAAGTATTGGCGGTTGTCCCGAGGTCTCCTCCAGGTCTAGCTGCATGTCCTACGACAACAGCTTGAGCTAAATTTCCAACACTACCAAGGGCAGTGGACAAAGGCGAGGGGGCCTTGGTATTTTTAGGCCAGGTTTCAGACAAACGTTTGGCGGTAAGTGGTACGGCAATGAAAACAGCATTAGGCACTAAACTGGAGCCTATACGTGACTAAAAGTATAAAATATATCTTAGCACACGAACAGTGCCAAGCTGCAAGTTAATACGTCAGATAATTACCAAAGACAAGCCCAAATTCTCTTTCTTTTTCTTTTTCTCAACCGCTGCTTGATATTTTTAGTCAGGAATTTCAAACTTGGTTCTAGTCCTTCACAGACGCTAACTCGTCACCAGTAGGAGCAACCTCATTACAGTACATGCGTGCCATTCCAATCATATCAGGTCTCGCATTTCTCTTACTATTAATATATTCATTGCAAGTAGTCTTTGTACAACCTTAAATAATTTACTCTAACCCAGATAAAGTGCGATAAATATATACCAACTTATTTTTAAATATAAATCGCTTTTTGGACTTTAGAATTGTTATACCCATCTCACTCAAAAAGTTCTGTTTTATAAAATTTGAACAAAATATCTTGACTTCATTTCATACTCGATACTTCATTACAGTATAAAAACAAGTCTGGTGATCAGCAGATCTCTTATTATGTACAATGGTTATTAATTTTCAATACTGAACAATTTAATTTTAAATCTCGTACTAAAATTTTTTGGGTTCTTATAAAACTGTAAAAGGTAAACCATATTCAAATTGCATTCATTCATTCGAAGCGTATTAGGTTTGTTAAACATATTTGATCAACTGTATAAATTGATGGAATTTAATGTGAATAAGTTGCAGATCCTAACATCTATCGGTTGTAAATTGTTTTGGCTTGTTAACATATTCTTTTCTAAATTTCGACAACGTAGTAACTCTTGATTTTTAATTGTGACGCTTACCTAACTAGAGAGGTCTTTTGCATGCAGACCTCAAAGATTTAAAGATGACTGAGGGCAGCTTTGTACACAATAGCAACAGCTGATAATATCCGCGCAAATTCCGATTTTCTTGAGAAATTACTTAGCTGTATTTTCTAATAAAAATTTTAATTTTATATGAATGAAAATTTGAGACAGCAGATGTAACTTCTAACGGAGAACGTCCACACAAACTGCTATCCTTCAGTCAGGTGTATATTTCTTTCAATATCTGGACAGCAATGCGATATTAGTAAGGAGATTTTTACTTAAAATACGTGAAGTATGTCTTTTTTATGGAAAACTGTAGTGAACTCAGATACGATATTAATTATATTGTTGAGCAAACATTCCAGTGTTTGCATTCTCATAAACAAATTTATAATAGAAAACAATTATTTTGGATGACAAGACGTGACCATAAAAAGGAAAAGAGTTTCATTAAAACTAAAACAAGGAAAGAAGAAATCTTGATTTTTGAAATAGGCATGAGGTAAGTTCGAGCTCAAGGTATACTCTGTCGTATTCTCTTTACTAAAACATTTACAGCAAAAATCGCCAGGTTTCTTTCCACTAGCAACAACATTCCATTTTACAAATAAAGTCACTACTTTATAACTATTCATTTTTAAAAAAACCTTTTTTTTTCTTTTACTAAGTTCACCAGCAAGATGTGGGTTTTCAATGCAGAAGTTCAAGGTTGTTTTGGGGATTTTACTTGCCCTGCTCCCCATCACTGGGGCAAGAGATCATGCGTAAGTATAATTTCTTCAAGCAAGTTTCCCATTTGAAGATTAGAATCATGTGATGTGGCAATGAAACCTCATGTTGCTGCATGAATTTATGATTAATGAAATTTTGATCAGCAACGATCATTTCACTTTGCTCGACGTACATACATCATTAATATAAGGACAGAATACTGCGTAGACAGTGATAAATAGGGTAAAAAGTTAGGTTAATAACTGCCGTAACTGATCTCAAATCTGCATCTGATGAAGGGCCTTTTCTCGAAATGTTGATGTTCTTTGAGATCAGTTACAGCAGTTACCAACCTTTGAACTTTTTACCTTATAGATCATTAATCCGTTCCAGTAACAGACGTCCCCCCTTGAGTAAAATCATCTGGCGTTAGAGTAAAATCAAAAAGTCAACTACGAACCGGAGAGTTAAAGAATCTAGCTTTACTGCTCAATTAACAAAAATACAGTTTTTGAATGTAATTTTTATAGTATGATATGTAATGATATAATAAGATGTGCGACAAATGGACTGCGTTGGTATCTCCATGTTTGATGGTTTTCTGTGTTTAATGGCAGTTTAATTTTTTTTTTGTTCTTTAGCGAAACGTTTCTTCACTAAAAGTCAGAAAACTCTCTGTATTACAGCTTAAATTCTGACCACCTCCCCTACAAAGAGAATTACATTTTCCTTCGACATTCTGGTTTCAGATGTATTGATGGTTACTGCGCTATGAGCGCGTGTAAAACAGCAGGATCAGGAAGATCATCGTACTGTTGGATTGCCAAAGATGCGTATTCATATTTACGGTGCAGTGGTAATAGTGATTGTTCAAGTGCTGCAAACAGCTGGGGAAACTGCAAGTTTGGTTCCTGTGCGTTCGATCGGGCACCTGATCCAAATACAGAGTACAGGAAAACTTGTAACTATAAAAACGCCCAGATGACACGAAACCTGCAGAATGAAGGCTGCGCTAGAGGCAACAGCTTTGATTCCTGGGAAAAACGTTACGAGACAGCACGTGATATGCACAACAAGTTCCAACGTTGCACTGGTCAGTTGATCGAGAATGCTGTGAAGAAAGAGATAAAACTTTGCTACTGCTACAATTTCTGTGGACTTGATCAAACCAACAATGGCTGCGAAGTAAACGGTTTGAATGGAAGAATAAATCTTAACGCGAATCTCTTCAGCGGTTACTCTTCCAGGTATTTACATGTCACTTCTCAAACTCATTAATAATTCATAACCTAATTAACCAACCAGACGAACATATTTCGTCATGTGCATGTGTTTTGAAACCCGGTAAAATGGTTTTGAAACCCGGTAAATTGAGAAGCTATTTCATAAACTCGTGTCTCGTGTATTACTCTGACAAGATATTAACACAATAACATCTTAATATAACACGTTCGTACTTTTCAGCTGGAACAAGTCGGCAGAAAAAGTAATTACTATGGATCGCCTACAAAGTACGTGTTCACAGTAACAGAAGGTACTACAACTACAAAAGGCTCGTCCAATGGTGGCAGTTCCTCTCACTCAGTCAGCGCTAATGGTGTTTTGAGCCTTAAGAGCGCATTCTCCGCTGGTCTGGGATACTCCCACACTACGTCTTATGGCTGGAGCCAAAGTTCCAGTACGTCTTTCGCGAAGACAGTAAGTCACCAGGTACAAGTAGACGTGCAACCAGGAGACACAGTAACTGTGTACCAAGTGGTTGGTGTTTGCGACAACAGCGATGGTAACACATACACCATTGAAACCAACACTTTGGTGGTCAAAGGGAACAAAACTGGTACATACACCATCCAAGCCAATTGATCGTAAAGGAATGAGACAAAAATACGGGACAAACGAAAATTGTAGCAACTGAATAAATCGTTTTAATCTTAACATTATATCGTCGTGTTAATTTTCCTTGTCTCGATTTAACCTCCAACGATATTTTTATTTCTTTGAAAGTTTCACGAGATAAAACACGCAAAGATAAATAACTTTATGAGAACCATTTAGCAACATCATTGCAATAAATACATTTTAATTTTTTCACATCCATTTATATTAAATAGCTCTTACAAAGCTGTCAGATAGAACGAAACGAAAAATTAGCTTCCGCATAACTTGAACCTAGTATCTCATTAGTCACAGTCAAGAACATAATTTTAAATTTCTAAGCTATGGACTTGAGCAGTTTAACGACTGAGTACCTATATTTTATTACCTATTCGATGGTTCATGAAACATTTACGAAAGCTGAAATCAAACCTGTTTAAACATATATTAGTCTTAAAATGTCCGGATGTGCAAATATGATCTTGAAATGGCCGATGTCATGAGACTTGCACGGCTTTTGTCTGCTCATATTACTTGAGGATACTTGATACTCGAACATCTTAGGTATTTGATGATGACGAACAATGAGACTCACGTTGGGCCTATCTTTTCAGAATATTGCCGAAGTAAGAAATAACGATTGTGATCCGGAGTTTGTATCAGGATTACTTGTGTCTGGATGGATAAATTGTGTAAATGTGGAGTCATTGGTGAGTAATGGACTACGACAATTGAACAAAATGTTTCTGTCAGCTTACAAGACACTGATCAATGCCAAAGATCGATACAGATACAGCACTAAGTGAACAAACAGAACCAGTATATGAGGAATTCTCCAATGTTCTATCGAATGCTTGTGATGTGTGGTCGTAACTTTGTAAAACACCGGGCTCCGACGCAGAAATTGGGTTTTATAACTTATATAACAGTCAATATTTATCATATTAAGATGATTGAGGTAAAATAATTAAGGAATTTAGCCTGCCTTCGAGAAAGACACAGCTGAGATGGTTTCGAATGGTGTTCAGTGGTTCCGGTCAGATACAGACGGTACTCAAGTAGAGTACGATGAAACCATTAATTCACTGATTGAGAAAGCACACATTGAGAGTTAAAAATCAGTGACGTTCAATTGAGAGGAAGGAAAACGCGAAGTAGTTTTTGACAAAATGGAAGTAACTAACCTGAAAACTCACCAAGCTAAGAAAGTCGTCAGAAAGGATCTAATAGCAAAAGGTACATTTTTCCTAAATAGTTCTTTACATCAGTTAAAGTTAATTTGCATACTATTATGCCATGCAATAAATTCTGAGCATTTAATGAGATGTTGTACTCGGGTAAGCAGCCGCTCGTGAGTATAATAGATATTGCATTTCGACGTTTCGTGCGTTGTCACCTTAAAAATATCTACGAAAAGGTAGTTTATAAATTGGTTCCGTACTTGTACATTTAGTTATTGTGAACGTATGTATCTGTCTTCATTAGCCAACGTATCTGTTTCCGATTACTGGGATCCTCAACCAAAGGATGCCAGTGGTAAAGAGTTGCTCTTGCACGTTGTTCTTTTGGATCCACAGAGAAATGCCAATCACAGCAAGGAGTACAAGAATATAAGCGACAGTTTCTTGGCCACGGCTCAAAATCACGCCATCCAAAGGATTGAACGAATTCAGAACCCTTCATTGTATAAACTATATGCATTGAAGAAATAGAGTATGGACGAACGTGACGGAAGCAATTAAAAACTCCTGTATCATGGTACAGCCGCTAACAATGTGTCAATGATTAACCAAAGTGGTCTCAACAGAAGCTATACTGGATCTGCAAACGGTGAGTGCTTCTGTTGGAAATTAAGTGCCGCTACATTTGCAAAAACTAGGTCAGATACTATATTATATTATGGGAATAGACTGACAACAGTGGAACGAAACACTGAAATTCAGAAAAAAAAGATCATCAGCTATTGAAGAAATGATATCTTTCATGCATGTCAATTAGACCACAGATGCCGGCTGGATCATGCACTCCAATGGTCTAAAAATACTTTATCCTTCCAATTTTTTCCCCGTTCAAATAAATGATTGCCACGAAGAGAAAAATTCCTTTTGATTTCTTTCGATCTTGCAGTAGTACTTTGATAAACGTTTGAACAAAGAAATTCGGGCGGCAATCTTCATTTTATCTCGGAAATTTCAATTTAAAATCACTTTTCAAATTACCAGTGCCACTTTCTTAATTTTCAATATCCAAACCAATTTCTTTTCTCAAAAAATAGCAAATAATATGTTCCAGCTCAGGTAAGAAATTTACGACAATGAATCATTTCTTGTATCATTTCCTTTGATTCCACTTTGTACAAATTATTTTATTCGTAATCATACTATTCGATCTGTTAAAAGGTAATTCTTTCTCCTTTAGCAATTCGTGTACTAATAATTTAGCCTATTAGTTACAAGAAGCGATTAAGATTGTTTAGTTCATATATCCGAGTAAAGCTTGTTGCAGACTAGGTTATACACATGTGCCATATGGCAGCAGTAGCAGGAAAAGGGATAAAATGCTAACATAGTAGGTGGAGCGATTTCAATTAATTTCGCTCTGATTGATGCCGACGACTTTACTGGTTAAGAGGAAGCCTCCTTGAAATCTGTCGGGTAAAGTTTCAAAGTAAACGTGCGAGTAGTTGCCCGGGATTAGTTATTGTGAACAACTTGAACAACGACTTCTACTCAAAAGGTAAGATTTATCAAAGGTACAAACTCTGTAGTTTTGATCATGGGTAACGCTTGCCCGCTTGTTCGCCAAGAAAATTATCCACTGGATAAGTTATCCAAGCTTTGAATAACTGATCATAAATTGTATTTTCTAGAGGTTATCTTAATATACGACCGTCTTACTGGCTGCATACATAGTATTTATGTATTACCTTACGTGTGTACCTTACCTTTTGTACCTTACGTATGTATTACATACGTAAGGGACAAAACAAATGATTTTGTTGCAACACCTAGTTCAATAAATCCAGCGGGTGACCTTTATGGGTAGGTTTCTTATGTCTAAAACAAATCAGTAAAATTTAGAACTTTCTTCCAGGTACCGCCTATGGTCGCGGAATATATTTTGCAACTAACGCAAGTATGTCTGTTGGTTATGCTAAAGCCGATGGGTCAGGAAATCGAAAGATGTACGTGGCAAAGGTAGCAGTTGGTCAATTCACAACAGGTGCACAGTCAATGATAGTTCCACCTCCCAGAAGTAGTAACATCAACTATGATTCAGTTGTTAACAATGTTGCAAGTCCCACTATATTTGTCTTGTTTTATGACAACCAGTATTACCCAGAGTACCTAATTACATTTCGTTGAACAATATGTAACTAGTGTGAACTACAAGCTACTTTTTATCTATTTTTTTGGGAGTATAAAATTGTATGGCAAAACGTAGTGTCTTTATGATTTCAATTTGCAACTTGGCAGGCTTAATGGTGAATTTTGTCACACAAATATTACTTGAATAAAAAGCCTAGTCTCGTAAGTTCATTCTTTGTCTTTGCATCATTCCCTGTTTCTATTCAATGTTGACTTTACTAAGTAAGAAGAATAAAAATTGTCTATGAAAGCTTTATCAAAGTGATTCATTTGAGAGTGGTGTCCTTTAGCATAATTTTTGAACGATCTACGACACTGAGACTGTATTTTCTAAAAGTAAAAAACTTTTGATCTGAAACGTTCGTTGGGCCTTCAAAGTACAGGATGAGTTGTATCAGTGAGTTTGTCTGTTGCGAAATTCAGCAGAAAGACAAAGGTTTTTACACGGATGTCCGCAATTTCTCATTACATTTCATCATATCGTGATCAAGTATGACCAATTACCACCCACGCTTTAACTATGTACGATGTTACTAACTTAAGTTAGATTAGTTTTGTCCAAAAAACTTGTGCTGTCACGACGTCCTGTTAGCTTTATTGAATTTCCCCTACGAGAACCCTTGGACCTGACCTTTTTAAGTCTACTGCATTAGTCTCTTTACCAACCAAATGCAACATTTACTAATCTTTGGCGAACATTGAATGTAAAGTAACGTGAGCTAGCTGAGAGGTGGACATTATGAGGTTGTGCGAAAAAGACTATGGCAAGAAAAAAAATTAATGAAAACCGATGACCGTGACATTGGTATATATAAAATACTAAAATTTTAGATTTAACGTTTCCACCATTTTCATTCGTTATCTACATTTACTGTACAGTGATGAGATTAAAATTCCTTAATATTTAAATACCCCAAATATGTTAATAAGTTAATCATCCTTCATTGTCTTTGAAGGTGTTCAACTAGTAGGTTTTAACAGCTACACAACGACTAGCCCGTGTGGTTTAGGTAAAGAATGTTTAACTCGTTTTCCAGATTTCTAGTAAATAAAAAAACAAAAATTGTACATTTACTAGAAAAATATCGAGGAAGAAAATAATAATTGTAACTGATTCATTATGGTTATAATACCAGTTATATATAGTTACCTTCTATCATTCACCACGTCTTCCAACTGCATTTGCTGTCGACGAATAAGTGATTTTAAACTTTTAATTTCGTTTTCATAACGACTTTTCAACTTCTCAGTTGCTCTCTCTTGATCTTTTGCCCTATAAAATATTGTAAAATAAAAAGTTTATTAACTTCTAAGTAATATCTACTGTCATTAATTGAAACTATATCGGCTTTTTTAAACTAAAACATATTTCGAATAGTATTGTCATCCTAAAATTCAAAAATCGAGTAATTAGATAGATGAGACCGAAGTTGAAACAATAACCTTTCGACTTCACATCGCCTTTTCCTTGTTTTTTCGGTGATACATCAAAAAATCATGACTTTGGTCAGATCAGGTGGTAAAAGTGCCATCTGTAAAGTAATTACTTACCTTCCTTTGATAGCTGCAATTTTAAGACAAGCCTTGTCCTTACATTCCTGAAAAAAAGACAAGATACTCTTGATGAATAAGTTGAACTGCATATATCGATCAAACTAATTCACGTACGTTATTTCAAATGAATAAAAGGCCTAAAAAATTTGCCCGTGGCGCGGTTTGAGAGATTTTTACTGTCACGCTTATAATCCCTCCAGCTATAAGCTCCCAAGTTATAAATACACTCAAAGCCGCTCACAAAGTAGCATAAGCCGCAGACTTATAAGCAGGATTTTGAGGTAAAACTTTCTTTTTTAGTGCATAATATGGCTTCTCTAATGCGTTCGCATTCTGTGAGAAATAGGTGTAGAAAATTAGCTCCATTTCATGTTTAAGTGATTCAAATTTACAAGCACAGTTCCTCCGCTGTATTCCTTTTAAGTCTGAGAAGAAGCACGGAAAACTACTTTACCTTCAGTTTATCCCCTTCGTTTTTCATTAAAGATTGCACTTTCTTCCTTTCTAGTTGACAATTCACCAGCTATAAGAAATAATTAAAGTTCCGAAAAATATAAAGGACTTCTTGGGATATATGGAAGCGTTTGGACTTCAAATCAAGAGCAATATGCACGATATTACAGTACCGACCATTTCATTCAATGCATCCCTTTCAGCTGATGTTTTCTCAGCCTTCAAAAAGACGAACAAAAAAGCGACACTTATAATTAGGATTAAAGATTTTAGTGCGAGGTAGAATTTCTTATTTCTGAAATCTACTTCGATAATCCCTTTTCGTCTCCACTTATAGAAACTTACCACATTTAAAACTTCACTCAGGGTGTCTTGGGCGTTCGCTTCTCGTTCCTCTACATGGCCAAGTTTCTGTTTAAGCAACAGTGTTTTACATTCACTTTTTCTATAAACAAATGATTAAGGATGTCTCGGGTTAATACGAAGTGAAATTGACAATTTCATAACGTATAAATATTTTATTAAGTTCGTGTAAAAAGGGTTACAGTTGTAGCCATGAGGTGAGTCTACGTAAATTAAATAATTACACTGCAAAATTACCTTTGTATTTCACTGAAATTGTGAACTTCTCTTTCTAACTGGGAGTTAACCAGCTTGTATTCTGAAAGAAATATTCGAATATAACATTATTCTGTAAAAAATTTAACACATCTAACGTTTCGGGGCACCGAAGCCTTCTTCAGAGTCCCGTTCATGGTCAAGGAATATGTTCAAGTATTTATAAAACTTACACACAATAATTAACATAAAAATTAACATAAAAACAATCAAATTACTTAAAGGTCCTTAGGATTAAGTCCTTGAGGACAAAATGAATTTAGTGTGAAAGCCCGAAAACCTTTTCCTTCCGTAGGTAGGTAGGTAGGTAGGTAGGTAGATGGGTGGGTGGGTGGGTGGGTGGGTAGGTAGGTAGGTAGGTAGGTAGGTAGGTAGGTAGGTAGGTAGGTAGGTAGGTAGGTAGGTAGAAAGATAGATATAGATATATGTAATATTTAAAAAGCGAGCAGGATTGCTTCATCGAATTTAAAAACACGAGGCGATAGCTAAGTGTTTTAGATCCGACAAAGCAAAAGTAAAGTAAAAGTAAAGTGTCTTTATTTATACTGGATAACCCTATCAGCTATCTAAGCTGGTCTCCCTAGAGGTCCAGTAAGGGCCTACCCTCATGGGTCCAGTGTTATGACAGGAGGAAACCGGAGTACCCGGAGAAAACCTGCGATACTTGGTAGAGTCAAACTGAGCAACACTCTTCTCACATGTGACCAAGGTAACTTTTTAATCAGATTACTGCACGCGGCCGGAATCAAACCTGAGTCACAGTGGTGAGAGACACGGGCACTACCACTGTGCCACCAGCACCCCTGTAAATGACTCATAAAACGAACTTCTTGATATGTTAATTCGCGGAAAAAGTTTGAAAATTAATGTTTACTATGCCGACAAAACATGAAGAAAATTAAGCGTCTTTTTATTACATATAAAGAGACGATACGATAATGATTTTCCGTTGTATTTTCCTCATGAATTTATGAGTTTTATTAATATATGTGCATATATATTACTTCTCAATGCAATATACCCGCAGAATACCTGCTAACTGCATTGCTAAACTCTTTTTCTCTTTAAGAGCAACCTAGGAAATAAACATAAAAGTTCCAACCCCTTGTGCGTTATGAAAATAGAGCCAAAACTACACGTATAATGTCGGAACATGCATAGGTTTCCAGACCTCAAGTTGAGAGTTCAAGCTTTCGGTTTCTTTTTCAGTCTTTCGTTTCAGCTCTTCAAGTTTTCTAGGTAAAACGACAAAACGTGTTACGCTTTCTCTTATCAAGTTCGCCCAATGCCGGTGTGATTTGAAAAAGTGTTTGAAACCTGACGAAAAGGCTGGCATTCAGACGACCCCGAGACGAAAAAGTGTGAAACTGTAACCCTAAGTGCAACGATTTGTTCAATCCGGACCGTTCGGTACCGGTGCCACATTTCATCGTATTTAGACATGAAAACGCCCCTCTTCCTTAGCTTTCTCGACGATTTTGGAAGTGTGACGTTTATTACTACTAACCCATGAGGGAATTAGTGCTCACTACGTGTAAAAAATGCGCTTGTGGCTACACTTTAATCTGCCATCGGTACGACGGAGGTCCACGTGTAAAATTTTTCCTAAGCAGAGGATATTTCAAGGATCAGATCATTTGCCATGCTGTGTCTCGAACAAATTCCTGGTGAGTACGGGTTGTGTCACCCATGGCTAGATAAGAGTTTCTTCATTCCAAGTAATCCCGATTCGGACCAAAGATCAGTACCAAGAGGTCCGCGCAATCTACCGCTCTTTTAAAAACGTGAAACTGAGAGATGCTCGGAGGACTGTGAATCTTAAATTAAAAGCTAGCCTCCAAAACATTACAAAATAAAAGTTTAAGAAAATTAGGAAATTAAAACTTCATAAAATTAAGAAAAAGTTCTACCTCCGAAACTCATTAACGGTATCTAAGTGCTCTTCTACTGGAACTTGTTTTCTCCATTCTGCTCTAGAGCTTTCTAGCTCCTGTTTGTATCCATTTAAAGTCGTTTTCATAACTTCCAATTCAGACTGTAGAACAGTCTTTTCAGATTCAGTGGCTGCGCATTGTTGGGACATGCGCGATACTATGAAAACATTTAAACAAATGTAAAATTAAAAGAGTTCTTACAAAAAGAAACTCACAAGGACTACAAGACAGTGATCAGCGGATTGACATGTCCATGCAACTAGAACCCACGATTGTGGTGAAAATTAAACGTACACGCGTTTTCATAGGGACAAACGAGAATTTTTTCATTTGGGAAACCAAAGCTGTTTAGGAATTTTTTATACCTATCAATCATAATTAACAAATTAGACCGTATGTATGTATAAACAGAACGACATAAAAGAGACGAAGAAAAACAAATTGTGTCAAATAATGCCAGATATACGCGGGACACTTAACTCTAACTATTAAATGTGTTTATTACCCGGGCGGGGGGGGGTGTTCCTGGATCTCAGATGGCCAAGGCCCTGCGTGAATTCTTTATCGTATGTACCTTCCTCTTTGTAAAATTTGGTCAATTCATTTATTTTTTCATTTTGCATTTCCTGACGTTCCATTAACACTGCATTCTCTTCTAAAACAAGCTTCGCCTGTTCTTCTAACTGCCGACTGAAAGAATTCGAAAAGTTTAAATGTTACTCCAGCCAGGATAATCAACAGTTTCCAGATCTCATTAACTTCCATCAATGTGATTCTTTCACTAGAAAAGGTATAAATATCCCGAAGATGTCAAATTATGACCCCCCTCTAAATTTGAAGTGTACACTGACGTACTGTAAAACAAAGTTAGTGAAAAAAGAACAAGCACTAGAATTTTTACTAAACGGATAACTGAACTTAGTAATAGATCTTTTCACACAAAAACAAACAAACAAACAAACAAAAAAACCCCAACAAAAAATGAATAAAACTTCATACCAGTCTTCTGGTTCTTGTAACATTGGTTTAGATTTACTGAGACTCTATAACAAAAGATTAATGATTCAAATGAAATAACTGACGGAAACGTGCTCATAAACCAGAGAAAGCCAAACAACACAAAGATGGTTTTCGCCTCTTAAGTCCCTCATCGCTGATCTCGTCGGTCAGTCGGATGGTTATTGTGTGCAACCTTGTGCACGATGTAGAAAAATTTGCTCAAGGGTTTAAAAATAGTTGAATCAGGTAAGTGGTCAAAACTGAAGAACAGCACAAGCGACAATTTAATTTCCAGGGATCATTCCGCAACAAAAACTGATAGTCCGGGAAAGCCGTACAATACATATCTCACTGGTATTACTGGTTGGTTCCTTTTGTCCTACTAGGTTAAACATATCAGCTCAATGGAAATCCTAACGTAAAGGCAAAATGCTCAACAAGAACTCAGAACATTTAACACTGGTGCGAATCCATAAGCCGTCGTCTCCATCAATTGGTATTTATGGATAATACTTACACAAAAATAATGCATATGCAAAGGATAGTTGGTTTTACCTCATGAAGTTCCATGTTCTCTCGGACAACTTCACTAACACGCTGTTTGAAGTTCTGCAACTCATCCTAAGGTGAAAGTAACATTGACAAAGTTTCTCATGATTTCCACGTTTATGGACAACGTGAATGGGTTATAGGAAAATAAACTGTTTCTAACGTTTTTAAATATCCCTAAGTAACGAAAGTTAATTGAAAGGCAACATTGTACGGAATAATTTTTAATGACGTCTCGTAATCTTAACTTATTAACGAAGTGTGAGGTCTGTATACGAGAATGCAATTAACTGAGGTTTTCCTACAGACCAAGCGACGAAGGAACCAAATCTGTGCCACAATGACCAAAGGCAAATACTTTCCCGTACAGACCGAACAAATGTGGTTAATAGGGAATTTATTAAATGGCTTTTGGTTACTTCCTTTATCGCTTATCGCCTTTTTTGTTTACGAGGTGGTTGTTTATAGGTTTACTTGCTCAATTTTACATATGACTTCGTGTCTTTTTGTATTCATCGAGTTTTCTGCTTACCAGTCCACTTTCAAAAGATTTAACAACGTAAGCAACTTGGAATTCCTTCATGAATCCTACTTGAATTTGGTTTGTGTTCAAATCGAGTCGAAAATTGTCCCTCCAAAAATTGCCGGACTGCGCGAAAAACTAAGATTGGGGCAACTCAGCCCACACATGCCTTATAGTGCTGACAATACTTTCCTTGAGACAAATATAAACCTCTAACATTGTGACCCTCACAGCTGATTATAGTCTGAATAACTTTGCTGAAAAATACGATAAACCCTAGATCTTTAGAGGGAAAATTTGCCTCTTGCTGGATATCTAAAGAAATGATAGGTTTGGTTAAATTATAGGTGTATCTACTGACTCTGCGAGTCGTTACAGTAGCAACTGAAGTTACCTCATAGGCTTTGATGACGTCTTCCTTCTCCTTAACAAGATCATCGTATGCCAATAAAAGTGGTGATAAATACTTTTTATTCATCTTGATAAAAAAATGCAATAGTTAGAAAATAAAGAAATAATGAAATAATTTGGGTCAAATTTATGAAATACTTACCAACCAAGTTGGTTGGTTAGCATCTGATTTAAACATCGTGTCCACCTCCTGTCAAAAAGATTTCATTAACATTCAAAAATGTTTGATAATAACTATGACTATTAAGTGTCAGTAATGACTAAAAAACATACATGTACTTTACGCACACCATACCTGGGCAGGTATAGGACGAAACTTAGCTTGATATCGACCCAGTTCAACGTTCAGTCTATGAACTAAAATACATGAAATAAATTTTAAAAATATAGCCAGTTCATCACAGTAGTTATCTATGGCGCCATTTTGATCTCTATGTCTGTCCCTATCATACTATTTCTGTCTTTATCTTTATCCCTATATCTCTTTATCTGTCACCATCCATATCTGTTACTATTCGATTATTAGTCTTCTGTACTACCTCCGTCAATCGCTGTCCCAATTCCTGTATGTTTGTCTACTTCTAACACCATCCGTGTACCTACTTTTATATCTCACCATCTTTACACTCACCCCTATGTTTATTACTATTCATGCCAGGGCCTTGTTCCTCTTCCTATTACTGTCGCTTTCCTCGTTGCCACAACAATTTCTAATTTTACTGTATACCTTTCCCATCTTTAGATCTACTTCTGTTATGATTCGTTACCATTTCTTTATTTCCATTTCTATCCCTGTCTTTGTCTTAATATATGTCGTAATCCAACTTTCATTCTTTCCATCTAAATCTCGTTTACATCTTTGGTTTACTACTCTACTCTCCACTTGTTTTAATACAATTGTCTGTTTGCCTGCCGTCTGTTATCAACATCTTACTGTCCTTCTGCCCTCCTCTTCCTCGATCCTTACTCTCATATGTTCACAAATATCATAACAAATTCTATGACTAACCAGAACTTTTTAAAAAGTTGTTTTCCTCCCTAAGTTCTTCGACTTGCAGTTGTAAAAGACTGAAAGGAATCCCTATTAATATAGAGAAAAAAAAAAAAAAGAAAACATTAAAATTTTTTCCAAAAGTTTTCAAATTTTTCAACATTTTATCAGCTCTCCTAAAACTTAATGGTTCGTACTAACGACATCGTTGTTTCACACGACCTTGGCGTATCTGCAAACCCACTCCACTGATTGTTTCCAAACGACTTAGGAGCAAACACTATCACGTTATGAATAAGGCCCGCCTCCTCGGTCAGGAAACATCTTGTATAAATAAAGACCGGCAAATTCACACCTATATGTGCTTGCGCACAAACGATGGCGCATACTGATACAGAACTGCACACACGTGGGTACGCACAAGTACCTCGACACATATAGACCAGCACGACGTGTGCACGGACACAGACCTGAGAAGCAAGCCCGGCGACGTTGCGGCCAAGGGCACTGGTATCCATTTGGCAGAATGACGCAAGCAATTGCACCATATTATAAGGGGGAACGCTGGCGTCCAGGTGAATAACATTGGCGCCTGTACAGCACACATTAATGTTGAAATAAATTGCTGAATGGAAATGTATTTGATTTCTTGTGATCAGTTCTGTTTGTTTAGATATCTACTAATGTCACCATAAGACCAGTGTTTTCACTGGATTTCTGATAAGACGCATTCTGTAAGAAGTTTAGATCCTTGACGGCATGAAAAGTGGCCAGGCTCTTGCCGGACCTACAGGACCGGTTGCGCGGGCCACGAGAAGAACACAAACAAGCACTTTTTGTCAGTTCTTACATACCTGAACCTGTCTCCTGTTTCTTTGTCAAGGTTTGCGTTAGTTTCTTTAATGTTTCATTTTCTTCATTTAGAGACTGACTCAGGCTTTCTAGCGCAGATTTTTCTCTTTCTAGAACCTTAACTTCTCGACGAAGTTTGCGACATGTCTCCTTTGCCAGAGTTGTTGACATCTGTTTGAACGTATCTCCCGGCGTAGTTTTATATTGTTCCACATTAACGTCAGAAGCAGATTCCTACACAACAAGTTGTTCGGAGTAATGAAGCAGGTGCTGGCATGTGTTTGAGACAAACTAATTTTATCCTCTTACCGTCAGACGTCTTTCTTTGGCTTAAAAAATCATTTGCAGTTACCCAAAGTAAGACTTTAAAGGCACATCTTCGTAGTGAATAGGATTAGTATGGATACCTGACCCTTTTTCTGCGTGAATGGACAACCCCCTGGTGAATGGACAACTGTCTAGCGTTAGCCATAATAAAATTCTATCGGGCCTCCTTGGGACGGGCAAAAGGGAAGCGTGAATAGAAAATCCGTATCTGTAAATATGATGCTATACGGGAATAATTTTGGAAGAAAACAAATTAATGCTGGATAGTTTTTCAAATTTATTTCGAAAAACTGTGTATAACTCTGTTTTTGGCTGAAAAAATCGATCCTCTCGCATCACACACCGATATTCGAGGTCTACCAACATTGAGATATTAAACAGCGCGGCCAATCAAACTGCAGCACTTGCATTAGACTACTAGAAAGTTTCCAGTAATTACAGATATTGATTACACCTTAGTTTCTTTTCAACTTTACTTAGTAATTGTCAAACACCAAGTAAAGCAAAGTTGATACTATCAACACAGAACTTTGCAACATTATTCAAAGGAATTGTTGTAACTGACGATAAAGTGCCCATTAAGCTGGAGGACAAGTTTTCTTACCTTGTGACGAGTCCTCTTTTTTTGTTTCTCGGAGGTTTTTGTTAGGACATCATTCTTTGGATCCCTCATTTCTTCGAGACAAGTACCACGACCATCAATGAAAGTTTGATCACTTTCGTAAACTGCAGTCGTTATATGTTTCTTCTTTACTTCGTGCTCGTGTTTAGACAGTTGTTTTTGGTTATCTCTTTCATCTTCTACGTTTCTGACTCCTGACAAAAAAGTTGCCTGCTGGTTCTGCACGGCATAAACAAGTTCATAAATCGACAGTCACACATATTCACATATGAAGAAGTGAGAAGAATAAATTTGTACCTTTTTTGCTATTTTATATACAGGGAGTGAGCAAAAAAAAGTGGCCATCCTAAATAATTATGGTTAACGTAACATAATCATCACAAGATGAACTGACGTAGTTAAGAATGATCGTTTTAGGATGCGTGCGTCTAAATAATTTTAAATATCATCTCAAATCTTAATTTTAATCACCAATTTTTGAAATTCACAAACGTTACGCAGTTTTTAATTATATTATAACTTACAAATTCCTGGTACATCCCTGATGTCCTTCATTTTGACTCTAACGAATTTGTTCGCACAATCGCCAATAAAGTTTATTTACAAACTACCACAAGCAACAACAGTAACCCAAATACATACCTACTGTATGTACCATTCAATACCTAGTTGGCACTCCCTTCAATTTGATCACAGCTTTGCATAAACGACGCATACTTTCAATAAGCTGATGCAAGTATTCTTTGGGGATTGATTGTAACCCATTTTTGATTACTGCAGAAAGTTCGTTTACATTTTCCAACTTTTGGTCTTTTGTTAATCAGTCCAACTCAGCCCATAAATTTTCAATGGGATTTAGGAGAGCCCATTCCCATTCATCAATATTCCCACTAATGTGCTCACGAGCAGATGATAATCGTGGTAAACGATTCTTCTCCCTCCCAAATGGTTTCTCAGATTTTTTTTCTCCATTAAAATTCTGTCTCTTTCAAGAGGTGATTTATGGTTTTGGCGGAAAATTTGACCCCTGTCTGAGCTTCTAATTTATCTGCTAGCTGATGTTTGGTTGGGGTGCCTGATTTGGAAGTTTTAATAATTAAACGGTCATTTCGACCGGTAGTTTCCATCCAGAACCAGGATCACGACTGCAATCTCCACTCAATTTACCTTAATGCAAAGTTCTTTTTTTGTTTTGTTTTTTTCCTTAGAATAGGTCAATGTGAATTTTTTTGAAACTGTACATGTGGTAACTCTAGCTTAAAGCAATCCAAGAATTTCATGATTCCTTCTAATTTTCATCTCAGATTTCTCGGTGCCGACTTTTTTAAGTCCCTTACTAGCCACATCACTTTCACATAAAACCTCAACGAAAACGTTCAAAATTGCATATGTAACTGGCTTTTGGGCTAATAATGTTTTGTACTTAAGTTATCAACTAAGTATTGTGGGATGCACAATATTTTGATAATTTTATGGACAAGTTCATATCATCCAATTTGTAAGAAATAGGAGAAAATGCACTATGTTTAGCAGAAGACATTATCATAAAAAGTATTAAGAATTGACGTGTGTTCCATGCCAGCACTTAAAATGAGTATGTCAAAAGCTTTCTAGTCAGATCTCCAAGAAAGCATTCTAAAAATATACGGTTTTCTTTCATTTCCGTTCTTCCAGTGACAGTTATACCAAATTGACTATATTTTTGACGGTGGCCACTTTTTTTTGGTCACCCCTGTACAAATACCAGAAAAATTTTTTACATAAGGTTAGAGGGTGCCTAAATAATCACAAGGGCTAACGTAAATAGGCAACCTTAACATATATTTTACAGTGTGCAATTTTATTTTGGCCAGCCCAAACAACGCGTAAGACGAACACAAATATCTTGCGATATTCGGACTGTAAGTTAATTATACTCCGTCTAGGAAATACTATTTGGCGAGTTTGTCCAGACCCGAAAGTTTCATTATTTTAGAAGTTTCAATAAAAAGTGTAAACTTTGATATTGTTATAAGATAAATGACCAAATAGACAGTTCATTGTACAGTACGGTTGGATATTTGTTATTTGCATTTTAAATCGCCATGCTGGCTCGCCAAAATACAGCATGACTCCTAAAATATCTAGCCACGTCGTGCACTGAACTATCTAATAAGCAACATGTACTGAAAAATGCCACCAAGTTCATGGACTAAGATATCTCACCAAGGTTTTATATGAGCCACCACTGCGTATCTCATCATAACATTTCAAAATATGGGGTAAAATGCTTTAGCTATTGATCAAGCTGTGCTGCCAGTGCACAATTCTAGCTCTCAAGCATCACTTCAGTGACAAGTTGAACCTCACTAAGAGTACAAAGTTTTCAACCATTTGTATGGAAACCTTTGTCACAGTCCTTAACCATTAGTCCAAATACCAAGCAATCAGTTAATGCATATGCTCTGACTTTCAACCTTGTTTTATTTTCTTGTCATACAAAAAAACTTAATTTCTTCAATTTACCTTCTGTTCTTTCAAAGGTTTTTGCACTTCATGTTCTGATGGGGAGTGCGTGGTTGGCTGAGATTTTTCATTTTCTCTCTGAGGTTTAGGTGTCCTTCCAGTGTTCTCTAACAAATGAACATCTTCTACAATGTAAAGTTTTCAATTATTGACTAGAATTATTGACTATACTGGAATAACTGTGGTCTGAATTTGACTGCATATCAAAGTAATCTTAAAGAAACAGTTTTGTACCATACTGGAACAACTGTGGTCTGAATTTGACAGTGTGTTACAGTATTTTCAAAGTAACAGTTGTACTATAATGGAACAACTGTTATCTGAATTTTACTATGCATATCACAGTAATGGAACAACTATGGTCTGAATTTGTGTGTATTACATTAATCTCCAAGTGTCGGTTGTATAGTGAACATCAAATAAAAGAACAAATGTAAGTTCAATCAGGTTTTTTGTCTCATAGGAGCTTTTCAGTTACCTCTCAATGAACATACTCAGAAACATTGTACTAACATAACAAGTGTACAAATGCTCTAGCAGCTAAACTCAGGAAAGTTTCCCAAGCCCTCTTTATGGTTGGAAATTAAACCATACTTAGTCTGATTGTTTGAGTTTACTAAAAGTACAGAGCTACACAGACTCAGATGAAGAGTAAAACTTTATCTACTTCAGAACACCAGTCAGTGATTGACCAGACTGCAATTGTATGTTGAAAATGATGATCAAAGCCCAGCATAGTACTTTAACATTAGCCATGGTCAAAGCAGAATTGAATCATAATGTGTAATAAAACAAGCTCTAACATGTCATTGTTTAAATAAGAACATCATCCAAGATGTGAGTTACATACATGTAGTGGCTGAAACCTAGGTTCACATACATCATATAGACCAATTATCCTGTACTCTCATTAACCTATACAATATACTGTACTGGTATACCTACAGTAGTTGTCTGTCATTAAGTCATATCTCTGATGATGTTGTGATGTTAACAAGGAAATATTATATCTTATTTCATTAAACATTACGATTTGATTCAATTGTCTATGGCTATTCATAAAGTATGGTGCTTTGCTTTAATCTTCATTTTCAAAATCCACTGACTTTAGGATACATAATGGTATGCCTACACATTTAACTTACTGTGACTGGTGTGATAATTAAGACTGTTCATCCCATTTGCTTCTCTTGATCTTTTCATCTTAAGCAAATGTTCTTCATTCTCCTGTAACTTGCTTGCTTTATCTTGACCTTGAGAACAACTTATTTTTTGGAGCTCATTTAAATGTTGATCTAGTCTGGCCTGACTTTCATGAAGCTTTCTTTGCTGGTCTTCTTGGAATTCTTGATGTTGCAACTGACGTTCACATGAAACCTCTCGTTTCATTGCCAGTTGTTCCAAATTATCCCACTGCTCTTTCAACAATGCAATATTCTCACTACTAAGCCCTTTTCCAATTGGTGTTTCCCTGTCTCCAACAGGAGAAACATGAGGATCAACAAGGTCAGATGCATTAGCTCCTAAAAGTTGCTCTTCTCTTCTGTAGCTAAGCAATGGAGGTGATTCATCTGCACTGTAATTACTGAAATTTGTTTCATTAAATTGTTCTCTTTCAAATTCAGTTGGAGTGTTATAGTTCCTCAATATTTCATGCCGATCACGTCTTCCAGGAACAAGGTCCAAGTTGACATCTCTAGCCTTGTAATTTTTCATCTTTGCTGTTTCATTTTCATCATTATCCAAACAGATTGGTGATGATGGGTCCTCAGGACCATCAGGAAAGTCAGCAGTTGTTTGGAGATTATGATTAATGTCACATTTTGTAATTGGCTCTTCCATATGCCTTGGAATTTAACAAATAGAAAACTTTTAGGTGTTTCAAAGGATTTTGAAAAAAAAGATCAAAATAAATTTTTGGAAAAAATAAGATAAAAAAATGATATAATAAACAGGTGTTGGTAAAATGTATTATAATTTTTTTTTATCAAATGAAGCATTGACAGGGGAAGACACTTGATATTGGAGGGCTAATTTTCATGGAAAAGTACATGTGGAACAAAGGCAGTGCATACTGCTGACTTATTGCCAAAATTTCAGAAAGGTAAATGAAGAAATGTGTGAAGTAAGAACTTCCTTATTTTGATTTCATGAATTAAGATAACAATTAAGATAAAATTAACTTGTATGCACTCAGTGAAATGAGATAGCAAGCAAGTTTTTAGTATAAACTTGAAAATATTGGTGAAGGCTTGGCCCTATCATCAGAAATATTGGGGATGGGTTATAGCCTGTCTAGATCACCTTCTTATGCTGCCTATGCAATAAGGTTAGTTTAAAATTAAAGAGCATGTTTATGTCTACTGTACATGTAATAAGGTTGATTCATTTATCTCTAGAAAACTGCACTTAACCCCTTAATGCCCAGGGTTCATCTCTGATGGGTAAAATGGCTGGCTTAAGCCAGACTATAATACTTAAGTGCTCCCTTGCCCTTTAATACTGGTAGGCTAAGGAGGTAATGTTTCAATGGGTCACTAATGGTTACTAGTCTATTTTGAAAACATTGCCATCTGTTTTTCTGAACAAGCTGATCTCAATCTACTTCACTGAAAACATCAATCTCATGTATGAATGGACAAATTTTGTATAACATGATCAACATACATGTTTACCCAACTATTTCCCTGCAAGATCTCTCCCCTTGATGAGTAAAATTATCTAGTGTTAAAGTAAAATCACCTGGTATTAGCCAGAATAAAATAATGTAAGTCTTAAAGAGTTAAATCAGGGCTGGATTAAGAGGACATGCACAGAATGCTTATTTCAGGACTGCCAAGAAACAGCCTCTCTTAACTAGCATAACCCAAAGGAACATATTTGGTTTCTGGCAGGAAAAGAGTGCTGATTAATCCCCCAATAATTTTTTATCAAAAGTTATCTACCAAAAAATGACTGAATTCTGTACTTTGTTAATGATGTTAAGGTCACTTGAGGCAAAAGTCAAATATTTGCCATGTTTTTAATTATAATTTAATGATAAATATGCTATAATTGAGTATGGGTTATAATCCTCCTACATTACAATCTCAAAGTCTCTTAGGATGATGCCTCATCCCACAAACCCTGAACAAAACTTTGGTATTAATATCTGTAGTTCAAGATACTCATGGTTACTCACCTTTTTTCTTTAAATTTGCTGCCTTTCCTTTTTTTGCTGTCTTCTTTCCTGAACTTTGATTTTGATTGCATCAAAGGTTGAAACTGATCAACTGGTGAACCCAAATCATGCTCATCATCAGAACCCATACCACTCACACTTGTAATATCATCTTCACTACCAGAGCTGCTTACTTGTAATTCTTCCTTAGGTTCCTGGAACATAGGTTTGAAAATTAAGAATGATGGATAAGTTAAAAAGAGATAAACTATTTGTTAAACATTATAAAAAATTAGTTTCTCCACCTCTTTTGATATCAAAAAAAAATTTAATTTTTCAGTTTGTATACTGGTATCAACCTTCACCAAAAACATGTAATAAAAACCAGTATCAGAAACTTTTTAGGTCTAAGTTTGTATTTACTTATTATGGGTGCACCTGATAAACTACCTAGCCATATGGTGGATTTGTTCTTAATCCAGTATCTGGGCATATAATTCTGTTATCCAGTGCAGTAACCAGATACTTACAGTAATTTTTGGCCACAAACAGGTGTCCTTACACAAAATATGGTGATGAAAAAATTTTTGTAGAATTTGCAGGGATATTATATATCAAAGTATATTACAATGAATGCAAACTAGCAAAACTTTGTACACAGTCTTTCACAATCATGGTAAAATATTTCAGGAAAGCTTGCTTAATATTTGTTTTCAAAAGGAACAGTTATACAGACTTAATCAAGACTTTCCTTATGTCCCTATTTCATAGGTCAATTACCTTGTTTGGATTCATTTTTTTTAGCTTTAAGTAGTTTGGACAGTAAGGCAACAACCACATAAAATTATTGGTGTATGAGAAAAAAAACTATCCATTATCTACCCACATATTTTTGACTCCCTGGCACATGACCATCCTGTATTGAGCGTGATAACAAAAACCTCTTCCCTGGGTACCTCTTCTACCAATGTTTGTCTTCAGTCACAATGGTATAATTAACAGCACAGCTTAACTGTTGATGATACCTGCAGATCCTATGTGCAAGTAGATATTTTTTGAAGTGACTAGTGTGCCTAAATAAACACCAGCATATCTCAACATAAAATTAAAGGTTTCAGTCTGTATTTACTGGTGTTTGCCTTCATCCTACACAGTTTTTGAAACCATGGCTTGACATCTTTTGACATAAATTAAGGTTTCAGCCTAGGCACCACTAGATACTGGTGATTACACATGTGAAGCTTAGTTTAAAATTGTGACCTTAATTCATAGGAGATGAAACTTAAATTCAGTTTTGGTTTTCTTGTTTTGTTAGTGTGAGTTCTGTATGTTGCAATAAACCTTCTGACAGAACCTAATCTAGTCTTTGGCTAGCATGAAGTAATTGTATGCATGCTGGTCTATCCATGTATTTTTGCTTCCCCTTCCCTCAATTTTTTATAAACTTCCTCTGCCTCCGACAACGTAATTTGGCATATCAAACATATCTATAAATTGATTAAACTCAAATCAAGGACCATTTCCGGACGACAACACAAAGTCTTCGAGAGTATGACATGTATTTATGACAAAGCATTTACAACGCAATGTTTCTCCCGCCAAATTTATTCATGGGTTCGCATGCACAAATAACACAAAATAAGTTGTAAACAACCCACCTGTGGTTTTCGTCTTTTATTAACAGTAGCATAAATTACTTCCTCCTTTGTTCCAGCTAATTTTGGACCCTCGTACTGTCCTTCAACAGTTTCCTTCCCTCTTGAAGAAGACAAATTTTTGAGGATAGTTTCGTCAACTTCTGCGTAATTTCCTTCTGTTTCATAACCTTCACTTTCCTCATGTTTTGCACTTGAAGTATTGGCAGTTGTCCCGAGGTCTCCTCCAGGTCTAGCTGTATGTCCTACGACAACAGCTTGAGCTAAATTTCCAACACTACCAAGGGCAGTGGACAAAGGCGAGGGGGCCTTGGTATTTTTAGGCCAGGTTTCAGACAAACGTTTGGCGGTAAGTGGTACGGCAGTGAAAACAGCATTAGGCACTAAACTGGAGCCTATACGTGACTAAAAGTATAAAATAGATCTTAGTACACGAACAGCGCCAAGTTTCAAGTTAATACGTCAGACAATTACCAAAGACAAGCCCAAATTCTTCTCCTTCTTTTTCTTTTTTCCAACCATTGCTTGATATTTTTCGTCAGGAATTTCAAACTTGGTTCTAGTCCTTCACAGACGCTAACTCGTCACCAGTAGCAACAAGCTTGTTACAGTGCATGTGTGCCATTCCAATCATATCACGTTTCGCGTCTCTCTTACAATTAATATATTCATTGCAAGTGGCCTTTGTACAACCTTAAATAATTTACGCTAACCCGGATACAGTGCGATAAATATATACCAACTTATTTTTAAATATAAATCGCTTTTTGGACTTTAGAATTTAGCTAAACCCATCTCACACAAAAAGTTTTGTTTTATAAAATTTGAACAAAATATCTTGACTTCATTTCATACTCGATACTTCATTACAGTATAAAAACAAGTCTGATAATCAGCAGATCTCTTATTATGTACAATAATCATTAATTTTCAATACTGAAGAATCTAAATTTTAAATCTCGCATTAGAATTTTTCGCATATGTTCAAAGAACAGCGATATAGGTTCCGATAAAACTGTAAAAGGTAAACCATATTCAAATTGCATTCATTCATTCGAAGCGTATTAGGTTTGTTAAACATATTTGATCAACTGTATAAATTGATGGAATTTAATGTGAATAAGTTGCAGATCCTAACATCTATCGGTTGTAAATTGTTTTGGCTTGTTAACATATTCTTTTCTAAATTTCGACAACGTAGTAACTCTTGATTTTTAATTGTGACGCTTACCTAACTAGAGAGGTCTTTTGCATGCAGACCTTAAAGATTTAAAGATGACTGAGGGCAGCTTTGTACACAATAGCAACAGCTGATAATATCCGCGCAAATTCCGATTTTCTTGAGAAATTACCTAGCTGTATTTTCTAGCTGTTGGATTGCCGAAGATGCGTATTCCTATTTACGGTGCGGTGGTAATAGTGATTGTTCAAGTGCTGCAAACAGCTGGGGAAACTGCAAGTTTGGTTCCTGTGCGTTCGATCGGGCACCTGATCCAAATAAAGAGTACAGGAAAACTTGTGACTATAAAAACGCCCAGATGACACGAAACCTGCAGAATGAATGCAGCGCTAGAGGCAACAGCTTTGATTCCTGGGCAAAACGTTACGAGACAGCACGTGATATCTACAAAAAGTTCCAACCTTGCACTGGTCAGTTGATCGAGAATGCTGCGAAGAAAGTAATAAAGTTTTGCTACTGCTACAATTTCTGTGGACTTGGTCAAACCAACAATGGCTGCGAAGTAAACGGTCTGGATGGAAGAATAAATCTTGACACGAATCTCTTCAGCGGTTACTCTTCCAGGTATTTACATTTCACTTCAACTTCAAATTCACTCCCATTCTTTGCAGGTTTCATTCATTATTTATTTTTATCTTCTGTAACAAACACTGTTTCATCTTTCACTGACCCAATGAAAAAAAAAATCTAAAGTATGACTGTATGATTTGCTTTTCTAGCTGCCGCATTGATTGCAAACCTACTGACAAGGTAGGGCACAGATGCTTACCACACTCTTTACGTTACTTTATTATTTCATCAATGGAAGAACAATGACTCAAGAGAACGGGGGATATTAGTCTCTCTGACAAGATATTAACACAATAACATCTTAATATAACACGTTCGTACTTTTCAGCTGGAACAAGTCGGTAGAAAAAGTAATTACTATGGATCGCCTACAAAGTACGTGTTCACAGTAACAGAAGGTACTACAACTACAAAAGGCTCGTCCAATGGTGGCAGTTCCTCTCACTCAGTCAGCGCTAATGTTGCTTTGAACCTTAAGAGCGCATTCTCCGCTGGTCTGGGATACTCCCACACTACGTCTTATGACTGGAGCCAAAGTTCCAGTACGTCTTTCGCGAAGACAGTAAGTCACCAGGTACAAGTAGACGTGCAACCAGGAGACACAGTAACTGTGTACCAAGTGGTTGGTGTTTGCGACAACAGCGATGGTAACACATACACCATTGAAACCAACACTTTGGTGGTCAAAGGGAACAAAACTGGTACACACACCATCCAAGCCAATTGATCGTAAAGGAATGAGACAAAAATACGGGACAAACGAAAATCGTAGTAACTGAATAAATCGTTTTAATCTTAACATTACATCGTCGTGTTCATTTTCCTTGTCTTGATTAAATCTCCAATGGTATTTTTATTTCTTTGAAAGTTTCACGAGATAAAACACGTAAAGATAAATAATTTTATGAGAACCATTTAGCAACATCATCACAATAAATACATTTTAATTTTTTCACATCCGTTTATATTAAATAGCTCTTACAAAGTTGTCAGATAGAACGAAACGAAAAATTAGCTTCCGCACAATTTCAACCTAATATCTCATTAGTCACAGTCAAGAACATAATTCTAAATTTCTAAGCCATGGACTTGTGCAGTTTAACGACTGAGTACCTATTTTTTTTGTTTGCAAACTAGCCACGAAAGTGCAGTTACTGAATAAGAAATAAAGGATCTAAAAATGTGTACTTTATTTTATTGTGTAAAATGCTGATGCTGTCTTGATAAACGAATTTCCTAAGTTATGAACCTACAGTCGGGCGACTTGATCCACAGTTAGTTTGGTGCAGTTAACAACACATTAATAATGAGGTGTTATATTAGACCACAAGTTGTGAATGGAATGTAAACATTTTTCGATTGTTCATGAAACATTTACGAAAGCTGAAATCGAACCTGTTTAAACATATACTAGTCTTAAAATGTCCGGATGTGCAAATATGATCTTGAAATGGCCGATGTCATGAGACTTGCGCGGTTTTTGTCTGCTCATATTACTTGAGGATACTTGATACTCGAACATCTTAGGTATTTGATGATGACGAACAATGAGAGACTCACGCTGGGCCTATCTTTTCAGAATATTGCCGAAGTAAGAAATAACGATTGTGATCCGGAGTTTGTATCAGGATTACTTGTGTCTGGATGGATAAACTGTGTAAATGTGGAGTCATTGGTGAGTAATGGACTACGACAACAGAATGAAATCTTTCCGTCAGCTTACAAGATACTGATCAATGTCAAAGATCGATACAGACACAGCACTAAGTGAACAAACAGAACCAGAATATGAGCAGTTCTCGAATGTTTTATCGATATGCTATTGTCGTGTGGTCGTAACTTTGTAAAACACCGGGCTCCGACGTTGAAATTGTGTTTTATAACTTATATAATAGTCAGTATTTATCACATTAAGATGACTGAGGTTTAATAATTAAGGAATTTAGCCTGCTTTCAAAAACTCACTACAGCAGACAAACCAATATAACTTTAGTCATGTGTTAATACTTGCATTTGTTATTACACGTAGTTTAACTTTCCAGATGAAAGAATCGCCCCAAATCCGGACCACTTACATACAGTGATGTAATAAAATATTAAACCATGATGAAACTGAGGCTGCACTATCGCGGAGGATACTACGATATATTCATCAAGTGGGAGAGAAAGAAAAACAATGCAGTCTTGGGCTTGCATGTCTTTTAATGATTCTTTCTTATGACAGGTTATTGCGGAAAATGCCAGAATCCAATTGACAACTGCAACACAGCTTGCGAAGCACTTCACGGCCTTTACCACACCTCTTGCTTTGTCTGCTGCTCGTGCGGTAAATATTCTTGCAAGGTCATAGCTATTATTAGCGATGTCGTATTACCAATAGATATTATACTGTTGATTATAATTATTAGAGCTATTATTTTTATAATTATGATTATGATTACCGTTGCTTGTTGTTCGTGTAATTATTCAAACCAGCGATGCGTGCTGATACGTGCTTGTATTTTGCTTATGTTGATCAGGTCTAGCTTTAAAGGGAAAGTCGTTCTACACCGTAAACGGCAGAGTTTATTGCGTAAAAGACTATAAGGTATCAATTCATATGATCTAATATTTCTACGAAATACATTCCAAACTTCAGGACATACGTGCACGCGGCGAGCTGTTATCTAATTGATCTATATTTCTTATTGCAGCTCTTGGGCTATCAGCACACTGTCAAGAGATGTATTGCATGCGGAAAAGTCATTTTAAAGAACGTAAGTTTTCAAAACTATTCAATAACTGACAGAGTTGCCGAAATTAAACAATAAACAATTGAACTGATTCTTAGATTATCCAAGCTGTTGGACGAACCTACCATCCTGAATGCTTCCGATGTTCAATCTGTCAAACTATTCTTGATGGAGCTCCTTTTACGGTAGACCTACGTAAAAGAATATATTGTCTGGATGATTATTACAAGTAAGGTATTGAGCATTCTTTTAGAAACGTTAAGAGTCTTAAAACAGAGTCCGTTAAAATCAATATTAGGGACTTTAAGATTTGACAACCCGCCTCCACGACGCGGCCGCCCGCAAGTAAACTGACAGTAATTGCTCCAATGCGCGTGTCCGGTTGACTGACAAGCGCGTCGTCTCCTCCACGACACGCGCTTTTGGCAAATTCACGTCATCGTAGAAGTTTCTTTCGGGGTTTGTTTCCTTTTTAAAAAACGTAAGTATATTATCGTGACCTTTCCTCCGCGCAAACGTGCCTGGAACGATGGGCCACGATGCATGCAGTACCCGGGTGACTTCTCTGATATATTTTATGAATATTAAGTTTGTTTGTTCGCGTTAAACAGGAAATAGTCATACCAGCTGTGCAACTATTAAATGGATATCAAAAAATGGAGCGTTGAGTTTGCAGTTCTGAATGTAGTAGACAAGTTTAAAGGTACTACTCTGTGAAATACTAGAAAACAAGACACTGTTGCTTCTAGCGAAAGCGCTTCAATACTGATAGATAGCTAGCAGTAGTCAAGGGATGCAAAGGAACTCAGGGATGAATGGGCCAGTATCTCATCTCAGAAGTCAGCAACGTACGTACTTGAATGTGTCGTTCTTTTGTTTTTTACTTCCAGAACATTTGCACCCAGATGTGCAGTATGCAGTCAGCCAATCACTCCAGTCAAGGTAATCTTTCTTCATAATTCAATTAAGTCACGTACTGTAGAGGCACTATCAGCGCTCACGACCAAACTAAATTAAAGCCAGCGTATTTACCTCTCCGTTTAATTGCCCCACTTAGAAAAACAACAAAAACCGTGCCAACGATGTCATGATAATATTCAAGGGGATGAAACTGTAATGACCGTTGTAGGATATATATATATATATTTTTATTGTATTTAAAAAATTTTTCGCGAATTTTCATCAAAATTTGATTTCAGCAAAATCATAGATTTTTGACCCCACAGGAAATGTGCAGTTTGTAAATAACTAGTAAATATTTCTTCTTTGCTTACCAGGGCTCTGAAGAAACCGTGCGGTTAGTTTCAATGGGAAGAGATTTTCACGTCGACTGCTACAAATGTGAGGTGAGGAATGACGTATGATAGCGACTCCAATCACGAAGGTTTCTGAAATAATTGACTCTTTTCTACATTGAATTATACGAAAATTGTTCACCTAATCTTTTTTTTCAGAATTGCGACGTCCAACTTGGAGAGCACAGAGGTCGTTCTTGTTATCCATTTGAGGGTCATCTTTTGTGCTATCAATGTCATATCAGCAGGTTGATCCATCCTAGGGCAAGTTAGGAAGATGTATCAAAAATTACCGTACCACAAAATTGAAGTCCACGTTGTTGGCTTAAGTAAGTTCAAACCTTTGGGTTCCGGAACATGTTATTGAGAATCATATGCCAGGAATTATGCCGGTCGCATAAACCTATTTATTAATAGAATTTAGGAGGTGATCTATCTTTTATACCTATTAGACAATAGCACACTTTTGTCAGTCGTTGAAAAGATTTTCTTGACAGAGTTAGGCATGTAGATTGAGAGAGCCTGGGTTAGTTGAGTACTGTTGTGAAAGGTCATCGTCTACAAAACCAGAGGCTAACTGCCACTGCCACTAACTAACTTCACTAGCTAACTTCAGTAACTAACTTCAGTAGCTAACTGCCACTCAGACAGTCAAAACACTGATTTCCACCAACTGTCTTGCTCAAGACTTCTCACCAGTAAATGACATGAAAAATCAAAGTTTGTTTTCAAATGAAATCTGAAGTTAAAAACTTCGGCCACAAAGCTGAGCTAAAACCATTAGTCTTGATGACGTAACAGCAAGCCATATTTAGCACCGAGACTCCCAAATTAAAACTCCTAACAAGCCTTCTAAAACCTGTATTACCTACAAAAGTGAAGAAAAAGGTACTCACCAGTCACTCACTAACACGACCGTTGTCGTCACAAAATGTTTAGTTCAGCAAACTAAAAATGTCAGTGTTAAATAAATTAGAAAAAGAACACAATCACGTATGTTGGAAAGTAAACTCATTACAAAACAATAAGAAAAAAGAATACTTACCACACTTAAATTTCTTTCTTAAAGTAAAATTGCCTGATATTGATACAATTCTTTCCTGCACTTTTTCGTAATTTCCTCGTCATCATGGCTCAACCTACAAAACTTCATTCACAAGAAACCTCAATGGGAAATTCACTGAATTGAATTAACCAGCGACGGTTCCAAAAAGAAATGATTTCAAAATTTCCACAACGAAACATCACTTATGCTTTAGCAGAACTCATACTGTTATCATTTGAGAATTTTCCAGGAGAAACGTTAAGTTCTTTGTAAAGTATTGCGATGCTAGCTCCATGCTATTCTTCAAATAACGAAATTGATGCACTTACAGTGTAAGGGTAAAACTTCGTCGTTACAACCTTTTGTCAACCTAAAACAATACAACTACTAACTTTTGTGAAAAACTGAAAAAATGTAATTACCACCTTTCCAAAAAGTAAAACAAAGTAACTAATATACACTTTAAATTGTTTCTAAGGCTCTTTAACAGTTACACAACATCCCTGCTTAATTATTATCTTGTCTGGAGGTGATACAACGCATTTACCAGCCTTTGCTGAAGTGAAAACCGCGTCGATACTTGCTTTTGTGAAAGTAAAACGATGTTATATACTAACTTCGGTAAAAGTTAAACCAGGTAATTACTGTACAGTTTATGTAATTTAAACAACGTAATTCATTTCTTACCCTTAATCAAAGCGGAATAACATAATTACCATACTCTTTGGTAAAGTCAACTTATCACTGCAGTAATCACCCTATGTGAAAGTGCTACTAGCGAGGTAGCGCTCACATTCACAAAGTCTTATCTTATCTGCTTCGTCCGTCATAAATAAAATAAACAAAAGAAAACCAACGGTGTCAAAATACTTGATTTTATTCAGTTTGTTTGGATTACAGTGAAGAGAAAATAACCACTGTTACACAACATTCACCCAATAAATCATCGAATAGATCGCAATTTTACAAAATATTAATCAACAGTCTCTGACGATGACATCAGGAAGGTGAGGGTGTCGCAGTGTGTTCACTGTTAGATTGAATACATACTTTTCTCAAGCTTAATTGGTAATTATAAATTGGTTGAACAGGATTTACTAATTAGTTCTGATCTTCGGTCAGAGGATCTAACCATTGAGCTGCTAGGACTATGACGGCAGGGCGAGGGTTACATATCGCACTGCTTCATCTTAGTGTGCTAGTGTGTCTGCAGCTGAGATGTACGACCCTCCACACGTCAAGTATTCAATCAAGTTAACTGTGATGTTTATAATGCATGTTGTAACTCGGTGTTCATACATAACTAAAATGTACGCTTCTCCTGGTTGAATGATATAAAATTAGGATACTGCATAGACAGTGTCAAAATGAGGTAATAAGTCAAAAGGTTGGTAACTGCCGTGACTGCTCGCAAAGAATTTTGACGTTTCGAGCAAAGGCCCTTCATCTGAGAGTAGAAACGTGTCCCGTGTTTGTATTCTCGGACAAAGGGTCTTTCTTCGAAACGTCAGAATTCTTTGCGATCAGTCACGACAGTTACCAACTTCTGAACTGTTCTCCTGCTTGAATACTTACAAAACTCTGATCGCCAATGAGATGATTTAATCATTGAGCAATATCAACTAAGGAAGTAGAGGAAATGTTACATTGTGTACTTGGGAGTGTCCCGTCATCATTCAACATAAAAATCTACGAAGGACAACTCGGGATTCCCAACGTTCTGATTATTTCAGTTTTACCTCAGGGAGGTCTTTTATGCATGTTTATATACTAATGGCATTCAGAATATTTGGGAACAAATTAAACATATAAAACTTCTATTTACAAGTTCGTCATGACAATTTTTCTTTTCTGTTTATCATGCTGTAGATGTTTCGGCAGATTCATAAACAGGATTTGCCATAGCAAACTTTGGAGTGTCTCCGATATTATTTTCAGCGTCGTGGCCCAGCAGGTCATTACTCCTACATCAAAGAATTCACAACTATTTCAGTCAATTCAACACACTTAGCCAAAAATCCCAATTATCTCAACGACCTGAAACCAATTTTTATTAAATTTCATTGACATTTTAAACATGATTTAGATTGATATACACATGACAATAACCTATAAAACACATACATTCAACATTGGCATACAGTATGATACAGAATTTATATCCAGATACACCTACCACCTAAACATGCCATCCATTGGTATGTCATCGTCTTTATCCACTTTCGACGTCGCTTCATTTACTGAGAAATTACGTAAAATTTTGCTTCGACGACTACGTGAGACAAACGAGATGTTAGAAAAAGACCATCATAAGAAAACTTAATGAATGGAGGGGTACAAACGTCATTTTACAACCCTCATGGGACGTGAGGGTTGTAAAAAATTACAGTTCTACTCAAAACACCACGAAAATTCCCCCTATGAAACGGCAGATGTTTGTACTCATGCAGAGTACAGGAAGACTGGAAATAATACTGAAATAAATAAAATAAGAGAACGTGACTGAAAGGGGAAGAAGGTTCAAGCCCATCTCTGTCACTCAGCCAACAAAAGAGAACTCCATCTCACCTGATTATTATACAGACCAACCCAACAGTTATAAAGAGAACAGCAATACCACCAACAATAAACCATATAAACGAGATACGAAAGGACGAAGATTTGCGACGTTTACTTTCAGCCACCACCTCTACAAATGATAGAAAAATGAAGAAAGAACAATATCAGTCATACAATCTAGAGTCAAATGTATGATTAGGAATAGTTATTTTAGCAAGCGTAATTATAGTGTTGGCCCTATTCAAGATCTGATTCCGCTTAGAAGGAAAGAAAATGGTATGTCTATACTTGATGGAAGATCGCATATGTAAAGGACCAAGTTCTACTACATTAATGACCGCCAGGCTAAATCAATTATTAATCCTTTCACGCAGTGTCCGGTATATCGAACACCTAGAACAAAAGAAAAAATGAAAGAACAATAAAAGAACAACGAACAAAAGAAAAATCATGCGTTAAAGAGTTAAAATGAAATCACAAAAAAATTTTTCTTACTACCTTTTTTCTTCTCACATGAGTCATACCAAGAATATTCACGTTCTTCGCAAAGCATGGTGCAGTTAGTTCCATAATACTCTGGAAGACAGATCTTTAAACCAGTTGTTTTATCACATGAGTAATGTCCAGTATAATCATCACGTTCTTTGCAATGTACTGTGCAGTTATGCCCATAATATTCTGAATCACAGATCTTTAAACCAGTTGTTTTATCACATGAGTAATGTCCAGTATAATCATTTCGTTTTTTGCAATGTACAGTGCAGTTATTTCCATAATATTCTGGATCACAGATCTTTAAACCAGTTGTCTTATTACATGAGTAATATCCAGTATAGTCGTTACGTTCCTTGCAATGTACTGAGCAGTTAGTTCCATAATATTCTGGATCACAGATCTTTAAACCAGTCGTTCTATTACACGAGTAATGGCCATTATAATCATTACGTTCTTTGCAATATGTAGTGCAGTTTGCTTGATACCAATGTACCAAACATCGCTTTCTTCCTGATATATCACAGTCATAGTGACCGTTATTGTCACTTTGACTGGCAATACAGTAGGTGGAACAGTTCGTTCCATACCAGTTTTTAAAGCAAATTTTCTCTCCACTGAATGAACAGTTGTAATGTCCATATTGGTCATCGCGTAGTAGACAATACTTGCTGCAGTTTGTACTATGCCAGTTTCTTAACAAACTTTGTCTCCAGTTTGTGAACAGTCATAATGTTCATATTGGTCATCCCGAGTTAGACAATACTTGGTGCAGTTTCTACCATACCAATTCCTTAAACAAACTTTGTCTCCACTGAGTGAACAGTTATAATGTCCATATTGGTCATCCTCAGGTAGACAATACTTGGTGCAGTTTGTACCATACCAATTTCTTAAACAAACTTTGTCTCCAGTTTGTGAACAGTCGTAATGTCCATATTGGTCATCCTCAGGTAGACAATACTTGGTGCAGTTTTCGCTTTCTCTGTACCAGCCAGGCAGGCAAACTTTTTTACCATTTTCATAATCACAGTCATAATGACCAGCGGTAGTGTTAAGTGGTAGGCATTTAACTACACAGTCCGGGACGAGATAACCATCGTCGCAAAATATTTTAACCGTAACATTAAAAGATAAAGATATCTTTTCATTAAGAAAGTTAAGTGAATAGGCAGTCGCCGAAGAATTTGAATGATTAGCATTTGGTGGAAGGATTTCACTTCCTTTGTAGATCAAGTCATCTCCCGAATCGTCGAAATGGAAAATTTGAACGCGAAGTTCTTCCCCTGCCTCAGTATTGAAAAAGAAAAATATAATTAGTGTGGTGAAGATGGTATATTGTTTATATTCAAGATGCATTCAAAAGAGCACTGAGCACTTACAGCTATCTTTTAGCGACGAACGTACAAGGAACGGAAAATTTTAAGCAAAGCCATTTAGTCAGATGAGCAGGGATTAAAAAAGGGTTGAGGAACTTGGGTGAAAATTCGAAGGTACAGTTAAATATATTGGAAGCACTCTATACCTTCAATAGGGTGCAAAATGACTTGAGACAGCTTCCCATGAGGCTAATTTGTTGGATTCAGCTGATAATCGGCTTTATGAATTCAACGCCCCTCCCCAAGTCAATGCTGACTGAGAGAAAAATAAATGCTTAGGTCACGACATAGATCAGTGATTGTACAACACTGGATGGGGGGTTGGCGGTATTACAAACACAAGTGCAGTTGTTTGAAGACCTGTTGAAGGATATCCAAATTTTTACCAAAAATTCCTGAAGTGTCTTGACCATTTTGCATGCGTTTGTGAATTCGAAAATGGATCGTTGCCATTCTCTTTCTTTGCACGGCCTCCTACTTTCTTTAACTTCGGTTTGTATTTGGCCGCCTATCTCTGCATTTTCTTTTTCTCTTTCAGTACTTTTACGTCTCACTCTCGTTCGTCTGTTATCTATAGCTCGCGAATCGACAAAAATAGGACCTCGAGTACGTTGCTGATGCGTTCATGTGCCTTGTTGACAGAATATGTTTTAACCACTGGATTCATATATAAGTTACAAACAGGTAAAAAAGGTGCATTTTACCTTAATTTTTGTGACACAAAGGGATGATAGAGAAACCGCATTTCGTAAGGATGGACTGAAAATATCATAAGGTCGGAAGACCTGGTCCTCTGAGGTCTATTTTACATACCAGTTCTAAATTCATTTATTTAAACGATGTAACAAAATTGTGCGAAAGCAAACATGAAAAATTTCAAGGCTTTTGGATAATTCTTTCGTCAGTTACACTTAAGAGTGTGAGAAAAACTGGGGGGCTTTAGCGGCCAGCCCCTCCTGACTCTACCACCATGAGGTAGAAGTTTGATATTCGATAAAAAACAATAAAGCATTGTGCAATCGACAAACAAATAATGCAGGATATTCCGAGATAGAGGTAACAATGAGATTGGGTTAAAAAAACCCCAAAAATACCCCCCCCCAAAAAAAAACCCCAAAAAACTGTTCACCTGTGAGGTATATGTTAATAAAAGATATTCAATTTTGTTTTTAATCTTCACACTTACCAGCCACTTTCCAAATGAGAAAAATATCGGGTTGGTTAAGTTGTTGTTTTCGGACAGAGAAGTGTATACTTTTACCATGAAAACCCTTGGTTTCGACAAGCTGATTTTGAAATGTTAATTTAAAACGAGGCCGACAATTATCACTGCAGTTCCACCATCCCCATGTGCCACAACAATAGCGACCGCTGTCTAGGTTTTTAGGGTTATTGTACTGGTTTAATTGCACTGACAGGACTCCTGACGACGTGCAAACCTTAAAAAACAGAAATGGAAGTAATCCGTTATCTGCCGAGGCCAAAGGATGAGGGCAATGATACAAATCGTGACTTTAATAATTCTCTCTATCAAGTAAAAATTGAATTCAACATATATTGTATTCTACAATATCATAGTGTGTCCATAAAAATGATAGTAAGTTTAAAATAAAGCACTTGTTCATGTTCAAACAACTTATGACCTTTGTACAGCCTGCAGCCGATGATGTGTAACAATAACGTGACTTGTGTAGATAGTTGTGCCGATGTTTGTATGGATGAGCAAAATGGAAACCTTTTGAATTAGCAGTCTGTAGCCATTTACAACTGACAGAGCCTCAAATTGAATTATTGTGTGAAATCACCTCGTCTGTTTTGCTTTTGATCGAATATAGTAAAGGATGAGTTAGAGCGTTTTGTGTTATGTAAAAGACGAGTCTTAATCATCAGGAAATAGAAATTGTACCGTTTTACGACCCAAAGGTTTGGACTTATTGACATTTTAAGCCGTATCTACCCTAGACCTGAGCGATCGACACAAAACAGCAAACAATGCGAGTGAATTTTGCATGAACACTAGATGCAAACGACTGGTAATTTAATGTAATTCTCCAAACAAGTTACCTATTTTAAGTAGGGTCATCAATTAATGTGAATATTTCTCGAAAACTAAAATTATGTATGGGACATCACGTCATGTTATATTTCCACTGTGGGGGTATCTTCCGAACTAAATATAAAATAATATATATTAATATGGAGTCACCACTCGAAGTACACATCTCCCAAAACAAGATAGTACCGCATAGAAAAAATCTTTTTTGAATTTGGGTTAATCCAAGGTGGATTTGTCACAGAATAAAAAATAAACTAAACTAGTTTTCTCCACTGGCAAATTTTACCTTGGAGACTAGTCAAAGGTAAGGCCTTACACATAACTTTAATTTTCGGGAGATATCCACATTAAGAGGTGACCCTGCTTAAATAGGCAACTTGTTTGGAGTAAATCTCTTATTGTTTGGAATATTATATCTCAAACCAGAGTAGCACTATTATATTACGTCTTCAGCTGGTGGAAAACTTTATAGGTAATAATATAATATAATAACAATAATGATAATAATAACACGAATATTTATACAGGATATACACTTCAACTCTAAAGTTGTTATCGACGTGTGTCCTGTAGAAACAAAAACTAAATTAGAAAAACTATTACATATATACTGTACTATAAGAGAAATAGTATTACATATACACTGTACCAAATACATTAAGAATTCGCTAGAAGTTCATATGTTAAAATGTTCATTAATCTTCTCCACGAAATCCCTGTAATTCTTTGTCATCCTTACTTCCAAAGTCATATCATTGTAAACTTTTAGTGCCCATAAAATAAAAAGATTTACGAGCATACTCAATTTTATTTGTGGGTAGCTCTAAACTGTTATTTCTCGTTTCTCTGCCATGTTGTTGCAGCGTAAAATAGTTCTTAAAAATGTTGCATATATCATTGTCCAGGCATTTTCGAACAAGCTTGCATGCTCGAGACTTGTTGGCATTTACAACTGTTGGAAGACATTGACTTGCCCGTATCCCATTAAAAAACAACTAACGAGAAACGATGGTGAAATGAAGTAAGTCTATCCAGCTGCGTTTGGCTGAGATTTAGTAGTAAAATGCCGCAATAGGCAAAAGTGGGCGTAATCGCGGAATGATATATGGCTTTGGCTGAAGGTAAGTCAAGATGGTCTCTATTTTAAGCTATTTCTGACTACGCGGGAAATATTAAATAAAGTTCTGTACGAAAATCTCCATCATGGATATTCGTCAATTAGCTGCGTTACGTCTTAAACTGGGACAAGAGAAACGACTGTAGGTACATGGCATAAATTTAAGAAGGAAAGAACTATGAGTATTCCATAGTCTCGTCCATGGATTGGCCTTTACGCAAAAGCAACGTACAATTATATAAGATAGCACTAAACTTCATTTATAAGTTTTATCATCCACGCATCTTGTATCTGTTAACTGATCTTTGTTGCAGCAAATCCTTTTTGACAACTCCTTTCTAGCCACCAATTTATCGTTTCTGACTGGTCTTTTTTCATCTTTTCTTGCGAGTTAGGGGTGAAAAAATAGAACATATTTCTACTATATGATTCGCGTCACTCGCTCAAATACATTTTGACGGTTGTGTCGCTCGCTTGTTCTTGTATAATTCGCTCGCGTACGTTGTTGACGCGACATTGAAGCAACGACGCTGTTACCACGTCAATTGGTGAAGTGCAGCGAAAGAAGCAAAACAACCGCTCCCCGTACAGCATCTTCACACGACTTTTGCCGCCATTTAAATGATAAGCCAGTAGTTTTCATTAACGATATCGAATATCACTCTCTTTCCCAATCTGGTGTACAACTTTTCTGACGGGTACATTAGGGCTTTCAAAGGGTACGCAATCGAGGTAAAGACAAGGAAATATTCACTTCGTAGTACTGGATACTAGACTAGACCACCAAACGAGAAATACGGCATGCTTAAAAATGACCCGATAAGCCTGCTTGAATAGCCATGAATCGTTCTACTGGGTAATCGTGAAAGGCCTTGCCTGAAAGTGTTAGGCTACTAATATTCCATCATGAGAACCCAGGGTTTGGTGCAAAACTGTAAGATATCAAAAGGGGAAAATATAACAATTAAAGGGGATATGGACATGAACAACGATGAAAAGGGAGAATCATAACAATTAGGTGGGAACCCTGGTTTAGCACTATTCCTCGAATCCAAATTCCCTTACCCATAGACTAAAATGTTTTCAATAGCTGTCAACAATGTGCAATTCCGATATCTTGTTTTCATCTCTGCCAGAATTTGATTTAAGTGACGAATCTAGGAAAGCTTAAAGTTTCAATAACGTACACCATGTCACAGAGATGTTTTCAATTCGTCGTGTTCTTTTGGGTACGACGCGCGTTCCCAGAGGTTGCAATATTTGCGTTTAACATAAAAGCAAATAACGGGTGAACAGATTCCAGAAAAGGTTTCGAAATTAAAAGGATAACACGTTACAGCTTGGCAGAATAGGTTTGAAAAAAGTCGCTCTACTTCATGCTGGCTTTGGAGGATTAATTTTGTTTCGATTTTCTGGCAGGACGAAAAGAGTAAACTTCAGAAAATAATAATGGATTTAAACGTCTGATGAACCATAACCTACCTGAATACACATGGAAACAAGAGTGAACAAGACTATCAGTTCTCTCCATTCTTTTATGTTTAATCAATGAGGACTTGCCCACAATGTTCGCCAGACCAACCACGAACCAACTGATATCAATCACTGGGAGTGAAGAAGGCGTGCATCGGGTGTGATGACAAGCTATATCCCCCAGCTGCGCCGAACCTTGAATTGCCGTACAATTGTGCTTATGTTGCCAAAGAATCGAAAGAAACCTAAAAGTGCAAAAACAAGCTAAACAAATTCCTCTAAAAAATTCGTTCTTACGACACCGTTAACTCAACATAACGGCAAGGATGGCATGATTTCGCAAGATGCGACGTCGAAGTGGTGTGATGTTTACCTTCGGTTATTAAGGTCAATCATAACTGCGATCAATTTACAACACTCCATAGTTTGAACGACGCTGGTTGCCAAAAAAAACGTGACCTTCAGATTTTTTAATCATTATCCATTGAACAACTGTCTGATCTTGTCAAGGTTGATTGATAATAACAAGATCTCTTTTTCAAACAAAACCCAACAGATCGAACTAGAAACCTGAAATATTGCTTTTGGTTCAACGAGTAGTTGATTGAGTACTAGTCTTTCAGTTTCAAGACCAATCGAAACTGCAATTAGCACGAAGTGGTACTATTTTCATCTCCAACTACAAAAAACGTTGATAAAATGCGTGACAATTATTGAGCGCAATACCACTTCATCATGCAACGTCAATAAAGGATAAAACACAGACTGAAAAATGTCGTCTTGAGACTTGATATGCTATGTCAACACGACAGGATCTTTAATTCGATTGGGGTGTTGGAATAAAATCTTGTGTATCAGAAACTTTTAATGGCTTTACAGAAAAAAAAAACCCAAAAAAAAAACCCCAAAAAAAACCCAAAAAAAACCGAACGATTGTTTTGATTACCGTAGAGATGAACAAACAGCAAATGATAATTTACATGATGAACAAATTTAGCATTCACCCTTCAACTTAATCAAATAATTTTAATCTAATAAGTGTTTTGGTGCATTTCGTTTCAACTCATACAATTCTGGACTTTTGTCAGCATTGTTTAAGTAGAAAAATTTCGTTATAAATATCATAGATTGTATACAACAGAAAGTAGAAACGAGCAGTAAAAAGTTCAGAAATATTAGAATTTATTGCTTTTTCTAAGAATTTGACCCAGGCTACCCAGCTTTCACTACTGTTGAAGTCTCTTTGCGTGTTCATGACTAGAATATTTTCTTACCTTCACTGAGGGATATTTTGACAGTTCTTATCAGGAATGAGGTTCAGATGTCAACAACTAATAACGTACTGTAGTCTTCAATTTCGTGTCCACTGTTCGTCAATATATGCACCAAATACACCTCAAAATTGGGAAAAAACTCGGATTAGAACTACAAATAAAACATTTTACTGTTTGAACATTTCTGAAGTACTGCATAGTTATGATGCCAATGGCCAAGACTTGCATTGCGTAATAATGTTATCGGCTCTTCGTCTGTAACCTGACCAGACGCTCCGATTTTATTCCTATCGTTACTCCACATTAGTCAACATTTCTGCAGCGAGTTTACGCGTTAAGAAATAATCATTGCTACACGAGCTAAATTTTCGTATCATAAATGCATTCTCGTTTTGCTTATATCCTTGCAGTAAATGGCATTAGCGAATGAACGCATCAGATTTCTGATTTGTGAAGGCGTGCTCAAACCTGTCATAAACGTTTACTTAAATTTGTTATAATCCAATAATACAGAAACATCCATTTAGGTCGTATTACATAAGCAGTCGTCTATTATTGCACGAAACGCCTGGAAAATCGGATGTGTAGGAATTTTGCTAACAATTTTGGAAATAAAACGAAGAGTCAATGCAAGAAACAAAACTCTCAGGCTACAGTTTGCAAAACAGTCGTTTTAATTATATGGGTGCGAAAATCTACAATGATTTTCCACCACAGATTGGACGAGTGATGAGGAGACTTTCCTCAAGTTTTCAAAGAATTTTATGTAAATTTAACCATATTGAGGGATCATTTTAAGTATTGTTATCTGCATTTAAAGTTTTTACTTTAAACTAGCAACAATTACCTGATTTTTATGTAAAAATATATAGGACAAATACTGATATCAGAGTTTATATATTGAAACTATTTACTCCGAAAAAAAAAAATCGTTTACAGTAACAGTTACCTCGTACAATCAATTTTGTGTTATAGATGGTTCACAATCTACGGCATGTTTCCTACGAGCATACCACGGAACAGAAAGACTTATCCAAACATGCCCCTTGACTGCACTGCAGGGGTCATTCCACCACTCAAGTACGTGTCATGAACTAAACGTCAACAGTAACATGTCTTAACGCAGTTCGCACCGTCAAAAAAATTGGAAATCAATGAAGCAGTAAACCAACTCAAGCTCTGTCTCTGGAATTCGGTTAGCACAATAAAGTTAAACGTCCCTTACTTTGTAGTGAATAAACGATCTGTGTTCACAACATTATAGTCAGGTTTTGGATGTACGATGTTTAATTTAACAATAATCAGTTCTCAATATTACATATTGTACCGAAAGCTAATAACCAGATTAATATTTACTTCTGGAATGAGGCCGTCGTGAAAGGTTGATAAATATCAAATTAGAAAACTCCAATTCTAATATCAGTGTTTTTATTACGACCTGTGTTTGCTGTAACAAAACTTTGCTTCATACTTTCACTCAACCATGAGTCCAAAATAAACGTATTATTCAAGCTCGACTTCTTTCACTGACATTTACTTTAACCAATCATCATATTGAGCAGGAATTGTTCCAGGTACATGCAAAAGAAAGATCTGAGAGAGACAAATATAAAGGAGCCAGAAATTGAATGAGAGGGAGGGAGGAAGATGGAGAAAGGAAGGGGAGAATGTGTGTGTGTGAGAGAGTGTAAGAGAAAAAGCGAATGAATGGAAGAAGGGAGAGAGAGAAATTTGGGGGGGGGAGGGGGAAGAGAGAGCAGTGGGCAGACAAAAGTTAATTTCTTCAGTGAATAGTTTACTCCAAAGGCTTCTGATAAAAACCTAGATCATACTTCTATGCTCAGTAATGAATTGGATAATTAACAATGAAACAATATTATGCTGTTAAAATGTTGAAACAGTTCTGCTATCTCAAGGGGGAAAAAGAATCAATTTCCTGAGACTTGCTTTTTGCAGCTGAGTACGACTTGACGTTGTTTGTCAGCATGAAAGTTATCAATTTAAATAATACAATTATTTTCAACTCTTACTACTGTACTTGCATCATAACTTATGTAATCATAATTCACTTTATAAGAATCTGTTGAAAATGAATCCAGTTGAGCAGCTGATGCTTGATAAAGGTCACTGCCATAACAAGACTAAGCCTCTGGCTGATGTCATACATTTCTGACAATTTCCATCTTAGGTTTGTCTGAGTTTTCTTGTAAATAAGCTACAGCATGGGTAAACCACTTACAGGTGACTTCATATGTGCCACATCATATGTAATTTTATGGATGTGTCAGTAGTTCCCAGAAAGTAAATTTGATCAAGTTGGCAGTGAGACATTCAAGCTGAACTCAATATTAACAATTGAATTACTGTAAATAACACTTTACAAAAGAAATTTCCCTATGATAAGTCCCAAAATAAGAGCTATTATTAAGTATACAATTGGAGGTAATTGATTTTCAGATTCACTGCCTGGATGCATGACCTGATCAACTTCCTGGGGATGTGAGATGGATTTCATTCCAATATTTCGTTGGCGGACCTCATCCTGTTGAAAAAATTAATTCTTAGCTGTGTTGACTTCTTTCAGATAAAACATACTGGTATCTAAATTTCCATTCAGATAACATAAAACATCCCAAGAATTTTATTAGCCAAATACAATCAAAGTCTGACAAGGTCCCCAAAGATTGTTACCACTCACTCAAGTGACTGGCAAGGCCCATGGATGCAATATTGCAACATTCCCCAAAACACCAAAACAATCCTTCCTGTTTTCCAGGATTAATTTCTCAACAGGTCCATCTTAACTTGGGAAAACAGCCAAGAGGGGGAGTGAGGTCATAAAGTAGTATTCAAAAGCTCTTCTTTCAAAGACATTTTTGCAGATGTTTCCTATGAATTTTGGTTGGCTATCTCACAAGATGCCATAAAAATGCAACCTATAACAGCTAATAAATTTCTGCTGAAGTATGTCTTTCTAATGCAATGATTCTTTGTGGGTGCAATGCCCAGATAGACCTTACAAAGAAGTGAAAAATACCTTGCCACAACATTCCACCTTATCAAAGCTGATGAAGATGTTAGATGACATCTTGTATGTGAGTTCTTATCTAGTATAACTTTCAATCACAAGGAACTTTTGTGACAATCTAATTTAACTAAGAGTTAAAATTTGGGTTTGGTTTGCTTTGACATGGCTTTGATTCTTCAAAAAGTTTCGTTTCATTGGTGCTAACCAGTAAGCAAAAAACCTTACTGCACATACACACATACCAATTTGGCCTAAAAGATTGATCAACAATCAGTGACAAGTTACTAATAGCAAGTTGTAGTCTAGATGAACTTAAAAAACTCATTAAGAATTCATGAGGAAAATACAAAAGAAAATCATAACCGTGTCATGTCTTTATATGTGATAAAGACATGTGACTTTATTCTGAATTTCTCTTCAAATCTTCCTCAATATTTTTCACCTTAGAAAACAGGAAGTGCCAAACTTACGTAAGGAATTAGTGTATAAAACATTTCGTTTTTTAAGCCATTCAAAAAACTTGCAATACGTGCTTTATTGGACCCAAAACACTTGGCTTCTGCCTCGTGTTTTATATCCGATAAATCACTCCTGCTCGTTTTTTAAACATCACAAAACCAATTTGTGGCCCCATACTTTAAATTCAGATCTTTGAGATTTAATTCCAAACAGCAATAAATACCAATCATAAATGGGCATTATGTGTACCACCCACCTTCAATCTTTCATTTTCTTCTTTTAACCTTAAGATTTCTGCTTTCAGTGACTTATCTTCAGTGACCTGCCAATATTTAATGAAAAAATAAATAACAGAACAAAAACAAAATTACTAAGCAGCAAATGACACATAGCTGTTCAGCTCAGAGCTACTGGGAGAAAGTAGCTGGTTTCTTATCATATTATAGTTGCTTAAATAATTATAAATAAATATATATATATATATATATATATTAACATCCTAATTGGTAGTTTTGATCTCACTGTACAGGGTTCAAATTAAATATTGAAAAATGGTTTGTGATTTTTTAGAAATTTTAAAGCTCAATTAGAGAGAATATACTACCATGTTGATAATAACAATAGAACTTTTAGAATTTAAGTAAAGATCTAATGTTACATTCAAGTTATGCCTTATTTACAAAAAATATAGAAAAACATCTCCTGGTCTGAAATAATGGGTTCTTATCTTCAATCTCGTTTTCTAAATCTCACATTATAAATCTGCATTCACATGAGACATTATGATCAGTAAAACCTTTCTCCACCCATCTAATTTAAATCAAATTCAAATCACTTTGCCACACTTCACTACCGGCTGCAGCATTTATACTGGTTTCTTTCAGCAAGTTTATTAGCCCAAATAATTATACAAAAAAGTTCCCATAACCAGACAAATTTGACAGCATCATAAAAAATTCCATGAAAGAAATATGGCGAGTTCCCAATATGAGTACATTCAAAATATATGTCACAACTAACCAAATATGCAATGGAATCACAGCTATTATAGTCTGCCAGCTGCATCAGAAAATTCCAATTCATGATTTTGCTCAAATTTGCTAAAGTTCTGATCATAAAAGTCATAATTTGATTAATGAATCACACATCATAAATCATTATTTTGAATCATGTCATAAAACCATTAAAAGTGTTCAATTTTTTGATCAGGTTAAACAACTGAAGTTTGATTCATGCACTGACCAGTATTTCCTGCAAAATTTAAAAAAGGCCACATTACAGTACATAAGGTAGGCAAAATAGGGGGTCCCTGATGAAATAAAGGCTGCTTCTTCATGCCAAGGGCATCATAGGGGAGTTATGTCAAGGGTGTCATCCAAAGTTATCTCAGGAAAACACTGCTGACATGTCTTAATGCAATTATTGTTGGTTTTTTTATCAATGAGGCTATTGCTCTTATCATCTTTGTAATTGTTATTGATAGTGTTGCACATCCATCAGTAATAAAAATGCTACAGAAAAAAATAAGAATACCAAGGACTGCATGTCCTGTATAAAAGAATTTTTCATCCAAAACAAACTCTTGGTTAAAACCAGCCCTGCTTTCAACATACACAGTAAAATTTTTTTCCTAACAACATAAGCTATTGGAGGTTCAAAATAATATTGCTGGAATAACTTGTCGAAACTGTATGAAAAAAAACCCACTCTGTCAAATTGCAGCAGGATGTTTGCTGTTAACTTACTGAGGGCAGGGTTGATGCTTTGCTCTCTGCTTTGAACTTTTCATCTTCTGAAGTGACTTCTTTTGCCACATTGCTTTGAGAAACTGTCTTAGATACATCAGACTCAACACTTAAATTTGAATCTTTGCTTTCTGGACTTTGTACAGAATCATCCTATAAACAAAACAATCACACCAACTGGCTTGTTTTGATTTCTTAAACATATTTTTTACAATGCATGCTAATGTACAGTACTCTATTACAATATACCTTGGTTAAATGTTCTTCAGGTAAATCAAATACACATTTTAATTTTGAATCCATTATTTGCTCTGGATTAGCTTCTTTCCACTGTCAAAATAACAGTAAGATGAGGTTTAATCTTTCCTTCCAAAAAGTAAAATCTTGACCATTTCATATTAATTTTGTTCGGTGATCAAAATCTCCTGGGACAGTAGGTCATTTAATGTACATTTACACTTACACACATCAATTCTCTACACCTCAAATGATCTTCACCATTAATTCAAAACCAATATCAATGGCAAAGATTAAAAGAAACATAATCTTACTATATTTTCAAGGTTCTCTGTATTTCCAGCAGCAACCATTGATTGTACCATGAATTTATGTTTTGACTTCTCTTTGGGATCATAATCATGTGGCTGTAACATAACTATTGACGAGAAGTGATTCCGTTAAATAAAAATCAGTTACGATTACTTCTGGTAAAATATCTCCAACTTTACACGTAGATTTAACTCATTATAAATTTAAAGGCTACTCAAATAAATATCACTTGTGTCAAGTTATGAGTAATCTCAGAATTTGTAGCCAAATACAAAACAACTTTAGTGCACGGTAACAAATGGAACTTAATCAAATATAAAGTAAGCAAGTCAAAAACTTACCTGCAACAGATACAGTTGCTCGAGGCTGAACAATTCCACTGTTTGGTCGCACACAATACTTTTTTGGGGCGGTAGTTTTCACTTTAAAGCATACTTTCTTGTCTGTAGGGTTATACAGCTTTATGGTGGACGAAACTACCTCGGTAAATGGTCCTGTAGGTCAAAAATTTAATGTAATAACATTCATTCAAACAGGTCTGGCATCCGATGGGTTTATGAACACCAATTTTCCATGAACAGGAAAGGACAATTAAAATGCAAGCAATTTCGAAATTTCGTATAAGTGTTCTACATACCTTTAAAATGCAGTTCACTTGCTGGGTCGATTTTCAATATCTGATCTGCCTTCGACATTCTTAATGAAATCTAATTCTTAAAAGTAAATGTAGCTTCTGCTATTTTGCGTGAAACAATGCCTCGAACATAAACCAAAATGGCGGATTCACACGTCTGACAAAAACGCAAAACGAAGATATAACGACTATAATCGATATATTCCGAACGATAAACGAATGATTCCAAAACCTCGAGAAGATGCCATCGGTTTACGTTTTATTTTTCTACTTTATATAAGAAATTGATTACTTCTTTTTTTTCGGGTAAGAAATCAACCAAGATTTTTTCTCGGTCTCTAAGGTTCGGTGAGAGACTCTTGGGTGGGACAGTGACAGCCGCAGCCAGTGGCACAGACATCCATAGTTTCAAACCATTTAAGAATATGCAACGTATGCCCTCCGTGACCACAAGATAGACAGAAATTAGAAGAACCTGAATAATTCAATAAAACCTAATTAATAATGGGAGACATGGAAAAATAAATATTAAAAGCACGAATCAATATAAGACAAGAATTAAGTTTTAGACAAGACAAGACAAGAGTCAACAGGATAAAAAATTTTGTATATAAATTGTGTTGCTCCCAACTAATTTACTTATTTAAGTTTTGTTTCATTTTTCATTTATATTAGTACTTTGATTTCTCTTTTTTGTCCTTGGCAGTTACATGAGAGGCCAAATGTTGCATGTATCATTTAACTTGAACCCCGTTTACACTGTTAACATTTTGTGTACGTCACGGCTAAAACTTTGGCACTGGTGCCGGTACTTTTGTGCACGGCACGGGCGATTTTCATTGTAAACGGTGCGCACTTCTTTAAACTTGGTAACCGTGCCGAGCACCTCTGTGTATGTAGGTCTCGAAACAGCTAATTTGCCATGGCGTGCCCAAAATTTTACAGTGGAAACGGGGTTTTAAGGTTGTGAAATTTGAGAGAATGGCAAGTAGCGCAGCATAGGAGCTTCTTCGGATGAGATATGTTCTCGCCGTAAATATCTGATTGAAAGTAATTGCAATAAACATTACCAATAAGCTCAGTGATATATACTTGTCCCAATTATTGAGAAAACAAGAGCCACGAATACTGTTGCTAAAAAATTAAATTTTCACCAATGTTTACTAACTTTGTTACAAGTAAAACGTACGTCGGGGTAAGAAAACCTGGCAGCAGACTAACTTCCTGGGAAGAAGGAATATTTAGGACAGAAGCATTCTAAATGTACATAGCTAAGTTGGCAAAGTCGTTTAGACATCACGCCAACTATAATCAAAAAGTTCAAAACCTCTGAAATAACACTGAAAACTTTTTTACATCTAAACAAAAATCCAAGAATTGTTCATGGTTAAAACGGGCAACATTTATCGCACAAAATAATCTTAGAATTATAGCAACTTTAATGGAGGAAAAAACAGCAGATAAAGACCTCCTAACCACTTAGTTCCAATATAGACAAAACCACACTTGTGCAAACACGATTCAACTTTGCTGAACTATGCCTCTCAGACTGTGTTCTCGTCAATTAATGTACAGGTCAGGGTTGTCGAAACTTCCTTCAACCGTTTCACTTGTTTGTGATATGAAGAATAGAAACAGTATTAACCTATGCGGATAATTGTTGATGTTTCGCAAAGTGCTGGAAATTAATCATTTAAAATAGACAGCTCATCCTACTATGTTGATTCTAAAGTCAGATAAATCTGATTAGAAATCACGATGAATCAATTTCATTTCTCACCTTTGACAGCCAAGCGACAAACGGCACAACGAAAGCCAAACTTCTTACAAGTACCACACAATGGGCCAGAAAAATATTGATGGCAAAATGAACATTTCATCGAAAAATCTAGAGGATAAAGTAATTGGAGAATATACAATACAATTACTATTGCTCCTCAACTTCAAAAGGACTTTAAAAACATATGTACATTAAACTTGGACTGAAGATACCTTTATCACGATGGAACCTTTGAGGTTTTAAGACGAATTTCAGCACTTCACTTCTTCTGTTCATCAACTGCCATTTGTAGAGAAGATCAGCGTAGCACAGTTTAAAATGGTCGAACAATTCTTGCTTTTCTTTTTCAACAAATCTTTTTAAAACAATGGATAATAATGACTCACAAACTGACGAGCAAAAACATACGAAGAACGCCCCAAGTCGTCGCAGAATATGAACTTGCAGTTCAGTTTCACAGATTTCTTCATGTTGCTTATGATAAATCTTTCGATGATTTATAATTCCCAAATTTTAATGACTGTGACATGCCAAAATCCCAGGAAAAAGAGTTCATAGTGGCAGAATGACAAACGTGCGTGACATGTTACAGGAAAATGTTTGTCTTCACTTCATGGAAAATTTATGTTGAAACTATAAAAGCTGTACCGAGTGCAATTTAACACGCATCGGTATTACCAGGCGGACTGCCTAGGGCAGGCGTAGAGTTAAAAAAATTGGCTTTCTAAGTGTGTTGTCTTTTTTTTTTTGGTTGGCCACAAGTCGTCAAGTAGATGACGCATGCGTAATTGCCGCTGAGGACACCGAAGGCTTGTACCCTTGGGAAGCCTACTTAATTCTTTATTTATGATACATCAGATCCATTGATCAGAGTCTTTTCGACTAAGGTACTCGCAGAGCAAAGTTAAGTTGTCGCTAAGGAATATTTTCTGTAGGTTTCTGCTAAATACACTGATTTCATAGTCAAGTCTACACCCAATTTGCAATAAACCAACATTAAAAGATGAAGAACGATTTCGGAAAGGGTCCGGTATAAGTTTCAAAACATTAACCACAGTGGTTGACCCTTTTTGGTTGCGAAAGTGCAAAGGACAGTTTATCCTTACTAATAATACAAATGGCATGGTCTGCGACAATGCACAGACAACCCATACAAAATATTTTCATGAAACGTTCAAGCACGTTCGGTTGTCTCCTTACACATCCACAAACAAAACACGCCAAGAAAATAAAACAAACAATTAAAAACAGATTCGTACCTGCAATTTTTCTCGTGTTGCTTTCGTTCTTCTTCGGCGGGATTCTTAAAGTTAATAATTGTAAAAAATGGCGAAAAACTACCATTCTGTGAAGAAGAATAACTTGCCGGACCAGCTTCTTCAAAATTTGGGAATTCGTCATCAAGTGTGTTGGGATTTCTGGCGATATTTGACTGCAAGAAAGATTTGTAACCGATGAACTGAATATCTAGCACTATTGTTATGATTATAGTTATTATGACTATTAACACATAATATGGCAAAGTATACAGGGCATCAACTTGAATATCAAGCAACCTCACTCTTTAAAAACTTCCTTAAACCGTCTTCAATAATATTCACATCTGAATTTGTGCCGTTTTAACAGACATTCCCATCAAAACGATGCATTTATTATCATCATCATCATCATCATCATCATCACCATCATCACCATCATCACCACCACCATCATCATCATCATCATCAACACCATCATCATCACCAACACCATCATCGTCATCATCATCATCATCAACACCATCATCATCATCACCATCATCACCATCATCACCACCACCATCATCATCATCATCACCAACACCATCATCGTCATCATCATCATCATCAACACCATCATCGTCATCATCATCATCACCAACACCATCATCATCAACACCATCATCATCATCATCAACACCATCATCATCATCAACACCATCATCATCATCAACACCATCATCGCCATCATCATCACAATCATCTCCACCATCACCATCATCGTCATCAAAATCATTATCATCATCATCATCATGGTTATTGTCGCTATTATTATTACTATTACTATTGTTAGTATTATCAATATTTTAAAAGTAGTATTGAGCAGTAATTGCATGCTTCTGCGACAGTACGGAGTTTTCTCTTAACTCGAAGATTTGTTCGAATTTTGTTGATATCTAACTTTTCGCCATCCCAACTTTTTTCATGCTGTCTAACGAATATCACTGTTGGTCTGTAATTTAAAGTATTTTTTAAAAAATGATATGAAATTCTTACATCATGATGACTATCTTGATTACTTTCTTGCATTGGGTCAGGAATGTAAGGTTTGCCAAACGATTCAGGAAGCGATTGATACGAAAGAAGACAAGCTATCATGGCTAACATCTGGATGTCGCTAATCTTCGTATAATAATCCACTCTTGAATGATAATTTGAAATTGATAATTAGAAAGAGTAGAAACAAAACAAAACAACGGATGTCTTTAAACATAACACCAAAACCTTCACGATATCAAAATCATAATATTAATATCATTTCACAGAAAATTTGAGCTAGCAATACAATTGTTTTGTAGAAACTAACTGAAATTTGTTTTTCAAATTTATTACGAAGAACTATGGAAAAGCCTAGTTTTTCGGCCCAAAAATTCAGTCTAATTGGGTAAATCGCCGTTACTCGATATTTGTTGACAATGAGATGTCGAGTAGCGTAGCCAATCAGATCTCAAGCTCACTGTCAAACCAAGGTCACTGAAGAGAGCGAGGAACTCAACAAGGACAACAAATTGAGTCAGCGAAATTGAAAACTGAAACATAAAACGGCTCGTTGTGATGTTTGATGATCGGTAGCCAAGCGTTTAGAGTAAATTTTCTAGTTGTGGCCAAGGGCGCCCCAAGTGGAAAATTCATTCCAATCCCTTCTGAAATATATCTGACTATTGTGATACATTACTTTTTTTTGAATTAAGAAAACTCATACATGTTCCATCTTTTCATAATGCTGCACAGAACCTACTGAAAAAAAGTTGTGCTTAAATCATGTGTTATTACAACTATTTCTACAACAAATAATGGCTTACAATGAATCGAGCAATTTGCGTCCAAATGGGTGGCTAGCCCAAGGTGGGTCCGAAGAAGAAGTTGATGGAGCAAGTTTGGAGTCCATTATCAAAGCCAGCAGTGACCAGGCATGCACTAGATCTTGACGGCCAACCACCATGGCAGCTTTTTTATTTTTCTCACACAATTCCTTAGCATCACCTCCAAAAAGGCTGAAATGGAGTCGTATCCAAACCAGGCGTTTTTACAAGAATAACTGGGTATTAACAACTACATCTCAATTTATCAGACACCATACAACGTAATGGAAGTTAAATACGTACGAATAATTCTGTGCCAAGGAGCGATTAGAGGCCATTAATGGCGAGGAATCTCGAAAAATGACAAGAGCTTTACGAGCAGATGGCCCTGACTTGTTCACTCCAGTCTGTAACACAAAAACACACAGCATGTTTTAACATGTCGATTAGACTGACATTGTAATCAATATCGCTGAAGAAGTAAACGACTAAACAATACTTTATTACGCTCATATCCATCTCCACCTCCATTCCCCTGTTCCTCTCTTACCTCAACGTTGACGTCTACAGTACCTCTACACGACAACCAACTCTACCTCTACCACTACCTCCGCATCTCCCTCCAACTATATCACTACCGCAATATCTATCCCCACAACTACCTGTACCACCACTTCTACCTCTACCCAACATCTACTTCTATCTCCACCTCTACCTCTACCTGTACATCTGCCTCTATCTCTACCACCATCTCCATTCCACAACCTCTACCGCTACTCTAACCTCTACCACTACCTTTATCTCCACCTCTACCACTACCTTTACTGAAACCTCTACTACTATAACTACCTCTAGCCTTACCTCTATCTCTCCCTCAACGGCTACCTCTACCAGTACCTCTGCCTCTTCGCAGACTTTTACCTCTACCTCTACCTCTACCTCTACCTCTACCACCACCTCACACCCTCCACCAGTACCTCATCCGCTACATGTACGCGTTCGCTTACTTGTTATGAACACGTACAAGTACCAGTAGCTTCACTAATACCTCTACTAATTGCAATTTACTATTATCTCTGACTCTGTGCTACATTTTGTCCCCATTTCTTTTACATCACTGACTTATCCTCCACCTTTATGTCTACACACGTCCTTTGGAAGTACTGACACTTTTCTTCGTACCTTGAGCGTTTCAGAATTGTAAAAGGATGACAAACTTCGTGAGGTGGTCGCCGACAAAGCAGACAAAGATCTTTAACAAAACAAAAGAGATTAAGTTCTTTATGGAAAAGACTTCGTCATCAGTCATATTTTTGATAATTGCTTACGAAATTTTCACCACTAAGAATCCATTTTAACTCACCTGGGAGTGATTTCTCTTTTTCTACTTAATGACCTCGTCGAACGGCTAAAACAGACCAGTACTCCTGTAATGACCAACATGGAAAAACGTGACTAAATAATTTCGGCACCATAATCCAAATTTGTTCAGGAACTTACCACTAGCACAGAAAGTGGCACCGGATGTACGTGGAAAGGGAATTGCAGCGTCTTGCCACCCAAATGGGGTATCAAGGTCAACGGAATAAACTGGCATAAACTGAAGAAACTGAGAACCAGAGGTGCCAGGCTCTTGAACCTATAAATATCGAACATACAGAACATTAAAAATTGACTAATATTTGAGGATGACAGGAAATAACAGACAGTTAATGTCCGGAAATTATGATGTGGAAAAGTCACGTTTGTGGCTTGTAGATATGTAACAACTAAATAAACCAGCATTCTTTGAACTTAGCAAGTTTGATTATTTATGATAAACAGGTAGTTCGGTGGGTCGCTTTCCAATTCAAGTTGCTAAAGCAACAAGAACCACTTCTGTGGCTGGAACACTTCTCAGCAGGTGGATGACAAGGTGTATCCACTCTTAAAGCTGTATTGTTCAAAGGATGGACAGCATTATTCTCACGCGTCATCCAGATTAACAACTACCTGCAGGAGATCAAATTCATGCTTCTCATGCACAGATAAAATTAGCAAGGTTTGGAACGACCGCCCATAGGGAATCAAATTGAAGTCTATCTTTGAAAATGGGATTAAGTTTTTCGTAATGACTTGATCCAAAAATCCAGCAATAAGTTACGAAATTTCTTACCGTCAAATCTTCCAAACCAGCCACTAAGCTATTCAAACATTGCTCTAAACAGCGTTCGTTGTTCTTCACACATGACTCTGCCTTCTCGCGAAGTATCTGTAGGTAAGAAATCGCGTCATTTACAAGCCTTCAGTAAAACTAATAATGTTGACTAGAACCCGAAATCCAACGAATGATGGATGGACGAGGTCTCCGATGGTACATGAAGTACAAGAATACTGATTGTTAAGAAAAATTGTAATGACAATACAGTCAACTCTCGTTATTGCGGACACCCTAGGGACCGTCATTTGGTGTCCGTAATAGCGAGTGTCCGCAACAGCGGGGTGCGAGAAAAATGACCCATAGTCAGGCTGTAAAATATCTTTATTATGTATTACTGCTTTTTTATTTTAAAATGTCCAGCTTCTTTCAATTTCTAGTTAACTTTTACTGTGATATATAAATACAAAATACAAATTAAAATACAAATCAAAAATTTGTATTGAGAAAAAAATATATACCCAAACCAAAAATCAAACTGTAACATGAATCAGTGTCAATTGCCTTTTCCTTCACTGTAAAGCTACAATAACGTAACAAAACTCAGTGGACTTATGCAAAGTTAGTAATCCTGTTTTAGACAAATACTGACTAATACTAACAAATTCATGGCAAGTCAAGAAAAGTGTGAAGAATAAGTCTTATTCTTGGTTGAGAGGCCACCATGCTTACAAAGACGAATTTCAGCCTGAAATTGACATGACTCTCGTGCTTCAACGTGAACCGGAAAATGCCAAAGATCCACATGCTGTGGCCATAACAGAAAATAACGGACGAGTTGTGGGGCATATGCCTTTAGGACTGTCCAAAATTGTTTCTTCATTTTTGAAAAGAGTAAATCACAGAGGAGAAGCTATCATTTGTGGAAAAAGGGTAAACAGATGAGCTGGCCTGGGTTTAGAGATTCACGTTCTTTACAAGTTTTATGGTGAACATAGATATTTGACAAGACTTGACAAACTCATTATTGGCAGTGATATAGCCAGGCAGTCCTTGCAAGACAAACACGAAGGAATAGCCACTAAATAGTCTACACAAAAGCGCAAGTCTGTCAAGAGCACTGAAATGGAAAAAAAAAACTAAAAAGTTTCGAAAGCAATGTAAACAAAGCGGAAGAACTTTGAAGATCGCAACATACATGTTGGTTGTATTGAAAGACACGTTTATATTTTGTCTGTCATTTTTGTCGACAGAAGTAATGGCGAACAGAATATTCAAAGTATTTCCACTGACAAACAGCAGGTGTCCGTTGTAACGAAAGTAAAACTATACAAATGTTAGTTTGGGACCGCAAGAAGTGTCCGCAATTCCGTAATAGCGAGAGTCCGTAATAGCGAGAGTTATTTCAATACATTTCATAGTAGTTTCGGCCGGGGATTTAATATCTGTCCGTAATAACGGGGTGTCCGCAAGGCGAGAGTTGACTGTAAATGGGTAAGAAAGAGTTGAGCTTCGTGCAGCAGTAAGAATGACTTTATCATCAAACTTAAAAAAAATAGACAGAACTGGTTGTGAACAACCAGGTAGAAACAACAAGGTATGAATACCTTGATAATTTTCACTTTTGTTCCTGAGTCGACGGAAGAATCTTCAGTGAACTCGAAGGACGGCATAGCATTGTCAGGATAAAGTGAAGGAAATGTAATAATCATTCTACAGTTGTTGTGACCGCTGCTTACTGATACTACGCAACTTCGATTTGTGATGTCCACCTGCGTAAAAAAAAACAAAATATGTAGTTTACAGAAAACTATGCCACCTTAATAAAAAGGTCGAGGTCATCCGGCCTTAGACGTTTTCAGTTCTGAACAATAAGATACATTGCTTGAAATCCAAAGATATCATAAGTACGAAATTTCCTGAAATTCGGAAAGACATCATCTGAAAGATATTTCGGAAAGACATCGTCCAACATATCCCTAACTTACTCCTCCCTCTCCCTCTTTCCCACCCTCCCTCCCCCTTACTCCCCCTCCCCCTCCCTCTCCCTCTCTCTCTCTCTCTCCTTCTCCCTCCCCCTCCCTCTCTCCTCTCTCTCCCTCCTCCCTCCCTCCCTCCTCCCTCCCTCCTTCCTTCCTTCCCTCCTTCCTTCCTTCCTTCCCTCCTTCCTTCCTTCCTTCCTTCCTTCCTTCCCTCCTTCCTTCCTCCCTCCCTCCCTCCCTCCCTCCCTCCCTCCTTCCCTCCCTCCCTCCCTCCCTCCCTCCTTCCCTCCTTCCTTCCTTCCTTCCTTCCTTCCTTCCTTCCTTCCTTCCTTCCTTCCTTCCTTCCTTCCTTCCTTCCTCCCTCCCTCCCTCCCTCCCTCCCTCCCTCCCTCCCTCCCTCCCTCCCTCCCTCCCTCCCTCCCTCCCTCCCTCCCTCCCTCCCTCCCTCCCTCCCTCCCTCCCTCCCTCCCTCCCTCCCTCCCTTTCTTCCTTCTTTTCTTTCGTCATTCTTAACCTCCTTACTTCCTTCCTGCAACACTTTCTTCCTGTCTTTGTTCTTTCTCTCTATCTTTGTCACACGGTGGTGTGGCTTTGAAAAACATTCAAAACCAAAACCTAAACCAAAATCGAAAATTTATACGTCACCTTTTCCATAACGAGATTTGATGATTGAATGACGTCAGAAACATAAGCGAGCTCTTCCTCCAGGTTGCGGAGTTGCCCAACCCCGCCAGTCATTATGCCATCCCGTTCAGATGTAACGGTCACGTCAGTGGTGTCATCTTCACCAGAGGAGGACAAGAAATCAGGAGCCTCGGGGGACGATATAGGGTCGAATAATGACAACTTAGGTTTATGTTCCTCACGAATGTCCTGTGGCGTGGTCAGCTGAAATAAAGAATATCGGTTTTATTGCTTCGTTCGTGCAGGCAATTCGACTGATCGCTTGTTTCAATATTAAAGTATTTCACCAAGTGATGTGCACTCGATGTTAAAAGAAAGTGGAAAACATTTTACGGGAGAAAACTTACCTGCCAGCAACGTGGATCCAAGTTCCATAATTTTAACATCTGATCTCGGGACCAGGTCAATAACTGAAACTCAGATTCACCTAAGTAAGAAGGTGAATTCTCAAAAATGGTTTCGAACATATAACTGGCAGTTGAATATTGAGCATTCTGTGTTTAAAACGCACCTTGACTACGACGCCATTGGAATTCCAGAACAGAGGTTGCCTCATAGAAGGTCTGCAAAGGATTTTTTAAATTGCCAATGTTCCACAGGAAAGGCCAGTTGATCGTTCTTTGTGAAGGAGTTGACAACGGTACTGTAAGTATAGCGTTTCCAGGGGGCTAAAATCAACACAAACAAATCAAATGGTTGAAATCCAGGATGATGTGATACTTTGCTTTGTTTATCATGAAACTACGGCAGAAGCATGGTCACTCAATCGCTACTGTGGTCTGGTTTACTGACCTATAACTCGAAGATAATACTTACTGTGTACTTTGCCCGCCAAACTGGAGCTCGGAGGTCACAAATTGCTTTAGCGTTCCGTGTGTCGTCAACGACGTCCCATAACTGAAAGAGTCAGAATGAAATAAAGCTGTTTTGGAGAGAAACATTACACAAGTTAAAAAAGTGTCTTTACTGACACTGAATAACTCTATAAGCTAGCTAACTGTTCTCTCTAGAAGTCCAGTAAAGGACATCCCTCACGAGTCCAGTGTTACTACAGGAAGAAACCGGAGTACCCGGAGAAAACTTGCGATGTTTGGTGGAGTCAAACTGAACAACACCCTTCTGACAAGTGGTCAAGGTAACTTTAAGTAGAGAAATCCAATCCTGGTCACAGTGGTGAGAAATACCTGCACGATCACTTGGGCCACCAGCACCTCTAGTTAGACACAACTGGAACCATCCACCTTAGACCCACATGACCCTGGGGTGAGATCATCCAAAAACACTTCGAATGCGAAATTTTGCCACAATAATATGCCAGCATAATGGTACAGAAATGGTATGCATTAGTTTTCTGTGTAACGTATGGTACATTAAAAATCTACTTTTCCGCAACATTTTGCGCAAAAATCGAGATTAAAAATTAGTTCGTTCGGCGGCTCCATTTAACTTTGCTATAAGGCATAGGTTTCAGGACACACGATCACCATCGAGTACGTGCCGCGGAACAGAGTGAACTGTCTACAAAGTGTGCATGAATAGGGTTTCACAACCCCAAGTTTCGTGTAAATTTCGTGTAATTTTACCCCAAACCCCGTCAGTCAAAAATCGTGATTACGAGATCTTGCGTACAACGTACATCGCACACTGTTTCGGCAAGTTTCACTTAGTTTATTTTCTTTCCTTAACATAGTGTTTTTAATTTTTTTGTGACACAGCTCAAGGTCGTAAAATCTCAGTCCCACTCACGACTGTTGCTATCGTTTTAGTTTAGTTACCAAAACGCAGCAATCCCTGTCAAACATTAAACAAAAACCACGTTAAAATACTGTTTTTATGTTATACTCACCTTAACGGCTTTATCAAGACTACATGTCAGCAATATCCGACCATCAACAGGAGACCAATCCAAGCCACTTATTTTAGAGAGATGCGCTGATATATAGCTCACAGGTAGGTTTCCTTTCTGGAAAAACAGTGCATTCAGTAATTAAATGAACTCAGTCATTGTAATAACTGTAAATACAGAACTAGGCCTAGTTACGAAAATCCGTTTTTTTTATTTTTAGACCTTGAAAAGATTTTTAGAAAATACGGAGATTTTCAAAAATGATGAGACTTTTTCAGGGAAATGTCAAAATAATGAGTAAAAACAATGGTTTGTAGCGAGATTTAGACGTTTTCAATCAATCTAGTGGGAAATATCAAACAATTGTGAATAATCCACAAGGTTCCATCCTAAAACGTATTTAGGATTATTGCATTCACTGTTCTTTGTGTGATGGTGTAATGAACAAAATGTTCTTTGCAAGAAGTTGCTTTGAACAATGATACGTGTTGGCAATTTTGTTTCTTTTCGCTTCTACAAGATTCCAGTAATTTTATGAGATATTTGAAGATTGTTAGAAATGTTTTGGAGATTTTTTAGGGAGAAATTTGAGATATTCAGAACTTTTATGGGGATTATCCGGACAGATTTTTTAGGCCGTTTTTCGGGGTTTTGTAACTAGGTCTGTATAGAACCTCAGATTTTAGCGCCACAAGCCCGGATATATGGGTGATTAGACTGGGTAACTGCCCAGGGGTTAAAAAACAATGCTTGGAAAGACTGCTGAGAGTTTGTCATTTCGTTTTGCTCATGCGATGAAGAGACCATCAGGGAAAACCGTTGCGAAAAATGGCCATCACGAAATCTGTTACCCAATTTTGTATTAATTACATTAATTTATTTATCTTCGTATTTAAGTAGAGAAAACGTTTGCTGTCGTTTCCTGGCATCCAAACAAACTTTTGTTAAGTAATAAACCTCACCCTTAAGTCCCATATTCGGACATCACCATCGTGTGACGTGGCAAGAATGTGGGCTGCACATAAATTCCACTTTACTTGACTTGCTCCAGCTACAAAAAATTAAATAATGCTTTGTCTGAACTTTAACTTAGGTATGGAAATTGTACATACTACGAATATAGGGGCATAGGTTTAATTTCCCCCTCCAGTGCTAAGCTAAGTTCTACTATCAACTGCAACTGCAACAACTTTCAACAAATTTAACGATGATAACAGCTTGTAACACCACTTCATACAAATGGGAAAAAAAATTTTAACAAGGTTGCATGCAAACTTGCACCATGTAGTGAAGGCTTAAGAATACTAACCAATGCACTTTAATTTAGAAAATTATACTTGCATTTTATAGGAAATTAATGGTACAGAATATGGAACAAAGGGTGCATAGCACTTTTTGCCCCATCACCCAACAGTTTTCACATGCTGCCACTCCCTTAAAAACAAGCTGTGGAGTATGTTTACCCACAACTACCAGCAAACCTGTAGCAGTCTGCTGAGGTAGATGATGTATGCCTTTTTAGACACAAAACTTTTTAATTTTGTTTTAAAATTTCTTCAAGAGTTTACAATTACAAACAAAAAGTAATACTACCCCCATAACAACTTACAAACAAATAATTTTCAGGAACCCCATATTGCAAATAAACACATCAGGATACTTTGGAAAATACTTTAATGAGGAACTAACAAAGTATCCTGATGTGTTTATTTGTGATATGGGCTTCCTGAAAATTATTTGCTGGGCAATAATCTTTATTACTAAACTTACAAACAGTTGAGAGAGCTTTTGGTTTCTTGCAGTCTCTTATAAAGGTAAGAAAAACAACTGTCAAAATATTTTCAAGCCATGTGAATTAACAAAAAATACTTCAGTGTACATATATCATAATCTGAAACAATTTACATTTACCTTAAATCCCAGATGTATATATAACTATCATAAGAACATGTTGCAAGTAAGTTGGGGTCAAATCTTGACCAGTTTAAGTCTCTGTAAAGTATAAAAATAGTTGATTAGTCCATATTTTTAAAAAGTTCATACACTACTTGTAAATATTATTTAAAATTTAAAAGTGATAAGAAGAAGTTGGTTTGTATTTTACCCAATAGCTCTGGTATGAGCTCGTAAATCTTGTTCTTTAACCCCAGAACCCTCTCTCCATGTCCAAATTTCAACTTTCTGATTTGACTAAATTCAAAACATTAGAAACTGGCAGTAACTGGAATGATATATGATAGCCATTTCATAGTTTTATAACTCATCAACAAATTTTAGCCATAATTAGACAAATTATTTGCTTACTGTAGAAGCCAAACGGTGTTGAAAAGAATCATGAGGATTCCATTCAATGGCATTGCAGTCCCATTTGCTTTGCCTGGTTATTTTCCTAATGTAAGTAGCTTCTTTTGGTTGTGTCAAATCAATCAAAGCCAATCCACCACGACTGAAAAAAGAAATTAAAAGTTACTTGACACTGGTAGGTCATAATATAAACCCAAAATAAGAAAGAAACAATTCAAATTTAGAATAACAACACATTTTTATACCCTGGTAAGGCAACAAACTGTCCTGTATAATCAATGGCCACAACATGCACCTAAAATAAGAAACAAGAGTAAAGGTTTTCAGCTTGTTCCTATCTGGGTCTTTTCAGCAGCTGATTACCAATACATCAATGTCTCATTATTTAATACAAGTATTGAAGCAAACAAATTAATCATATTCAATATAAAAGTAATTATAACAAACATTTATAACAATGCTTGATTTTGGACATAAAACCTTTCATCCTCAACACAACTAGGTTTGTATTCAACTCTTGCAAATGCCAGCTGTATTTATTCAGCAGGGTTAAGATCTGGGGATAATACTGGTTAGCTTCCTAAGAAAACTGAATATTCAGACATGGACCCTTTTAATTTGACTTAAGCACCATTGGAATGAATTAAAATGAACAAAACATTGTACAGAAATCACATATCTGTTTGGCAACTTGCATGTACTGTCAAGGGCTGAGGCAATGTCCTAGAGCCTAGGAGGATGTCAACTCAGTAAATATCACTAACTTAGGTTGTTAATACTTTTCATGATTATGGTTTTCATGTTTGTCATAAAAACTCATTAAAATGAAAGAAATGAGAAACACATGTTTCATGATATTGTAAAATAAGATCAGTCATTCAGAATGGAATGCAAATCAGTATATAATAATAATAATAATAATAATAATAATAATAATAATAATAATAATAATAATAATAATAATAATAATAATAATATTTAATATTTATATTGTGCATTTTCTATAAAAATACCCTAATCAAATGCATATTACAAACATTACAATAAATACAAAAATAAGAACCTATTTACAATCACTATGGAATCAAAGACAAAAACTACACTATTTACAATTGGCTATAAGAAAAATAATTTACAGAAAAACTATGCATGTGTCAGTACTGACAAGTCAAAATATGAGTTGTTCATGTGTTAGCTACTAGCATGCTAATAGCATTAACAGCATAAAAACTGGCATTACACTGATTGGATTTGAGTTTTGTTTACAGATACATTTCTCTCACCATTTGAGAATTCTCTGGTTACAATCACACCTGTGACACGACTAAATTGCTTCCCTCTTGCCAAGGCCCAGACTCAGTATTGTGACAGGTGGATGAATGATATCATATGGAACAGAATATTATCTAGTTCTATCATTTTTGCTGATGTAGTGGCAATTTACTGAAGTAACTATAAAGTGATAACACTCAATTACCGGCCAGTCTGAAAATGAATAACTTTCCTGTTCCTCAGCCATTATCCCTCACCATTTTGTTTGACCAGCAATCAGCCAACTACTATTGTTCTTGTTATAACCTGGACAAATTATTCACAGCACCAAGTTTAATGCTAAACAAAAACAATTAATTTTCACACTGAGTGGGACTACCTAAGCACTTTTCCTACTAGAGGTCTCCCCTTGACAAATATAATAATATATAGCATAAACCAGAGTTAAACAGCAGAGTACATTCTCAGTATAGTAAAGGTTTAGCTATATACGGATATGGGCTGATATACCCATTATAAGAACAGGTACAAGATCCTAACTTTAAATGAAAGACAAGGCTAAAAACCGAAGAAAACAAATGTGATAGAAAATAATCCACTTTTAAATGGAAAGAAAATAAGCATGCAGTTCATAACTTAATCAAAGTTAAGAATGATCTGGAACAGTTGTTAGCCATATCTTATAATCAGGAATACAGTTAGGATTCTCAAATAGAAATGCAACTGGGAAGTGATCATTTCATGTTGAAATTGCAGTATAATCTCTGTATGGGCTCGGGCATGGTCCCCTAGGAAGTTTTAAAAATATAATACCTCTAGATAGCCATTTCTATTATTCTTGTGATCAAAGTATGTGGCATTTTCAGACAGGCTTGTGGTCAAAAAAGTTAAACATTTGAGGTGTAGATTAATTAAATTTTGCTTGAGCTAATTTATATTCATTTTTAAAATATGGTCCTTTGGATGATTTTGAATTTAAAATCTAGATAATGTCATGCTAAAAAGATAAATTTTCCAAAATTACATAGTATATGAAACTTCTAAGCCCATTATATTACAGAATACATATTTGCTTGATGAACAAATCATGAAGTATAAGAACATACAGAATTTCGAAAAATATTGACAAACACAACATATTGCCACTGGTATTTCTCAGTCACATGGTCTCAGTGATGTTAAAGAGGGATCATATGCCCGTATGTTCCTCAGGGTGTACACCTACCAGTAAATGACAATATAAAATTTCAGTTGCCTGCCTTTGTGACATGCATTCACAATACCTCTTTCCCCAAAGTAACATAGGAGTAATTTGTATCCCTGACTGCACATTGTCAATTACTTTGAATTGTTCACTTGAGATATTAGTTTCCATTTAACAACCGGTTGCAATTATTGCATGGAAGTGCTAACTTGGACTTCCTAATCATGTCCATTTTATGATATAATCGAACATGAAATTGTTATTTATGCATGATTTCTGATCTGGAATCTTTATTCTGTATTCCTCATTTTGCGTACCTTTACCTGTATTGGCCCCCACTCTTATATTGTTTAATTTTCACGGTTTATACAAACATAATTAACATTACATAATACACTTATCCTTGGTCATTCCATCACTGTACTTCCTACCAACTAATTAATTGAGGTTATATACTTTCTTTCATGCTTAATCATTTTACCTTGATTAAAAAAAAATCCCTGGTGAAATTTCTGACAATAAACGTCGTGAATTTGGAACAGGTGAAACTAACGTGCTTTTTCGTGGTGAATTAGTGCTCTTTGTGCCCACAAAGCGGGAACAGCGTGAGAAATATTTACTTCCGGTTTCTCGCAATCTCTGCTGGGAAGGAAAGGGTGTCAAGGGTAATGTAGAATGTAAACGATGGCAGCTACATCAAGGTCTGGCTTGCTTGATTATTATACGAAGGATGGTTGGCGACGTGTTTTTGTAACCTTAGACGAAGAAACATTAACACTAAACCTAGAGGACTCAGCGAAGTCTACTTCATCAAGCTTCTCGTCCAGCCCCGGAGATACAACACCTATTCATGATGACAAAGTACCACCTGAATCAATTTTAAACCAAGTTCGCAAAGTTCGAGTGATCAAACAAGAGGTCGGTGGTCTTGGGATATCAATAAAAGGAGGCAAGGAGAATAAAATGCCCATATTGATCTCCAAGATCTTTAAAGGGTTAGCTGCCGATCAAACAGATGCTTTGTATGTTGGGGATGCGATCCTAGCTGTCAATCTTGAAGATTTAAGGAATGCTACTCACGATGAAGCTGTACGTGCTCTAAAACAGGCCGGACGTGAGGTAGACTTAACTGTTAAATATCTTAAAGAGGTCACGCCGTATTTCCGTGGATCAAAAAGCAGTGATTCAAGCAGTAACAATATTGGCAGCCAAAGCTCCGCACCCCAAAACTGGCCAGAGGTGAAGTCGATAAATCTCAAACTGTGCTACGTTTCAAGGTATATTCCGGCTAAAGTCGAAGGCGCCGAGGGAAGAAGTTTTGAGATTTTTTGTTCGGATGGTAGATCGGCATGTATACTACGATGCAATGATGCAGCGTCAGCTCAGCAATGGTACAGTGTCATCCATTCCAACGTGTCACGCCTCATAGAACCAGGTAGGACGGTGGTCATATGAACCTGAATACTCATTAATAAATCATAGCAATTCGATCGAAGGTGAAAAATCATTTTTTTTTGGCAACATTTTCGCATACGTGCGAGAGAATATTGTCCTTTTAAAAAAGACTCTTTAAAATGCATTACTGACAGTTGATGGTGGATTAAAACAATTTGTAGATAATTAGTTACTGAACCGTTAAACGGTTGAGTGAAGGAATTTAAAAGTCGTGATTTTACTAGATGCTATTTATGAACCTGCCAATGAAATCGTCAGCCGTTACCTTGAATAAAATTCTTAAATGTGGCAGTGGGTTAATGGATTTGGCACTAGAACACCTTGAAGTTGTGTGGTACATTAGTTGCCTAGAAAGGAAATTTTTTGAATTGTATCACCTTTCAACAAATAAAGTAATTTTTTGATTTTGACTTTTGAAACCATGTCTTGTGAAAGTTATTGTCAATCTATCATTTTAATGACCAACACATTTCTTGTTCTAATTCAAGGCTTTTGTGATATCTTTAGCCATTGATGAAGCCAACGTAATCCTAAGTGGCTCACCTGGTAATCGAGAAATCCACACAATGGGCTGGCTGAGTGAGCAGGTGTTTGTGGGTGGTGACAGCACAAAACCAGAATGGAAACCAGTTTTTCTAGCTTTAACAGATAAAGATATGTTATTATATGATGCTGTAGCCTTCACACTTGAGGATTGGGCATCCCCTTTTATGAGTCATCCATTATTAGCAACAAGGTAAATTGGAATGGAGGCAAAAGTTTTTGTCAACAAACAAAAATTGTACCATAGTTGAAGTTTAAAAGCAATTGTTCTGTTACAAGTAACAGTAAATTTGCCTTGAATTGTCATTATTCCAATGGCATTGACTTGTTCACTCTCCCCTATTCTAGTATGCTTTAGCAGATTTACATTCATTTTATACTCCTTCTTAACATATAAATATACAGTGTCCTTATGTACTTTTACAAATACCAGTGCATGTACATATGCATATACATGTTTAACTGTATTAACTGTGCATAAAATAAACAGTATATGAAAATGGTTGAACTTTCTTTTAAAGACTAGTGAATTCAACTGGTACCTCGTCTGAACGCCTACACTCACCTGATTTAACATTTGGAACCAGAACTGGATCAAGAAAAGGAGTTGAAGCTCATTTATTTCGAGCTGAAACTCCTCGTGAGCTAGCTCACTGGTGCCGTAGTATTATAGAAGGAGCACATAGTGCAGCTGCAATAATAAAAGAGATAAATTGTGGTGAGTTTCCTTGATAATCTTTGAAGTTTTCACTTTTGATAGGATTAACAGTTGGGTACAATAATTTGTTAAAAAAACTCATGGTGCTTGTTTTACTTTATATAAAAAGTAGTAAGAATAATTTCTAATTTCTCATTTCAACCTCATCTGCTATTGCATGCTTTTTTCTTTGCTTTCATAGCTGTTACTTGGCAAAGTCAGGAAACACGTCTTACCATTCATTATGAAAACGGCTTTACATTAACAGATGCCAGGTCTGGTGTAGATACTTCAGGAAGATCACAGATTCTTTGGTCATTTCCATTTGATCGATTAAAGATGTCAGCTGATGATGGTCAAAGACTATTATGGCTTGATTTTGGTGGGGATGAAGGTGAACAGGTAAGGAAATTAATGGTTTTTTAATTTAAATAGATGCAGTATTATGTCTACCAGAAATGTATTATGTATGAAAATCATTATTCAGCTTCTGTAGTTCCACATAATAAAAGCACATGCACAGGCTTTTTTTTCTTAAGCTAATCCAATTGAAAGAGAAGTTCTGTATTAATGGTATCAAAATATGCAGTGAAATTGTCCACAAATTGGCAAAATTTTCTGGAACTTTAAAATTGAGACAAGGTTGTTTGCTACCTGCCTCCATGGAGGTTTATTTAGTTTTAAATGTGTGAGAGGGTCATAGGTATATACAAGTATTTTTTTAAATTTGTTTTTGTCTTTTCCCCTAGGAACTAGATCTTCGTGGTTGCCCAAAGCCAGTGGTCTTTGTCTTACATACATTTCTTTCTGCCAAAACAGCAAGACTTGGTCTATTTGCATGACACATTAGAGCTATGAAAAACAAAAAAACAGCAGAGAAATAGCACCAATTGTATATGTTTTGCTTAGCATATTTTTTTAATTTGACAAAATTATATTTCTAAATGTACAGTTGGCATTCTGGTTACTGAGTAAAACTGTAGGATACAAACTAATTGTGTACATGAAGGCAGTAAATCTCAACCTTGCATAAAGTAAATTTTTGCTAATTCTTTGAGTAACAACATGCAAAATCCAACCATCCATGGTACTGCCAGAATATGGTAAAGATTACCTGTCACTTTGGTTGAGGTTAACTGCTACTGATTCTAGCCCTAAATTGATCATGCATTTGTGTTGTGGTGAGTGTACTATGGCATGTACCCCAAGACATCAAAAAGCAAAGTATTTATCTTAAAAAATGTTTTTATGTTGTGTTGATCTGTGTTTTATGGTATAGTATGAGTTAATACATAGTTTACATGGTTTAATTTATGTATGAGGCTTTAATTACTGGTACCAATTTTTTGCTAATGGTGAAATGAAGAATCAGCAATCTTTATGACTGAATGTCAGAAGGTGGACTGAGACAGGTGGTCACATGATACTTGCACACAAAGTCTAGAGGCCTGTTCTTTGTTAAATTAAGCGAACCTAAAGAATTTATATTTTTGGGGTTTTTTTGTTATTTTATGTGAAGCAAAATTAACATAAAAGTAACCATCCCCAATATAACTGCATGTTTGGTTGTTTACCTCAGCACTCCAGTTGGCTTTAACGAGCAATTTTGTTTCCTGTAGGTTTAAGAGAAGAAAGTCACAGTTTTTCCCACTAATTCTACTCTTCGTGTTCTTTTCATTCTAAAGGATAGCCATCCAAACATGATTAATCACTCTACATGGGTTTTGGACTTAGACATGATATAATTAGTTGTAACAAATAGCAGAATTGCAAAGTTTTTACCATGCCTTGAAAATGCTAAACCTATAATGATCATACATTTATTCAAGAAATATTATCCTGGATACTTTCCCATCTGGCCAAAGACGTTATCCATGAGAAGAACGTTGCTTGTTAAATGTTTTATGGGCATACCAATCAGCATTCCTTGCCTCATTTTAAAATTCAAAGGATGTTTTGCTTTTGAATTAAGCCAAGTGTTGTAGTCGACATGCTTACAAAAATATCAAATAGTGAGATTTTTGAATGAGAACTCATCAGTTTAGGTATTTGCTTTGAAAAAACTAGGGGAAATGAGCAAGGAATGTCAAACGTTAAGAAAAATTTGGGAACCGAAGTATAAGGGTTAGTCGAACCAAGCTCATTTGGACACCACACCCTGTTTGTAAACGACGTAAAGCCGCTTGGCACAATGATTGCCTCCTCTTGTTCCTATGACATTATTGCACAGTGGAAACAGTCACCATGTTTTAAAAGTGAAACTTTGTATACATTGTAGATTGCAATTATTTACCATTGTTCTATTCTAAGGTAGGTTATGTAATTGATCAAAGCTCACTGATAAATTATGGTAACATTGTTGAAAATGTCTTTTCAGTATAATTTATAACTAAACGTCAGACGTACCTGATGCAGCTGCCGTAGGAGTAAACAATTTGCAGTGTTGTTGTGTTGCCACACCTTAATTCTACTTAAAACCAGGGTTTATATCAGGTTGTCGAGATTATTTCGTGCAGGATATGTTTGAAATGGGCAGTGGGTCTCACTGTTACATTGTTATCCTTTTTAGGTCCATATGCTGTCCTTTGCTGATGCCAATCAGCTTGAGTCTCTAGAAGACAAAGCTGTCAATCGTTTTCGCCCGTGGTGGGAAGTGTTTACGTTTTACTCCCTGAATGGTTTGTTGATGGTTGTAACGTTTGCTTTAGCAGGCGTTACTATATCTGGGACCTATGCAATTTGGTGTTTCCCAGTGGGTAATGACACAGCTCTTGATACAAGTATAGTGGCTTATGCGAACGCCAGGTGTTCAAGAATCTTTGAAGGCCGGTACTTGATCTACTTTCCTTACGTCATGTTTCTGGAGTGGACAGTGTTTCTTGCCGTACAATTGTTGTGGTTTAGATTACCAGGAACATTTTTCTTATTCCAGCAGTTATCTGAAGTATTTTCAGAGTTCAGCACTCTCAAACCAGTTCAGTATAACACTCAAAAAAGAATGCGAAGAGGGATTGCTGGATTGAGCAGTAAGCTTACTGGATTACAATTGAATGAAAATAAAGATACAAAGGAAAAAATCCGTCACTTGGTCAACCGTTTGATGGAAATACTTCAAAAAAACAACAGCCTGCTACTGATGTATGCAGTGAAAGCAACATTTCTGTCCTTGTGTAGTGCAATTGTAGTCGTTGTTTCAACCCAATGGTTATCAACGAGAGGATGGCATGCCTCATTTTATTGTGACATGACATTATATATCCCTGTTGTATACAAAGATATGACATGCTCATTGCCAGCGGCACCATTTCTCTATGGTCTTATGACTTGCAATATAATATTTGCATTCAGTATTTGTTTGTGCAATCTCAGGGCAATCATCTGGATCTTACGTTTTAAAACAATTTATTCACATTACAGAGAAGCATTTGGAAAATGGCAATTCTTGGTGGAAAAGATAGGATTTAGGGACTTCTGCTTTTGTTTAAATCTTACAAGTTCCACTAGCAAAGATGGGAAGATTTTAGGAGATATAATCTACTCCAGCATGAAGCTTTATCAAAGATCTGACCAACTTGCACATGCAGAGCCCATACAAGAATTTATTCAGAAGCCAAAGTTTTCATCAAAGTTTTACCAAGGTGAAATAATTGCATGCAACTTGGGACTTAGACTATTAGAGTCCAAGATTTATGATGATAGCATTTTTCATGGGTTAGCAATACTGGTTGGCATGGAAAAAAGTGAAGTTTCTCAAAGGATTGCAGAAGAACTAATATCGAATATCTCGATCTACAAAGACCTTGTTGACAGTGACATAAATTGTCCAGTCTTTGAGGATTGTGTTGAATTGATTCAAGTTGAAAAGAAGAGCCCTAAAGAGTTCCAACATTATGTACTTATGGCTGCCTGTAATGCTTTTCACTTAAATATAGTTGTATTTAGGGCAGGATCTAAATGTTGGTATTATAAGGCACAAAATGAAGATGAGATGATTTTTACCAAGTATATGTTATTTATTCAGCCAAGTTATTATGCTGCAGCTGAAGATGATGCCACTCTTCAAGACAAACAAGAAAACCAGCACCTCTTGATCTCTGATCCTTTGTATCGCAGTGAGCTACAGAGAAAGGCATTGTTGTCTTGGGAGAAAGATGGAATTGAAAAATACAAAGAAACTGTGAAGGCATTGAAACCCAAGGTTATATCATATGGAACAATGGCCAATCCAGAAGTAAATCAACCTACCAATGTTCTTTCAGATTTGTTCAGTGAAATGGGTCACAAGATTTCCAAACAAATACTCAATAAAATTTACATTCCTGGATTGCAAACACAAAATCAAAATCCAGATATTAACATTTGAGCTTGATTTTCATAGAAACAGAGTTCAATGTGATCTTAGCTTAAATTTCAATAGGAATTTAGTAGTTTATGTTCTTCCAAGCCCTGGCCAAATTGGATAACATTGTGGTTGTGTGGAAGCATTTTTTTCACCTGCACTACCTCCAGGTGATTTAGCTACCTATGAAACATCAGCTGCAAAATGAAAATTCTGCTGCTGAAAAAAAACAAAACAAAAAATAAGCAATATATGATCCCCTGGAAAGCATGGTTTCTGAATTTGTCCTTTTTAATTAAAACAAAAAATTTTTATTAAGAAACATAGGTGTAAGCCTTATGCTTCTAATGTACATGTGCAATGTTTTCCTGTTTTCCACTGGCTTTAGTTTTGTACAGCAGTGTAATAGAATTAATGCTGTAGTTTGGACTTCATTTTAACAAAGACCTGAGGCTTGCCTGAGTAGTGATAAACACAATTTTACTGTAACAGCATGGCTTTAGTGAGTTGCATATTTGTTAGAATTGTCCACAGTTTGAATGATTTAATTGCCATTAAATTTTGCTTCCTGTAAGAAACCAAATTGATTATGGGCATTTAGCAATTTAAAAGGTACTGTGCTAGTTAGATTGACTGTTGCAGGATCAGCCAACAAAATTGCCCAGTAACTGAACAGCATCCCTGATTCATTCTTGCTCCACTACACAAATGAGTGCTGCTAATGGAAAAAACCTCTGTAGAAGGTGGTGTCCAACAGCATATTCTGAATCCATTTGATTAGAACTCTGGAAAATGTTAAATAAACTGCTGCCATGTCCTTTTCAAAGTAAAATCACTTTTTCTGGTGAGCTGATGTAAATTTCATGAGCTGTCTTCCTTTTTTATTTTCTCATTTACCAATCCAAGTAATGTTATAAAAAGCTTTCCTAAACAAAAATAAACATTAACTGCCAGTATACCTCATAATCCTCATATTTAGGGATGAATTCTTAAAGTGAAACAATGGCAGTCATTGTGCAATACCTCTGGTTTTTCATATTTAGGAAGTTTTAGTGGGAAAATCAATTTTATAATCCTGTTGTACTGTTCCATTTGTCATCTGAATACTATATTATCACAAGATAACAATATCATTAGTGACAAATTGAACTCAAAGGAATATAGAGTGAGGCTGAATGTTTTGGTTGGTTAGCATCATAGCATTGTGTTTTTGAGAGAACAAAGGAGATCACGAGTTACACGATGATTGTGGTCTGATGGCAAGATCAACATTTTCCCTAAGAACCAATTTCATGGGCAATGACCTACTCATGAATCAGCCACAAGTACAAACCTTTCAGTTCCTGCATTGTCTTTTGTATCATGTGGTGAGATTTTATTACCCTGTAATGCAAAATAAAAATTAGAGAATTAGTTTTTCTGTTTAATTGAAAAAGACGATCTTATTCATAATGTTGCAAGTCTCTTTTCCCTCATCAGATAGGTATGATGAGGATGGCATGATTCTAAACTGCCTAAATCACTGCATAATAATTTGTATTCTGGACTCCACAGATGATCATTACCATTATAGAGCTTTTTTTTGAAAAATTTCCAAATATTCTTCAAGGAAATCATGTTTCACAGGTGTTTCATAGGAAGTCATGCACTTCACATGTGTTAATGATGAATATAATTCACACAATTAGCAGCTGAAACCATTTTCAGATCATGAAAAATGGTCAGTGATGTTTTTTTTAACAGAATGAAGACACTGAGATCACTCTTGGGAAGAAATATAATACTTAGCCTTTCTGGATAAAAAATAATGTAACATTGTTATCCTTAACCAAACATGGTGTATTGCATAAACTCTGTAACAACTGTGACAAACACAAGCATGAGTTCTTGACTGTATTAACATGTACTTGTCTGAAGTGACATGCATTTCTGCAAGAACAACACTGAACATATCAACAGACAATAAGGAATGTAAATAATAGGAATGGTGTTCAACTTACCCTCAGTGGTTGAATTTTAGGTGGAACAACCACACTTTCTGTATATGTTGATATGTTAGGGCTTGCTTGCCGAGCTTGTACAATGTAATCATATGTAGATAAGCCTTTCAGCACTTGTAAGAAATTAATAATAAAATCAGTAAGTAAGTTAATGTAGAGGTTACATTAATGTCAAATAAACATACATCTATTTGCTTGACAGTAGAATCCATTTTACTAACATTAATTTTGATATTATAGATTTATCACTTTACCTTAGAAATTCAAAGTCAAATGACAGTGTTATTACCACTGTTTTAAGCAGTATTCTATCAAAATAAAACCTGGAAAGATGTACTTACTTAAAAAGATATGAAAACTCAGCAAGTGGCCCAGCAATACTATGGCAATCAGCAGCAGCAGTATCATAACTCCAGTTGCTGAAATAAATGTCTTATTGTTTAAGTCCCCAAACAGCCTCCAGGCTGAAAAAAAAAAAAACAAACAAAAAATTAACAGTTGTGCCATACAAATAAAATATTATTGCATGCAATTTTGCCACTTCATACAAGTGCTTGGCCTCCAAAAATGTTTTCAACCCAGTTCGAGGGGTGCAACCAACAGACTGTGGATAATTTATGCTATCTTGTTTCCAGCTGGATAACTAGATACTTGATTTTCAACTTTGAATCAGGGCCTAAACACAAAATCAATGATAAATGCAGAGATGAAAAAAAAAATTCCTATTTGTACAATCATCTGGGAATGCACAACAAACTCTGATGCAGAACACAAACTTGCAAGTTTGGGTGAATACTTTCACTCATGGTCATGTTGAAATACACATTGCAGACTTAGAAAGCTAGCTTAATGATTGTTTGAAAATGGCATAGTCATCTGGATTTTGTCAAAATTGTACCCCAATTGTAAAAAAAAAAATACAAAAACATAGACCTACCTGGCTGATTCATTACAGTCTCTCTATTTTTAAAATACATAATAAATAAATAAAGGCAAAATGCAAGCAGTGTAAGTGCTGTTGCCATTGCTGTGGTTAAACAGCCAAAAAATAATCTGAAAAACAAAAAGGATTACTTTGAGACTTAGACAACAATGACTGCATTTCATTTCATGCCCTAAATGCTTGAATTATATCCTTCAATTGCCACAATTCTTTCTTGTAACTTACTTATAATTTTGTCCTCCAATACAATTATTCAACCATTTGCAATGGTGATCAAACTCACTGATACACTTATTACATAAGGAACAGTGTTTACTTCTTTTTCCACTAAGAAGAAGAAACAAATTAATGTTGATTTAGCCTGGGGCTTAACATAGGAAGAACATCTCAAAACCACCATAATACAAAGGATGTCTTTTGATCCCAAAATTTAATAAAGATCAACATTCCTGGATGAACTCCTAGTCAAGGTTACTTGTGCAAAATTTCATGAAAAGTTATGATCACTTACACATCAACTTGACAAATATAGCAATGATCATTCTCAATAACATGCTTGTGTTGGGTACGATTAAATTCTGTTGCTTTTGTTGTCTTGCTTTGCCGAATCTTTGGATCAGCAGGGTCTAATGATAGACAAACTAGATGGAAGATCACATGAACGAACAGAAATGACCCTGGAATCTGATACCAGTAAGTTAAGAAATTGTCATTGAACTTATAAATTTCATGATTATGCCTGTTATTTAATTGGTGGTCTCTATGCATTAATTAACATGTACTGGATTCGCAATCAGACTGCAACAATGATTTTAGCTGAAGAAAGTCTATTATTTCAGCAGCACCTAGCCAACAGCAGAAAAGACTCCCATTAAACATTTATTACTGCCTTCAAGAATTATACAATTTATCAATATTGACAGAGAACTGTGTTTCGCTTTCCAGTTTCCTCCAAACTGCAGGTCTTCCACTAAAGTTTATAAATATTAGGGGTTTCCAACCACTACAACACATTCATGAAAATTTTACAGCCTTTTTCACAGCATCTACAAAGAATAAAAATTTGACAAAACAGTAGGTTTTGTGCCACATCATCATAATTCATTGCAAACATCATATTAATAATGCTAATTTTGTTAACATGCACATTTTGCTTGGATTATCAGAACCAAACCTTAGAAAAATGTTAATATACTTTTAAAAGATTTTATTTCAATATTTTCAAGCTATTTTTTTCTCAGATCACTTTATTTTTCCCAACTATAGGCACCTTATTTCTGTTCACACAGTTAATGCTTTTTTGATATGAAAAAAATGTGATAAAAAAATCATACCAGAAACATGTCTTGATTACTATGGTCAAAGATTTTCACAAAAATTTTGAGGTTCCTCTTAACTCAGTGTTATTTGAGGTATTGCCTTGGTTGCTGCTACCCATAATATTTAACAAATAGATGATTGCTTGAGTGTCCCTGACCCTCATTTCAATTGGAAAAATGCTTAGTGAAAACATAAGGTATAGCCAAGTATTTTGATGTACATGTAATTTTTCAGGTTGAAATAGCATCATAAATGTTCCTACCACAGTACATACACAAAAGCTGTTTTCTATTTGTTTTATAAAATAACCAAGGTTCTTTCAAGTTTTCATGACATCATCCATGTCTCTGTACTCTAATACAAATTGAAATGATGCTAAAGTATCTGTATTCAGAGAGGAAATTGAGCTCATCCAATCAGAGAGAGTGTAGGATGTACATTGTTTTACGAATCTTAGCATTAAGAGGATCAGCCAATCAGATTTTACCACTTGCAGTAAACTTTGAGTAAGCTTCTGCATGTTCATGTCACAATTTGATTCCTAATGGATGGGTCTAAGGACTAACAGACTTTTAAAGTACCTTCAAATAATTAGTTTAAAATTCGTCTCTAAAATGCGGTCTTTCACCCTCAATATGTTCAACACGGACAAAGGTAAACAAGACCTTTTGCATTTTACCTGGTAACTTCAAAGCTATCAACTACACTGATATTTAAAATGAACAGCTTGTTCTCTTCTATTGCTCCCATCCGAAACACTTGGGACACGTGGCTTAATTGTAATAAAATAAGAGTCGGCTCGTATTTTCCGGCAGACACAATGTACAGAATAAGAAACTCGATCTCAAAATAGCTTGTAAGGATACTATACAGCCTGCAGGAATCCAGTTGCTTGGAAGATGTGGAACTAGGACACCGTAGTACGCTATGGGAAGACTTACAACAAAAAACCAAGCCACTAACTGGAATGGATGAGGCGGCCATGACCACCCATTTACTCTCTCCTTTTTATTGATCAAGACAAGACTTGATGACCCTTCGACTTCGTGTCTCATGCTTCTGGAAAAAACAGAACAAAACATGTAGTTCTGTAAGCTTTACTCCAAATCAACGTTTAAATTTGGGAAATAGTTGTTTATTTTGTGTTAAAGCACCTGGCAATCAGCCTAAATACTAAAAGAAACAACACTAACTGTGAACAAATGGTCGATTGGCTTCGACCTATATCTGTCATTTCAGTTTATTTTCAATCATTTCATTCAGATTCAACAGAGACTAACTCATAACATTACCTAAAGAAAGCCGCTCAGTACGTTTGGTAATCCTTCCTGTTTATTTCTACATAGTTATCCACCACAAAAGGAGACCATTTGAAAAAATTTATAGCTCGAAAACGCATTGAAACCCTTACTTGAAATAATATATTATTTGAAATAAACTAATTTCTCTTTGTCTCGACTCGGCTCTGTCCTGCGCATGCGCTTGTTATGCTTAATTATTGGAGATCCATCGGCAGGATTATCACCTGGCAACCAGTCAGTTATTTCATATACACCTGGCGGCCGACCATGGTGGGCTACTGTAGCACAAAATACTGTATTAAGAACGAATATAAACTTAAATGTATTTTCCATTCTTTTTTTATTGACTAAACTGAGTCTGAACAAATAACGAAGGAAGTAATCAATAAAACTTGAAAACAAACACTGGCCTGTGACATATAGAGGACACAAGGAGCGATCTTCCTCTTTTGTCAGAACATGAAAAGAAATTGAACGATGACTTTAAAAATACCAGTCCCTGTTCCCCCTAAAAGTGGCTCCCATTGCCGTGGCTCTCATTACTGTCGGAACCCTACTTCGCAAGTCTCTTTGCCTATCTCAGCTGCTCCGATAGCCAGCCTTCACTTCACCTAAACTGAACAGCAAATCCACCCTCAGATCACGTAGTTCTTAGAACATTGTTGTGCTTACGTCTTTTCCAGGAAAAAAAAGAAAAGCAACCAATAATAGAGGATTTTATTCGTCAAGGGGAGACGTCTAAGACCGACAAGTTTTATTGAGTTTTGAAACATAAACAAAGTTTCGGTAAAACAAGGAATTCACGTAGTACTTAAATCACAATTGCGTCTTGAACATGAAGACATATCCTGCAGGAAGTTGAACCTCAAGGTTAGGTCGAATCGATGTCCATTATTCCGAGTAACTACGATTTTAGTGATGAAGTGATTTCTTCTATTTTGGCAAGGAATTATTTCGTGTCTCGGGTAATATAAAAAAAAATTGTCTCCTAAACGTCATCGACGCAGCTATACTTTATGTATTATTAAAACCACAAAAAATATAATCATATCTCTTTCTGTCTGTCTGTCTGTCTACCTACCTACCTATCTATCTATCTATCTATCTATCTATCTATCTATCTATCTATCTATCTATCTATCTATCTATCTATCTGTCTGTCTGTCTATCTATCTGTCTGTTTGTCTGTCTCCGTTTGTCTGTCTATATATATATATATATATATATATATATATATATATATATATATTTGTGTGTGTGTGTGTATATATATATAATATGATTCCGAGTTTAATTGCATATTAAATAATTAATTAAACGGCGAACCAACAGAAAAGGCGACAAGATGGAGAGTGTTAACAGACATCGGTAGAGAGACAATCAGAATAAAGCGAGAGGGATTGAAGAAATGTTTTTACTGGGAGTAGGTTTAAACTTAGAGTTCAATAAACTCTTTCAGATAAGTAGTTCGAGGTCAAGAGAAGAACGGCAGGAAGAAATTAGGGAGAAATCGTTGTAAGAAACTGTGTGTGAGGTTTTGTGAGAATGTGCCAGGACAGCAGAGAGTAATAAAGTTGCCAGTTTTTTACCTGTAAAACGAGAAATTTCCATGTGTTCTGAGATTCGTGTGTATAAATGGCGCCGAGTTTGGCCCAAATACAATGCTGAGCAGCATTGACACGCGTATTTATAAGACACACGATCTCAATAACACGGGAATTCGGTCCTTAAAAGGAAAGAAATTGGACAACCGTCGTCAAGATCGAAAAATAAAACATAAAGAGACATGTGGAAAGGCTGCGGAACATAATTTCATAACCTGAGTTCTGATCTGTAGTGAATGAGATCCGGTAAAAGGCAGTGTGAAGTAAATCACATTCCTTTGAGAGGAATTAGGGTCCTGGGGTGGTGGACGAAATAAACGATCTAAGAAAACACGGATACAGCGATCGCGAAAAGCTTCAGGGTAGCCATTAGGTAGTTAAAAGTTTTTAAGTTTTAAAACCTCAGCAGGAAAAAGGTGGTAGGAGGAACAAAAGTATCGATGTAGTATAATATAGACGAGACCCCGCTTAAAGGAAGATGGGATGTAACTGTCAAAGTTAGTTAATAAACCTGTAAAAGTGTGCTTGCGATAAACTGAAGTTGAGAAACCATCGGACCGATTAATTATAACGTCTAGAAAAGAAAGAGTGGAGTTGACCTGTAGTTGGTTAGTGAATGTGATGTTGGGATGTTGAGAGTTGAGGTAATCTAGAAAGGGACGAACGTGATCGCGGAGGCGAAAAATAAAACAGTCGTCAATATAACGGCGGAAAAACATGGGTTTAAAATCGGCCGGGCAGTTAGCCAACCAACAGCGTTTGTGAAATGCTATGAAAATATTAGCCTACAGAGGACCGAGCGGAAAGCCCATGGCTACTCCATCTGTTTGTTCATATAGGCAATCATCAAATAAGAAATGGCAATTTTTAACTGATAACGATAAAAGTTTGCACGTCGGCAACGAAACGTCAGTAAATATGTTTTAAAACGTTCTCAAGTTGTCCTTAATCATGGGTTTGCATTTAAAAATCCTCAGCTGGGCATTAATCTTTACTTTACGATTACGTTTTCCGCCGGGGAAAATCAATAGCCAACATTTGGAATGCAAACTTATTCACTTAGACATATAAACAATATAGATTATAATTGCGTCACCTGCAGACTTTAATTTGACTTTAAAAAAAAAAAAGTTTACGGACAAATTTCTTGAATGTAGTAAATATCTATATGCTACAGCTTTAATAATTTAGAGATAACCCTTGAAAACCTTGCAATAACATTCTCCAGATATTTTTAATGAAAACGCAAGGTCGTCTTCGACAAGCCAACCAGCTTACAAAAAGTAACGGATGATTTACTAAGTTAGGCTGTTTGCAGGCTTTTGTATGAAATATGTGACAACATAGACTCCACTCAATTTTTTCCCCCTCTAATTTAATACTGAAGAAAAAATATCCTAAGATGAATATTTGACAATTTGCAGTCCGCGAAATTTTTTTCGCGATACAATTTGCAGACGTTTGTCAAAATATTTTACTAGGCTCCAAGTAATTGTTGTTAATTATCAAATGAATCAAGCAACTTTTCACAATTAATATTTACATTACAATATATGGCACAAGCTAATTTGTATCCTGATATATCAAAAAGTGACTGATTGTAAAAACCTTTTCACATTTGCCAAGTAAACTGCGCTCCCGATCAAAGGACGAAAGTGCGATGAGTTTTCAAACACAGCAAGCTTTTTTGTTGCTTCTTCTGGTAGCTCACGCTGTTGCTTTAGCGTCAAAAGTGGGAAGTAACGCAGACTCAAAGAAATCACCAGGACAGGAAGCATCATTAAACAGGCAAAATTTTAAAGAGGACGGCCTACAAAAACCAAAAACCTTATCTGCGAGAGAAAACATCGGAAGACTTCAAGAAAACCGAGAAGGAAAACCAGGCAAAGAAACGGACTTGAGTCCAAACCACGAGCTTCATGAAAACGATGGTAACCAATTTCGCGATAGGAAGAGAGACAAATCTAAGAAGCCTGGTAGATCTAGCGGACGAATAAGGAACGATTTAACCAAGGGCAAAAGATTTGGAGGACGGGAGATATATGACTTAATTCAAGGTGGACGATTCGGAGGACGAAAGAGAGATGAGGTCAACAAAAGAACAAGATTTGGAGGACAAAAGAAAAATAGATTGAATGAAGTTGAAAGACGTGTTGGACGAGAAAAGACAGAAAAATTGAATGAAGTTGGAAAATTCAGTGGAAAAAAGAAAAACAAACCAAGCGAAGGTGGAAAGTTTGATGGACGAAAGAAAGGAAAACTGAACAAAGGTGGAAGATTTGTTGAACGAAAGAGAGAGAAACTGACTGAAGGTGGAAGATTTGGTGGACGAAAGAGAGAAAAACTGAACGAAGGTGGAAGATTTGGTGAAAGACTTGTTGGATGAAACCTAAATTTAACAGTGCCGGAGATGGAGGAACAAATTCTGAATCTTGGTGTTGAAAAGTATATCATCTTTAAATGTTAGTGGGAAAAAAGCTAGTAAAATGTCAAACTTTCGGTAAACAGTGTTTCAACTAGTTAGTCACTGTACTCGTACAAAAATTTCAGTATAAAATTTCAGTTGGTTTAAAGAATAAAAATTGTGGTGTGTTTGCAAATCTGGTTTTGTGTATCTTTATTGTAGTTAACGTGCGGAAAAGCAATAAATTGTGAAAAAGTGCAGCTGCCGGCACTTTATCATCGCATTAAGACAAAGCTGCCATCAAAAAAAGATATGATGTATACATATTTATAAAATTTATACATATATATGTATGTATATATGTATGTATGTATGTATGTATGTATGTATGTATGTATGTATGTATGTATGTATGTATTGACATTGATATGTAAATGCAGTTATATGACTTATTAGTTGAATTTATAAGAAAACTTCACAAAATACATTTAAAAGTGCAACGATTGACATTAAGATCAATTGACAAACGTCGTAAACGACATAGAATTAACACATATATAGAGCATTTTGCAGCTTCAAAGAGATATTACGGTTACTTTCGTGGGGAATACTGGGCAGCTGAGATATTTTTCCGGTCACTATGAACAACTGGTGCAACATCTGTTTACGACAGCAGTTTTTACAAGTTGATCGTTCGATCTTATCCAACCTGAACACCATCAATTTCTGTAATACTAATACTACGAAATACCGAGAGATAAAAGTAAGGATACACAGGTTCCTTAAAGCCAAATAGTTTGTCACTTTCTTGAGTGCGTAAGTTATGAACTATAAGTACACTATTGTCACAGTCCAATTCTAACGCAATCACGTCACCATCTATCCATTCTCCCACGGGAGATTCGCACACTCCAAGACGTGGAGAAAAACACATGTCTGCAGAATCCCACGTCCACTTGTTCCCAGCTCCCCAGCTTGGATTATCGATGTGATCATCTTTGTAGCAAACACCAACCGCTGTCCATTTTGTTACACGGACCTTCCAGCTGTGTACTCCTTCGGAGAAACCTTGACTGCCGATCACGGCATTCCAACCAAATGCTTTTCCAGTTGCCTTCAGGCTATTTCGAGAGAAATGTATTTTGCCATGGTAGCGGAACACGTCCAAAGTCCACGGACTTTTATCTCTTTGTCGTTCGGAAATGGGTCGAATGAGGGGCATGGTGCGATGACGACGGACTTTCTGTCTCATGGGTCGAATATTTTCATCCAAATTATAGCTACGCATTTCTTCCAATTCGGAACTATCACTTGGGTTGCTATAGTATGCCCGGTCGTTAAAACGCACCTTGTAATATTCCTGCTTGCGACGTCGCTGTTCTGCCTCTCCACTCGAAAAATACCTCTCGCCTTCATCCGTGAACTGAGCATTTTTGTGAGGTCTAAATTTTCCCATCTGCCCAAGACGTCGTTGTATTTCGTCTTTCTTGCTCCTAGATCCAAGAGTATCATCCATGCTGTGCCTCCTAGGATAATGGAGCTCCTGATTCTTTTCTTCAAAGGGCACTCCCTCATGTGAGGCAACTTTCTCATCAATATAGGAATTTCTGAACAGCCTTTTTGGATGATCGGTGTTTTCATAACCTAGATCATTTCTACAAAAGCACACTTCAGATTCTTCTTTGGTGAAGCCGATGTTATCTTCAACATTATTTGAAGATAACATTGGGTTGCTTCCTTCTTCCTCTGTCTTTGCCTCCTTGCCTTTTACCACTTTCTGTCCTCTTGGATACTGTTCATCAGGTCTCAACTTCACGGGTTCATCTTTGTTCGGGTCATTGTCTTTGTAAAAAGACTGTTTTTCCATTCCATTCACCAAGATTGCATTTTCATCATCTGCCTTTCTTTCGTCGTTATTGTTCCTTTGGTTACCATAAAGTATTGAGGAGTCAGGTTGTTCAGCGAAACTCGACGACTCAGGTACCTTTTTATGGATATCATTGGTGTCCTTGGCGGACGTGCTTTCCGACAGATTCTCAGTTGATGTTCCAAGAGAAGTATCCAATGAGTCTTCAGCAACATGTGCCAGATTACCAGCTTTTTCTCGCTTCGTATCGGAATCCGTCCTTGTTTTACTTTCAGTGCTTTCTAAAGATTTGCTTTCTTTCTCAATCGCTCCTTCAGATTTCGTGCTGGCAGTTAAATCATCTAATAACGTTTCAGGCAGGTCTGAGTTGGAAGGTAGGGAAAACCTGTGCTTCTTTAGCTGGCCAAGATTTTCAATTTGTTCGTATAAGGTTTGTTCTGTGATAAAGTCAATGTCGACGTTCTCCATTAAGTGTGCTTTGGTTTTCTTCTGTCCTAACTCAAGCAGATGGTTTGTGAGCTGTTTACAGACTTGAAGGAACTCCATCATAGTACTAGTCCCGTATACACGACCAGCGATGTTTATTGTGCTACTTGTTTCCATTAAATTGTTCTGCAAGCTTTCAATTTCTTGGTTTATTCCTATTTGTCGGAACATCATAATTTCCTCAACACTTTCTAGGAAGCTCGTTCGACGTTTCTCCAGCGCCTGAACGTGTTGATCGAAGAAATTGTTGATTTTCTTAACAGTAGAATCCACCTTCAGCTTGAAACTGTCTCTTACTTTTGAATTCTCTAATATATCTTCTTGGATGCGCGACACACTTGACCTGGCTTCCTGCAGTATTTTCATCATTTCTTCTCGGTATTTCTTCCACGCGTCCTTCACTCTGAGGTAGTAATGTTCATGGCAATCTCCCCAGCGCATGGCACATTCACTGCAGATCAGCCGTTCGCAATTCTGACAGTAATATTTGCAATGTTCTTCGTGGATAGGACAGACAAACGTCCTTTTTTGTGGGGGATCGTCGTGCGTAACATCCCCTGATGGCATTGCTTCATTTTCCATTTCTACGGATTTCTGGATATTAGCAGGTATCATTCCAAGAACGTTGCTGGAGTAAATATTGAGTTGACTTGAAGATGAGGTAATCTAAGTAAAGAAATTTACAATATTATAATTAGTGATAGACCCAGGGGTAAATCCCTGACTGGCCATAATATAAATAGAAATATATAAAACTAAACTAGGCATAGACGCCAAAATATTCGAAACTATGTAAGATCCGACGTAACCTCACAATGCCATTACATTGAATTGGGAACAAATGTCCCAGTGTTAGTCCTTTGCCTCAAAACGCGTGTAATGTCTGTTCCCATATTAGGGTCTCAGTTGGTTACCGACAGTCAAATGACGTTAAGAAACAATGTACCCAGTGATCCCTAGTTATTATTCTTACTTCTTTCTCGTTGCCATTTTGTTGCCCAGCGGTTTCTTCTTCGATGTGACGTTTATTGGTTAGCACGGATAGATTTACAGGACCACTACTAGCATCGCTGTCTTCGCTTCCTGAGAAGTGTTTCGTTTTACTTTCTGCACACTTTCCGTCATGATGTTTATTAGCTCCATCCAACCCATCATCATGTGACTTCATGGAGTTTCTGCTCATCTTTCGTCTCAGAGCTTTCCCACTGCTCTTACTTTTGCTCTCGTTGCTGTGATGTTCTTCAACGCTAAATGACTTCCCTCGGTTACGTTCCGATCTTTCTGAGGGAACTTCAGTTGGTTTTATTGTCGTATCCCCTCTATCTCTCCTTGAGTGACTTTCTGTCTCTTCTTGCTCTCTATAACTTCGATTATGTTTCGGTCGTTTTGAATGTGCACAAATGTTTTTGTAATTTGCAATTTTATCTCGTAAGGGGTTATCCACTTCCTCTGTCATACTGAATTTTTCATCTCTCAACCTTTCTCTTGTATCATCATTGCCATTTTCTTCTTCTTCTTGCTCCTCCTCTTGCTGCTGCTGTCCCTCCTCCTCTTCTTCATCTTGTTCTTCTCCATCCTTCTCTTCCACTTCTTTTCCCTCTTCTTCCTCTTCGTCAGTATCTTCTTCTTCCCCTTCTTTCTCTGTTAGTTCATCAACTTTTCCCTTCTTTGCTATTTCCCCAGTATCTTCACTCGACATGCCAACTGGTTCATCCGAAGTGTTCAAATCAATCGCTTCATTTGACGAACTTTCTGTCGTTCTTGGAGACATCATGTTAGCATGAGAAACATGGTTTGTTTCAACAGAAGGTTCTTTTTCTTTGATAACGCTCGTGCTTGACTCTGAAAAAATAATAAACAGCAAAATAAACAACACTGATAATAAGCTATGTCCTCACATTAACGTAGGTAAATCATTTTTATCCATCACTTTTTGCTTCGTTAATATTGGATGAAATTCGACAGTGTTTTGCCATATTATTGAAAAAATGCTACATCGTTTTTTTCCAACGATGTCTGACAGTAAATCAAATAATTGATTGTTTTTTCCGGACTTTATTTACAGGAATGAAATTGGTATTCGGCGAAAGTACTGCGTGCACAGATCTTAACCTTTGTAATCTTGTATCTTCCTTCTTAATGGTGGCTCTGGTGGTTTCTCTTTGTGTCTGGGTGCGACCCTTGGTGGACGTCTTTCACTGGTTCGTGATGGTGTTTTCCTTGCTGACCTAATGTTATTTTCATTGGAGCTATCCACCTCCGTGTGCTTTTCTTTCTTGACCAGCATCTCGCTCACACGCCTTGATTCTGCCTCCCTTCTCTCTGAACGTCTAATTTGTCTTCGTTCACTGCCATCCCTTTCCCAGTTTATTGTTCTTCTTACTGTTCGGTGATGATCTGAATTTAATGCTGAGACAGGAGAACGTGCTCTTGGGCTCGTGGTGTCACTATCTTTCATAACTTCGAAACTTTTGATCCGGTCTTTAATGCTTCCAAGAGAAGCATTGCCGCTAGAAACAAAATAACGAGTCTTAATGATATTCAAACACGCAGCGCCATAGTACATAATTTAGTTGATTTAAATATGCCTGCCAACACAATTGAGAAGAATTAAAAATATTTCGAGACACATGGCACAAGTAAAATAAACATAAGTTATCATGCAGGTTCGTATCAGAGGTCATCAGTTGAACCACACATGCTCGTGTTGCAGATGTTGTAACTGTATGTGTTGCATATGGTATGTGGACATTTCTCAAGCCGTTCGCTCAAAAAGACGATTTCTGAGCCCCAGACGGGGATCAAACTTACAACCTTCTGATGACCGGTGAGACGCTCTAACCACTGAGTTACGGAAATTCAGATGGGGTAGCGGCCACGATATGATGCTATTTGATTTCGAACATCGTCTAGAACACAGAAATCGTTTTTCTGAGTTTGCAAGTTTAACGAACGTCTACCAAATTATCATGTGTAGTAATACCAAGATCGGAGATGCACAATATCTGTGGATAACATTCAAGTTATATGTGCTGTTTGCTTCAGTTGTATGTTCTCCTCATACGCCTTCATGTCAGCCTTAGAGTGGGTGAATGATGGCCCTTTTCTTCACAAAAAGTGGATATTCTCACACACGTTTCTCATTCTAAAGTATCAATTGGGTATGCGCTGCGTTGTGCGTGCCTCGCATAACTTTTATTGTTTAAATATGTTTAAATACATTGAAACTATTAGATTTAATTTTACGTGAACAGCATGCTATTACTGCACAGCCTACCATTAATATAAGGTATATAAGCCAAACCAGGAAATCGAGTGTACCCTATCAGATATATAAAATTTTTATAGCGCTATAAGCTGAGACTGGCCATTACTTTTACTAAGTGGCGGAAGCCAGCGTTCTTTGCTTTATTGGCCATTAATCGCACAACAATACATCGCGGTCAGTCTGATTGTTTGATCATTCAAAATTATTTTACATATTTTAAGAATTCATTTCTTAGGACAGTGTCAGAGCTAACAATTACTTTTGTGTCTGTTTGAGACAAATATTTATAATGAACTTAAAAAATCTGTTCCTTAATGTAACGCTTTTCAGGCTGTCTTTTAAAAAATCAGTAATCTTCTAGAAATCTAAGTCAACGTCAAAGTTTGCAAAGACGAGTTTTATCGGTAAATTATTAAGTTTTTATTGGAGTCACCTTGGTCGCTAGACAATTTTTGGACTATCGATAAGAGTAATGCTGTTGTTAAATATGGGCCTGTTGTACATTAACTGGATGTTCTTTGGCAAATACGATGTGAAGAGAAAACTAAAAACTAGCCACAAAGGCAAAATGTTAGTGGGGAAAACATTTGTATTCCAATTCTGCACAACACATGCACTTTCAGCATGAACGAACTTTTTGAAATCACTCGATCACCGTTGAGGCAGAATGACATGCTTCAAAACTTTAAATTTTTTTCGAAAATTTCGTGTACATACGTGTATCTGTATGCGTACATATAGTATATATGATGTGTATGATATATATTAATGTTAAACTATCTTGTTTAAGAAAATCTTTAACTGATTAACGTGTTTTCGAGTCACTATTTCATGATAATTTAACAACTGTTTTCAAATTCAAGGCACTCTGTTGCCCCGTGAAGGTGAATAGAATCTTGTAGTCTTGATTTATGTAACGAAAAGGAATTGCAGCGTATTAGAGAAATGAATAACCAAACGAACGTACAAACTAAATTCATACATGATGTGCTGTAAAGTTGATTTGTTTCATGTTAGTCCATTTGGTTTATACAGTTAAATTCACCTACAAAATAGTTATTTTCAACTTAAAAGTTTCTCAAATACATGAAGTGAAGTTTATCTTGGGTTTGTGCAAGCCAGTTATAACGATAACTTGTAATGAATTTATAATGAATCAACAGGAATCTGAACCTTTTCTCGAATTGTGAACACAGAATGTATTTAATACAAAAAAATAAACTTACCAACTACCTACTTGTTTACAAAAGCCGTTTATCGCCATTTATATCGTCAAATTTAAAGTTTATCAATTCGTCGATAAATTAAACAGTGAATAAAAAGATCAGTTCAGCATACTTACTTCTTGTTGTCTGGCCCAAACGACATTTGTAACACTTCCTACCCGCCTTGTCTCATGGTCAAGTTTATTTCTCGACAACTGTCTTTAGATGGTATAGTGACAACATATCGAGGTAAACTGACATCGTCAATGAATGACAGTGGTTCCTTATTAGTCACGGTTTGTGGACAGCAAGGGGGGGGGGGCGTGCCAGAAGCATGATTTATATTCTTAAATATTGAACAAGAATGCAACACACAGGCGAAGGACAATGCCTACTCGCTATGTTTACTGTGTTGGTCTTCCTGAAACCTAATTGCTTCAGTTAACTGCAAACGACTTTCCAGATAGCTGCCTGGTGTTTTTAAACGCTAGATTAAGCTGTTCATTGCGGACATTTTGTGCTCACTTATGTTGAACAACCAGAACAGATCGCTAGCTTCACTTCCTACAGCGTCATTCTTGCAAAAGCATGCCATTCATTCCGCATATTATGGTATTCAAAGGTTTGTAGTTACTACAAGTGTCATCCAGAGGGTGCTGTTTTAATGAAAGCTCGGTATTCTTTATGGATGTCAGATGTTTTAAACAGAATGAACAAAATATAAACATTTCCGACCTCGTGCTGGATATTGTGTGAGAACTACACAAGTAATGTGTTCCCTTCACTCTCAAGGTAACACCATTTCTTGTATACCTCTAGCTACTGTGGTAACCTTAAAGTAAAAATGACGGTCTGATGAAGCATTTCTGGAAGAGGAAAATTTTTTTTACTGCAGTTTTTTTGTTTTTTTTGAAACGGAAAAGACCTATCGTCTCTTGACTGAGTGGCCACCACATTCTCTGGACTAACAACTGAATACCATCTTAATTATCGTCAACCTTGAATTGACCTCAACAATAAATCAAATCATTTAAGTATCAAGTGTTAATTGTTAGATGTAACTCTATGTATAACCAGCGACGTTAAATATAGATAAGGTCCAACAAAAATAGAACTCCAAATTCTTCGTATTTGTTGAATACTAGTAATGGAAGATTTATGCCACATCCATACCCTGTAGGGCTTTACACCCCGACAGATTTATTTGACAGAAGTTCATGATTGAGTCAGTTTTCTTTTTGTTCCTTCCATTTATGTTTATGTATATATGTACGTATGTATCCCTTGACAAAACAAAAAATGGCTAGTAAACGCCCTCAATCATTAATTAAGTCAGTTAATTACCTAAAATTTGGATTTATCTTGAATGTGCGTTAGAGCAACAGGACCTAAGGACTTGACCACGTTTTTAGAATTGCTGAAGTTCACCTTTATAGTTTTCCACAGTCCTAAATATCACGTTCACAGAAAAAGTCTTCGAAGTTGACTCAAACAAGTTATTTTAGCTATAGACGAAGTTCGTTGTACCGGTGCGTTCGTTTGATCATTTGCACGACCTGTCAAAAATGGCGCAGATCTCTGAAGCAGTTCTTTTTCGAGTTTTTGTGAATTTAATTAACAGCGGAGTAGTCATGTAGACCTGAGAAGGAAGAATTTAGCCGAAGTAAAGGCAACATTTATTGCGACTCAGAATCTCATTAAATACATCTTTTTTCCTCGAATTATAACGTTTAACTTAATTTTGACAATGAAAACATTCAGTCATTACAAAAAACTTTCCTCGTCCGCCCTTTTCGGATATTTTCTTTCGTCAAATGATCTTTCTCCAGCCTCAACTTGTTGCTGGATTTCTTGAGGTTTTGTTTCTTTACTTTCATAGATTCTTTCCTTGGATTCTCCATATGGTGAAGAATGGCAGTGCTGATTTGCCCATCCACAAAGATTTCTGAATATCTGAGCAGTTTCCTGAAGCGAGTGGTGCATACGTCAATTAAACATAAACATCAAATACAGCATGCATGTTTTACGGGTAGATAACTTTGATTTAAATAAAACTAAATCCATCAATCTAATTCGTCAGTCTATATGACCAGTGGTATCTAAATAGAAAATTGGTTGAGATCCCCTGTGCTGTGATAGAAATATGAATAACGTCTTTTCAAGCGAAAAAATGCCGAGCGTTTTCAGGTATTCTTCTCGTTGAAATAGCGTCACAAATGCAACTTTTTACCGCAGTACAGAGGAGCAAAAGCTATTTCCTGGTTGTTTCATAAAATGGCCAAGGTCTTTTCGAACCCTCCTAACGTCATCCATGTCTCCGTACTAGAAGATACAATGAAAACGACGTGTCGCTGTAAGCTAAGAGAAAAGAAGGCTTATCCAATCACACCGTGTAAAGCCTTGACCAAACGAATTCAACATCATTCACCATTGTTAAATTCAACTTTGTTGGATGGCGTTGGACTGCGTGGTCAAACGAATGCAACATGTTGTGCGAAACAGACTGGAATTCCGGAGAATAGAGATCTGAGAAGAGTAATGATTCCGAATTTTAGGCAAAACTACCCGTTGCCCTTTCATAAGAAAAGACTTGTTGCGCGTGCGCGAGTACAACACTGTTGAAGTGCACGGTCAAACAAGTGTAATTTTGTCGTTCACACATGAGAACAAAAGAAATGTCGAACGATGTTGCATGAAATGTTTGATGGAAATCAAACTTCGTTCAACATCATACAACATGATGTAACATGATACAACATGGTGGCCAAACCAGTGCAACATGTTGCATTCAACAATGTTGAACAATGTTGAATCGCGATGTTGCATTCGTTTGGCCAGAGCTTAAGATGCGTGTTGTTTTATATGAAGACATGTAAGTTAATGCAAACAAACCTCTGTGATTTCTATTTCATGTAAGTAAGCCTTGCCCTTGGTATAGCATTGGACTCTTAAGCGTTTTTACAATAGTTGTTTTTTTTAGTTCAGCCATGAATAATCATGGCAAGCTCAACTATTCCTTTATTTTATTAAGATCTTCGAGAAAAAAAAATTTATATATTCAAATGAAATCGGCGTACTTCTCCGTCAGTTTCCTTCAGTGTATATAATTGTTTATGACAGTTTCATAATTACAAATTGGTAAGTTCGTGCTTTCTGAATCTATACTAAGAGTCATCTAGGGGGAAATGACATGGAAAACTTCATTAAAGTAAGTGCATATTAAGAAGCAAGGTTTGTGCAAATATACTTAACGTGCAAAATATGAAAATATCATAACTCACGAAATATTGTAACCGAGATGTAAACTTGCATTACATATCAGAATATTCAGTTTCATTAACTGTCAAACAGAGAAATCACAACGGCGTAATAAAGTAGTAATTTCACGGGACGATTACACAGGTAGATAAGCTATCTATACATCTAGCCATTACCGGATAACGTGTCATTAAAAACCGTAATAAATGTCAAATTTCACAAGCTGTAAAAATTCAATCACCCCGAAGTCTAATCTTTCATACCGCATAAAGATAAATATTCCAAACTTAAGGCCAAAGCTTTTCCAAGTACACTATCAAGTTGTAAAATGTGGTTGTGTACCATTTAAAGTTTAATTTATAATCGCCCTGTATTCGTTTTTGTATGCTCGGCTTCTAAACGTTCGTATCGCATGAATAAAATGTAAAAATGTTTGAGGTTTGTTTCTTTCCAGCACCTGGAAGGCTGCCTGATAAATTCTACTCTGATCGGCTTTTGTAAATTTCTGTTTTAGTAAACCCTGGACAGTCCACAAAAACTTTTTTTTTTTGCACTCCAGCTTAAGTTGACAATACGTTGCTTTCATCCCCAGGAGGTGATGTGTACAAAACATTGGCTAAATATATCAACATCAGCAACAAGTCATCACTGTTGTTTCCATACTTCAACTTCAACCTTTCTACTTTTCGAAAAAATCCAAGATCAAAATCTTACCTTCAAGCCTCTTCGTTTTTCAACGTGTCCGATGTTTCCAGCCCCAGCGGTGAATGCTTCAATTTCGTAGCAAACTACGAAACAAACCAAAGCGAAACAGAAGGATTTTATGAACATCTTCGGTATATTCACAAAATGGGTCAATCAAAGTGAAATACGACTGTCTTCGTCACTGTTTACTGCTTTTGATGTCTTATCCTATCTCTCAGTCATTTATAAAGCTTCAGAGAATTGCCTATAATGAGCTTTAATTTCTGCAATAATCAAACAAACGTGGGTTTTTCCGGTAAAGATATTCATTCATCATACCGCCATTTATTGTCCTGCTGAAGATGTGATAAAGTTTGACAGCAAGCTGTAAATGAACTATGCGCGAACACAAAATACACCACGATTTAAGACGATTGTTCGATCATTTACATCGAAAAGCTGTTGGTACAAAATGGTGATCCCCTATAAGAAAATTGGATCTAATACAGGCTACGCTCAAGTGGGAAGACAAAAATATCACACTATTTTTCCAAGCAAACAGCGTCTGTTTTGCAATGTATAGGAAAATTAATTTCAAAGTTGATAAGAAATACATTCAGCCACCTCATAGGAAATCTTCTCGCTGGGCAACTCGGCATGCAGCAGCAATGAAGTTCGAATTTCTTCAGATCCTCACATGATAAAATAACAGACGGTAAATGGAATGATGAAGAAAATATAAACCAGCTAACTTTTTTGGTGTTTTTACTTTTTACTTTCGCTCGAATTATCATGGATTTTTCACTTCCCCTTTTCCAAACACGCAATGGAGATGTTTAAGAGAGACCTTTCGATAGAACAATAAAACAGTTTTAGCATTTGATGTTTACATCCTGCGTCAAACCAGCCTTGCCACCTTTAAATGTCGGTGATGTTTACCACAAATTTTGCCGTAATTTTAACGTCTTTAAAAGTGCTTATTACTTTCCAATACATCCATAATACACCAACATAACTCCCTTTTGAACGCCATTCAAGTGAAGTGACATTCAATTGTTGGAACCAAAAACCGTATCCGCTTAGTCGGATATTTTGCTCCAAACGAAATAATAAAAGTGGGGAAAAAATTACATAATAGTCACTAAACTTCAAATAGAGGATTTTGAATTGAATCTGGATTAAAGTCAGGGTATATTTATAGCAATACTGTCGACCTTGAAGCCTTTATCTTTCATACGATCGTGTGGAGTTTTTTCTTTCTGATTGCAGTATTTAGGTTCTCGTATGTGCAATATAAGTGACTCCCAGCAGTCTTATTATCCACTTGTTATCAATCCTGTTCTTACGACAGTTTTACCTCGCGTGATCACGCACAATTACTCACTGAATGAGCACCAGCACGTGTACTTTGCCGTGTATTTACCCACTAAGGCTCCTTGTATATGTTTTTCCAGCTACGTCAAGGATAATCTTATATACACAGCGCTCGCATCGGTGTAATCTAATCAAATTGTGGCCTGATATACTTATTCCCTGTCAATTGATAAACCTTTATTAGTTTTTAAAACCACATTTAAACTCTTTTTTTGAACAGTTGTTTGCTCTGTATGTAATTTGAAATCCTGAACTAGAGAAAAATAATTTTTTTACATAACACGTTTTTTGGCATCACTGCTGTTGAATTTTTGTTCCTTCAACCAGTGCTACCACATGTCTCTTCAACGCAGCCAACTGAGAACAGAACAAAGATCGACGAAATATATCATAATCACACAACAGGCATTTTCACTCACGAATTTAACAGGGAAATATGACGCACAAACGTTCACGTGTTCATTGGAAAAAACATTTGTGACAGAATGTCCATCAAAACTTATTCGACTGTTTAGTATATCGGCCGTATAGGTAGCTTCGACTTTCTCCAAACCTTTGATTTAGACATACGATCTTATGATATAACGGATACTGCAGAGGAGAAAATTGGTTGGCAGTCCATGGACATTCTTTAGTTATAACTTGTTTCCAGTTTAAAAAACTCTAAGGTAAGACCAGTTCGAACAGATGAAAGAAATTGCCAGGTGAACCCTACGCATGAATGCAGAAACTGTATTCAATCTTTCGTACATAAACTTCTGTAATTAAATCTTAAAAGGTTTAAGAAAGTCGATATAGGAAAAGGAATTATCGTGTCCATGACTTTCGTTGTTATGTGTGCAACAGCCAAATTTCAGGGTATGCATGTACTGCAAAAAAATATATTGAAAGAGCTGAGAGTTATGCATACTTAGTGTTATATTTGCATATCTCGCTAAAACTTTTTCATCTTCAAAATTTGCACCTGCTCTGACAATAATAGAGTTTGTCAATGTAGTCCTTTAGTATCATTAGGACTGCTGAATTAATTAGCGCTAAAGTCTTTTCAAAATACAGTGTCAATATGGCGTGATATTACTATATCGTTGATTCTTTGATCGCGAGGACAGATAGAAAACACGCTCTGATGCCAGCAATTATTCCAGAGGTCAATATTTTAATATTTATTCGATTTTATGAAAAAATGAAACCCCTACGTATCTCAATGGCCCTATACATGCAACAAGATAATGTTCAAAAAACTAAAACCGCCCACCAGAGTTTTTTTTAAAAAATATAATCAAAGTAAATTAAGGTCTTTCATAAGCAAATTAATATGTTGGACAACTAATATGGAACGGAGGTATTGAGATTCAGGTTATAAAAGATTTGATCCAAAATAAGTCCAATATATAGAGATTTCGATGATGAGTTATCGAAGGCATTTTCTGGAAGGGCTATGTCATATACAGAATACATATGCATTTGAGTTCAACTGTTCGCAATTTAAGACACATGCAAGAGTTTAATATACTTTATTGTCCTCAAAAGATTCTAATCACAATGTGCAGATGATTTATTAAGTGTCCAGCGTAATTTCACGCATTATTTTCCGAATATGTGAGAGGGCTTGAATATACATTATTCCAATAAGTCGAAGCTTTCCCTCAATAAGCTACCCAGACTGTATAAAGAATCAATTAAACCTGTCAATTTAGGGTGGGCGGTTAGTCACATGATACGACACAAATGTCCTTTTGAGTTTCTTTGACGAAGAGGTTTGAGGTCGCTGTTTTGATTTTGAAGACTAATAAAACAACATCGCACTCCCGTAGTTGGTCGAGGAAGGTTCGCAATTCGTTTCCATTCTCCTATGACAACGTCATAAACCTCGGCCGACGATAAGCTCACTCCGTCCCAGCCTCCAACAATGTAGATTTTCTTGTTGTGAACTGCTGCGCCTGCATTCGACCTTGCGACGTGCATGGATGGAATTGGCGCCCATTGGTTAGCACCGAAATCGTACACTTCCCCTGTACGAAGTGTGTCGTTGCCATCGTAACCACCAATGCAAAACATGCGGTCTTCAACGACAACAGCGCACGGAAATGATCGCCTGTCGTGCATTTGACTCACATCAGTTGCGCTCCACTCATCCCTGAAAACGACAAAGTTAAAAGAAACGTCTCCAGCCACGCATGACAAACACTGTGACATTAGGCTATTTTAGCAACTGTGACACCAAAAGACCACCCCTATATAACGTTCATTTACCGGCATAATAACGTTAAGAAACATGGGAGTCTTAACATTTGACTGAAAGTTCGAGCATTACCGAGACCTGGTAAACACCATACAAATGTCACATTAGATAATTCTTGTCGATGTATACGATTGAGTCATCAGCCTTTTCAAGAGGTTTTGCAACATTTATGAGCGAATCATAACCAGGAATTGTGTTACGAGTTGATTGGATAAGCCAGGATGAATAACGATATGCGATAAGCGTGTCATGTCGATGGGGCCCAGGGCATTCGTTTTTTGGTTTTGTTTTGTTTTTTTTTTTTATCACGGCTGGTAACGTTTCTGATCATACTCATGTCAAGGATGTTTGTGAGATTACGTTACACCGTAGTCACTCAAAAAAGTCGCAGCTGTCATGGTGATGAACTCGAGATCTTCGAAAGATCTCGTATTCTAAACAACCACATGATATTAGATTAGATTAGATAAACCATTTAATAAAATCATCTCGCAGCCAACTGGCTGAATTACATGATTTGTCTTGTGGAATTATTATATCAAAATATCAAACTAACTTAGAGATGTTAATAAGACAGGGAGCTTTTCACGATTGTCTTCGAAAGGTTCTGAAGAAACGTTTATTAAAAATGAACATTTTATTAGTTTGTGTCGTGTATTTCTCCTCCAAAGAAAAAAATTGTCTTAAAAGGTTTCTTTGCCGCCGCTTTCCTGGACGATCTAGACATTATTTGGTGCCTTGAAATCCCTCATTCACTTTATCACTTACGACAGTGCATCTCTCGTGAGAGTAGCAAATCCTTTTATATCTGTAGCACCTTTTAGTGTTTATACGTTAGATTTTGTCATGCGTTTGATTGTCGATAGCTTTCATATTCTAGTGTAATGTTCTAAGAAAGATTTATGGAGGCGATATTTACTTTGTCGTGTCGTATCTTTCCACTGTATTCAGTATGTTTGAGCCATCGTGGCCTCCTAAGACATACACATACTGCCCATGAGATACTGCACATGTGCACCGTCTCCTGCTGGGCATTGGAGCTATAGTCTTCCACCTAAAACATGAATAAGTACGACAATTATGTAGCATCTAGCCTAAGAAAATATCGATAGATAGTTCACTATTCAACTATAAAACAAATTAGAAGTAACGTGAAGCCTTACTTCATCGTCATCATCATTATCATCATCATCATTATCATCACCATCATCATTATCATCATCATTATCATCACCATCATCATCCTCACCATCATCATTATCATCATCATCATCATCACCATCATCATTATCATCATCATTATCATCACCATCATCATTATCATCATCATTATCATCATCATTATCATCATCATTATCATCATCATTATCATCATCATTATCATCACCATCATCATTATCATCATCATTATCATCATCATCATCACCATCATCATTATCATCATCATTATCATCACCATCATCATTATCATCATCATCATCATCACCATCATCATTATCATCATCATTATCATCATCATTATCATCATCATTATCATCATCATTATCATCATCATCATCCTCCTCACCATCATCACCATCATCACCATCATCATCATCATCATACTATATTAAATGTTCCTCAAAACGCTTTTCATCATTTAGCTGCGAAGTATTGAAAAGATATCAATATATCAACCGAAGTTAAGAGTTAATGTCTAGTTACAAATTTCTTATGACAGCATGCAGTGACGAAATGTTCTCATGTGAATAGTATTCTTTATAATCTGAGTATTATGAACGTGTATTCACACCCAAAGAAATTAAATTATTGGTTAACACTTTTAAAAAAAAAATTGTCCTACTTGTTTGTACTGACGTTAAGGCTTTCTACTGTGTTCAACGTTGTGCTGCCGTCAAAGCCACCCAAAGCATAAATGACACCGCCAACTTCTGCCATACTAAGCTTGCTCCTGGGCGCATTCATTGGTGAGATGTAGTGCCAGGTTTTGTCACGAGCGTCGTAACATTTCACTGAGAGACAAAGAAATGTGCAGATATGAAGGATGATGGACAAAAACGTAAAGAGTTGAAAGTTCAAACCAGAGTTGATAATGATATGTCTGGGGGATTCTTACCCGAGTTTAAGGTCTCCGAGTTGACGCAAGAATAGCCGCCTGCGATGTAGACATGGCTACCAATACCACAAATGCCATGGTAACCGCGTTCTTTGGACAGCTTGGGAAGGTCTGTCCACTGATCTTTCATGGTATTATATGAAAATACTGAAACATAAAGATGAGAGTATGAGATAAAACGAGTGAGGGATAAGGGCTCTAATTAAGGAATGAAGGAATGAAAGAAAGAAAGGTAGAAAGAAATGTGGGAGAAAGGGATAGATGAAGAGAGGGAGATAGCTAGAAATTTTTTCAAAAATCAAGGTATTTGGTTTCTCCAGGTATCGAAGTAGTAAATGAAAAATTGTTTGCTATGCTTGCCTGTGGTTAAAGGAGTGATATCGCCATTTCCACCAACAACCATAAGCGACTCGTGCAATTTCTCGTACTGCCGAGGTTTGATTTTATGACTATCGACTTCCAAACGCCTTTCCGGAAGCATGTGGAAGTGCTGAGCTTCCAAGAGAAGACTTCTGCACGATGGTGTCATGTTGAAAAGACTTTCTTTTTCAATGTAATCGACTAAGTAGTATGGAGAAATCAAAGGAAGCCGTATGTGCTTTACCAGTTCTGGGAAATGTTGTCTGCGTGCTCGAACATCGCTTCTGATCCATCGCATCATTGCCTCGTAAACTTTTTCCTCACACTCTGCATTGATCTCATCACTCTGCAGTAATAACGCCAACTGTCTTGGAGAAAGGCTCAAAAAGTCGTCCGTTTCAGAGACATAAGCAAAGTTCTGATAAATAAACTCACAAGCTATCGAATGGAGCTCATCGCAAGCGTACACCTCGGCAAAAAGTTGTATTGCCAAGGCATTGTTAATGGTAAGCCGACTTTCCAAGAACCGACAACATGCATCTTTGACGGTCTGCACTAAAAGCAAGTTAGCAGCTTGAAGAATGCTTTCTACATTGGCTTTGTTTAACACAATCTCACCAGTGTAAATGAAATTCAATATTGCTCTCATGGTCTCCACCCCAATGCCATTTAAATAAATAGATTGTTCCGTACTTTCCTTCATGTTGCCGTTGAACATGGCTAAAAAGTAATCAGAACTTGCAGAAAGTATATTTCGATGAGCGGGGAACTCGTGGTTTCCAATTTTGATCACAACATCACACATAACTTGGCTTTCTCGAAGCTTGTTCAGTCTTTTTAGGATCTCCTTGGAATAACGCTCGTCAAAAAACTTGTAATCTTCTGTTGCCGGGGCAATCGGCGGGGAAATAGTGGTCATCGCGAGCCAGCTAATCGGCAATATAGTGAACAGGATTAAACAGTGCTCGAAAACAACTCGTAAAATTCATTTGGTAAGAATGATGCGCCGTTAGTTACGCGTTCTTTGCTTGCGTTTGTTACTTCAAATGACGCGAACATTAATTGCTATTCATGACGTAATCATGCAACTTGTTCCTACAAATGTATTTAGATCATGGAAAGGGTGACTGAAAATCACGCGCCAAAGAACATTAGGATGTGCATTTTTAAACTTTTTGAAACATTAGGTTTTTGTTTGGAGAATTTGACACATCATTACCCACCGGATATCTTTCCCCGGTGGGAATTTTGTACAAGGGGAAGCACCCTATTAAAACCCACACAGGCTGATGCAATTGATTCGTACAGGAATCAAAGCACAAAAATCTCGTCAACAAAGTAGTAACAAGAATTGCTGACCTCATCCCATCTTCTCTACAAAAGACAGACCTGCTGAGAGACTAAGTCAAAAAGAGAGAAGTTTGAGATAATATTTACAGCGAAAATGGCGGAAGATGCTGTACGTTGCATAGGATAGTTGCCCACACGTGAAGTGTCAGAACCATAAGGTATTGAAATGTCCTTTCTGCTTTTTGTGCTTTAGATTATTGATATGAGTATGAAGAAGAAAAAGAAAAAAGTGAAAAAGGTGGTCGATCTTGATGCTCTGGAGGAACCCGTAGAAAGCACGAAGAATGACGAGATTGGCGAAGATACTAACAAAGAAAATCAAGTAGTCCAAGAGAAAGAAGTCGGTGAGATTTTTGCTTTTGACTCGTTTTTGCTGAAGATTTTGTTGAGAAGCCATTACAGAAGTTTCGATTCCAAACATAATAGTTTCCATAAATAACTTACTGCTCACTGGAAATGATAAATGCAAGAATGTATGTTCTGTTGGACGTAATTTCTAGATGATATGAACTTTGACGACTTTTCCGCTATGAAGAAGAAAAAGAAAAAGAAGAAGAAGGGATTTGAGGGTTCAAATGAAACTCCAGAGGTGAGTTATGTTGGAAGCTGTTCGTTTGCATATACATGTAAGGAAAATATCAACACCCTGCAGAAATTTGAAATACGGTGTATACATAAAACGATTGTAATCATACGTTTCATTGTGTACATCACATCTTCAGAGATAATGTAAAAGCACTGGCTTACTATTCTTTTCAAAAATACAGTTTTATCTGGTCAGACTGTGGCTGATGTAAGTACCATGCTGGTGACTGAATGAGAAGATGGTAGGGTGCAGGACTCTGCTTTAATTCAATTGTTATGACTGGGGAGAGTCAGTATTGTAAATCAGATTTACATTGTATCTTCATTTTACCAGTCAGTCAAATAAAAAAAAAATTTACCATCACTAGTTGTGCTCCTGACCAAGCCGGGTAGCCAGTAGTTTGCATATGAAGAATAATGATGAAAAGTCTGTGATGCTGATTATAAAATAACAAACAGCTTATTCATAATATGACAAGTTTATAGTGCAGGAAAGTACAGACTAGAAAGACTTATATACTAGATGACAAAGGCATAGATTTGTCACAGAAATTCAAAAAAAACTTTCTTATTTGGGAAAAAAAATTCTCATGATTAATAAACATGAATGTCATCACTGTAAAAGTCCCAAATAAAAACATCAGGTAGGTAATCAGCGAGATGTCAGGTTTTTTAATAAGTTTTTTGAATGATAGATTAATGTTAATCTAGCTCTTACCTCAGAAAAATGATTTCTGAGCCCCTGATAGGGACTGTACCTACAACTTCACTGGTCATCAATATCTCCAAGCTGCCACATTTCCTACATATATTGCAAGGCGGTTTTTGTAACAAATATTTTTAGGAGGTGACAAAAGATGGTGAAGAAAACAATGAAGAGAACAGTACAAAAGAGGAAATACCTGATGGGGATGAATTTAATTTCTCATTACCCATGAAGAAGAAGAAAAAGAAGAAGAAGGTGAAAATTAACTCAAGTATTTCATCCTCTAACTATAAGGATCTGTATTCAATTATTTTGCTCAGGCTGATGCCAAATGATTGTACTTGTAAAAACAAGAAATGCTGCCATGAAAGGCTTAAAAAAATTGATGAGTCATTTTAGAGGGAAAACCCCATCATTAATGCATGAAATTGTACATGTCTTGTAAATTGATACGACTGATCTATAATTATATTTTTAAAAAGTCTTTATTAATATTAATTTGGGAATTTCCTTTTCACCTACAGCCAGAAGAAAATGAGATAGAAAAAGGTAATGTCTAAATGCAGACATACATATTTTCCCTATAAATCATAAGTACTAAAGAAGTATAATTATATTACCCATAGTTTTGCTTGACCTGAATTTATCTCAGAACAACTGTATGTGCAGGTTTAGTTGTATTAATCACTGAACTGTTCAGTATTACTGTATCAGTGTAAGATGACATCTTTTGGTATTGTCAGGGGAAACAATTACTTAGTCATGCATTAGCTGTTGTGACTTCAGCAACCAAAGTGTTATAACTTTAAGTTTTAATATTGTAATGTATAATGACTGCAATACAGATAGCATATGCAATATCTACACTGTGATCTGGATGAGTAAATGGAGGTGTTTTCACAAAAGAAAAGTAATGGAGACATTTTATAATAAACATAATGTGCAAGAAATGTTTTTGAAAGATAATGTGATAATTCAAATTAAAAAGTCTTATTTTTCTTTGAAGATGAAGAAGAAAAAGAGGGAAATTCACCTGATTATGCAGACAGAGAATACACTTATGATGAAGTAATGTGTTGCCATTTTGTTTTTATGTATTTTGCAGTGAAGCATGTGAAGTTAACTTGAAGCTGGGATTACATTTCTATTGTTTCATAAAATATTTGTGAAATTTACAGCTTTTAACAAGAGTTTTTGATACAATGCGAGCAAAAAATCCAGATGTTGTGGCTGGGGAAAAAAGAAAGTTTATCATGAGACCACCTCAAGTCTTCAAAATTGGAACAAAGAAAACATCCTTTGCAAACTTTGGTGACATATGTAAAATGTAAGTAATATTTTGTGGTACATAACATTCCACAATTAAATAATGTGATTTTGGGCATCTAATGCAGTTATGGTAATTATGTAAAGTTTCTAAGATGTGGACACGTATAGACAGGGTTTACTAGCATTTTGGGTTTTTTTTAATACATTTGTCTAGATTACACAGACAGCCAAAACATTTGCTTGCATTCCTGCTGGCTGAATTGGGAACAAGGTACCTAAGCAATGCATTGCAGCTTTTCACATAAAAATGACAAGTACATTTTTGAACTGAAGTCTAACACATATTTGTATCTTTTAGTGGTTCCATTGACAGTAACAATCAACTCATTATCAAGGGACGCTTCCAACAAAAACAAATTGAAAGTGTGCTGAGGAGATATATCAGTAAGCAGCTTTATTACATTGAGGAATATTTACTGCTGAAAACTGTTTCAGTGGAAAAAAATAAAATAAACAGAAGTATTTAAACCCGTCAAATGAACACAGCAGCAGCTTTAATTAATATTGCTCCTTCCACTTAAATGTACAAATTTGAAACAGACTGAAGTGAAAAAGTGGATGGTGTTCTACTTGATGTTACCTGTTAAAATATGATATATTTAACATCTTTATTCAGGCAGGTGGAGCACTATGTTTTTGAATGGTGTGGTAAAAAAATTCCTTCCAGAATTTCCCTATTATGAATTTTTTCTTCCATTCCTTAGTGAAATGTATGAAGTCTTCGCCTTATTAGGAGTGAAAACTAAGTAGCAACTCATTTAATTCCATACAAATAACCTATTTTCCATATTTTTTTTTGTTTTTCTCCTTTTCATTTTCTTGCAGAGGAATATGTGACATGTCATACATGCAGATCACCTGAAACCATATTACAGAAAGAAACCAGGTTGTTTTTCTTGCAATGTGAAACATGTGGCTCAAGGTGTTCTGTGGCAAGTATCAAGTCTGGATTCCAGGCCATCACAGGAAGAAGAGCAGCATTAAAAAACAAACCACAGTAGTCTGCGAGATAAAATGAAAAACATGGCAAACAAGTTTGGACTAGTGGATTTTTATATCCAGAAAGGACTGAAATTTTCTGTATTGCAATGCACAAAATATCAGATTTGATTAGAACTGAAATTTCTGTTGCTAGAATTTTACTTCAATGTAAATTAATTTACAGCCAAATTAAATTTTACATGTAGGATGGGATGCACATGTTCAGGAAAAAGTAAACTGAACAAAATATGTAAAGTTTTCAATTTATACAGTATATCTAACTTCCTTTAGTGGCTTTCAATGGTTGGAATGAAGTATTGTTTAATTAAAAGTGCATTACTTTTCAAACTGAAAAAAACCTTGAATATTACTTTACAGAAGTTTTTGAAATACTTTAGATCAAGTCTGGACCAGTTAGAATGAGGTGATATGTAATATGGAAGGTGTGTACAGCCTCAGCTGTCCAGCAGAACAACAGTTTGTCCTGCCAGTGGGGATAAAAAAATATATAGATTCATGGAAACAGAGACAATGTGCATAATGATCTGAAAACAGATTGAAAAGGAAAGAACAGATGATATACATAGGAAATATTTCCTTGCACTAGCTGTTTTGAAAGCTTCTGGCAGGAGGAAAGTTAACTTTTGAGTCAGATATCAAAACAAGAACTTGGAAGACAACGTGGTCAATCAGTTTTTTATCTAACTTGAATATATCTTATGAAATGCTCCTTTAAATGTGTAGAATGGCATGTCATACAACTCTTTATATCCATAAAAATTAGTAAACATAGGGTAAATTTTATGCAAGTATTTCATCAGATATTCACACATCCTGGTTATTACTTGTCATGATTTACTTGTGGGTTATATATATAAGATGTAATGTAATTATCTTTAATCTAGCTACTCAAATCAGCATTTTATCCCTTTCCTCCCTGTGGCTGTTATACAACAGCAAACTACAATACAAGGAAAGAAAAAAAAAATATCCAGGAATAAAATTGACATTTTTTTTTTGTTTCAAGCAGTCCACGAGTCAATAAAAGCAGTCCAAGCAGTCAATAAAACAGGGAATGCACCTGTTACCGCCAGCTTTCATCATGAATCCATGTAGGAGTCTAGCACAAATGAGAAAGTGTATCTAACCTTTGCCCATGATTGTGGTGCAAAGGTAAACCACCTTTCACCGCATTAACTGATTTGACAGTAGTTGGGAAACAGATTGTTGCCTTCAATGTTCCATCCAATAATGATTCTAAGCTTTTTCAACTTGTTGGACCCTGTTACAGTAGTTATTTGAGCGCAGTCAAGCATTGTAGAACTAAACCGTGTAGCTTCGTTTATGCTTTTAGTACTACACAACTATGTAGTAGTCATTGAGAATGTCTGGAGATAATTACAGCAAATTGCAACGAAATAAAAAAACTTCGAGGTCGTATTACGGTACTCACAGTTGTCCTTTTCAACGTACTCACGCGTCAAGCGATTCAAAAATTCCAAAAAAGTTCCAAGGCACTTCCAACTAAAAAACTGATGCTGCCAGGCAATCTGTTTTTCATATTATTAAAGTGGTTTATTGAACCGTTAAACTGTCCAGGTAACTATGAAATATCAACTATTTCACTTTTCCCCGCCATTTCTTATTCCAGAAAAAAATTGACGCACACAAGGAAAAGCGGTATATTTCATGGTATCTCTTGGCGCGAAAATTATGTCTGAACAAATAAAAGCGGAAAAACCCTGCTCGATAACTTGAACATCAGCGGAAGATATTTTGTTGTAAAGAGATGAAGTTCTATTTTTGTATGAAAAATAAGATAGATCATAATTAACATTTTTTGCAGAACAGAGAAGTATTTTGTCAAGTTAATAAGAGTGGCAAGAATTAAAGTTTTGTGACAATAAAAAAGTGCCTTTAATTCGACAAGACTTCTTAAACAGAGCACCAAAGCTTCGTTTCACCGATTAATGCTTTTCAGTCAAACACGACAAAAGACGGCGAAAACGCAGAGCTATACAAGTTAAAAATCGTCTTTTCAACTGAAAATACTCAAGAGTTAAGCGGTAAATATCACTAAAATAACTGTGATGCTTCTTAAACATATTTGCAGTTTACGGTGTGACTCCTTTAAGATAATATACCCATTCTGTGTTGTGGGTCACATTAGCACTGGATGGGCACGTGATTACTAACCGCCCCATTCGTGTCGTTTTAGAGATGCCTTGGTTACCATCAAATGTCACCACAACATTATGGAGCTTTTTTGCACGGATGGTTTCAGTTAGTTTGACGTTAAACACAGGATTATCTACATGAAAAGTGAATTGCGTCGATTGTGAAAAGACATTCTTGAAAGGGATGGACACACTTGATCCTACTTTGATTGTGTAAGGTCCTTGTGGTTTAGGTGCGGCAGCATAACCATATAAAGGAAATACGTAATCACCACCCACTGGTGACGAAACGTGTAACGTAGCACGTGCGTTGCCAAGGCAGCTTGGTTCATAGGTGACTTCCACACTGACTTCCGTTCCCCCACTCGAGGCTGAAGCAGCCGTGATAGAACGCTCGACATGGAAGTCTGTGTTGTCCACCTGTGAAGAAATAAGGATGTGGAAGCCAATGGCCTGATATGTCATAAAGCTAGATCGAAACAAACGCAGTTCTATTCTGTTTCTCGGCCTGGGTTGGCAATCTTCATGGGTGACACTTCCCCATTACCGAGACACAAGTTCACATTTTTTTTCCTGAGAACAAAAATTAAAATAGTTTATAAATATCAAATGCATTCCATTTCAAGCCTGTCCCAGCTTGGGCTTATAGCTATTGTTAGATCCTGGATAACTGTTCTTGAAATACAAAGGTTGAGGATTCATATATACTTGCAGGAGTCAGAGTTTTCACGAGAGCCCCTAATACGCTTTCCTGAAGTTTGAATATGGCACTCAACAACTTTCTTACTGGGAAGTTACCAATGTGAATTCTATTTACCCAGCAATAACATTAAGGTCATACCTTACACATGTATTCCACTCGAGATTTACAAAAATTAATAAACCGACAAGTCTGGTTCTGGAACGAGCCCAGATATGTCCGAAAGTGCACTTGATTTTCAGGACCTGCCGGAGTGGCTACAAGATTTAGGTCATACTGATAATAACCAAGCTCAGAGCTTGATAAAGTCAGCCGTCCAGCAACTTCGCCTGCTTTTAATGGAAGGTAGTCGAACGTACAGGATCCCTTAAAACATAAATTTTGGCAAAACAAACTAAAGCAAACTTCCTTTAGTACTTGGAAATTCAAATGGAAGCAATTAAACATGAGAGCAATCAGGCGACCAAAAACAGGACAAATGCGTAGAAACACATTATGAACTGTGTGATTCAGACAAACAAGCAGAAAGACAGACAAAAAGATCGAAAGACAGATATGCAGTCAAGGCGAATAGACAGGTAGACAGAAAGTGACGGTGGCAAGTAAGGGTGGGAAGTAAAGGTGGGAAGTAAGGGTAGAAAGTAAGGGTAGAAAGAAAGGGTGGGAAGTGAGGATGGGAAGTAAGGGTAGAAAGCAAGGGTAAAAAGAAAGGGTGATAAGTAAGGATGGGAAGTAAGGGTAGAAAGTAAGGGTAGAAGGTAAGGATGGGAAGTAAGGCAGAAAGTAAAGGTGGGAAGTAAGGATGGGAAGTAAGGGTAAAAAGAAAGGGTGGGAAGTATGGATGGGAAGTAAGGGTAGAAAGTAAGGATGGGAAGTAAGGGTAGAAAGAAAGGGTGGGAAGTAAAGATGGGAAGTAAGGGTGGGAAGCAGGGAGGTAGACAGAACAAAACATGGATAGACAGCGAAGACAGACAGATAGACAAACAAAAAAAGTCAACAAATAGACAGCCAAAAATTTGAAAAACCGCAAAAACTGAAGGCAGCAAAATCCTAACGTTTATTGCGAAGGCCCTTCAACAGTTGGTAAAACGTGAAGTAAATTAGAAATGATAAAGTCATGAGATAAAATTATCCATTGAAATGCGAAAACCAAAAACAAAGTAATTAATGAGATGTAAATGATGGAAGGTCATTTGCTGTTCTACGCGTCGATCAGCCAACAGACGGCAGGGGAACCGCTAAAGAACGCACTGAGTGGGAAATAAAATAAACAAACATTCAAAGGAATATAGCAAACAAATGACAGCCTGACAGCAACACAAAGAACATAGGAAACAGTTTACCTCCGACTGTGGTGGTACAGTGAAATTGGGAGGAAGTGTGATGTCTGACAAGGAGGATGCGGTTGTAAAGTTTACTTGCGCAGTTAAAGGGTTGTAGAGGGTGATAACATGGGATGCAGACTGGCGTACAGGAGTGGAAAGGTCTATGGTTGAAATAATGCCAGGCGGAGTAGCCTTAAATGTGACATAATAAAAAACATACTCCAAAGTTTGTTCATTCTTGAATATCACCTAAAAACAAACACAGACAAATGTATGAGTGTGAAGTCAACATTCCACAGCGTGATGAACATGAGTGAGGAATACCTTGGCACTAAACGTTCCTTCTTTATGAGCAAAAAAATCTATTTTGTAATCCTTTTTCATTTGTCCTGGGATATCAATGTAGTGAAGGCCTTTGATGGTTGTAGCATTGTCCAATTTGTCAGGTTTCAGCATATCAATAAACACACGGAACCTACAACGTTAGTTCACATTAACTTTGGTTACTGACAATGACTCATTGACAAAGTCATTAATCATTGTTCAGATATTTTTCATGCATCATTAAATAACAACAAACTAATTCTGATTAATCATAATTGCGTAGCGATGTAGAAAAATAAATATGAATGGAAGAGAACAATAAAATGAATTAACTACACGGAAAAAATAGACAATTTAAAGGTACGATTAACATTCCTAGGGATTTCTTTACCTCTGAGGTGTCCTCAACCAGTTAGTGACGGTGAGAAGTTCAGTGTAATTAGTCTTACATGGCACATCTCGTTGAATATTACTGACTGCTTTAGGTGGCTCAGCTATTCCTGTGACGTTGTACAGTAGGCCATTTCCATCAGGAAGAGCAAAAAACACTGAGCCCTGTAACGACGTAAATGAAGATCCTATCAACCGACGTAACCCCAAGTGAAAAAATACAGACTGACTGTCGCGAACGAACAGGGTCGGATTGACAATGAACAGCAACAATAAAAACAAAAAAGCAACAAGGAAAGTACACAAACAAAGACAGACCTGATGTTTCCTGCCTTCGTGAGTCATCACTAATGGTTTATAAACTAACTCGTAATTTTTACTTTGTTGCGGTTCAACAGTAATTACGTCAGGTCCAGACCAATGTGCACCATCAATCACTGGCCGCAGTACCCACAGTTGGCTGGTCCGGTTATTTAACACAATGTTACGGCTTTCACGGTTACGAACATGTGTGGTGAAATGAATGACCTAGAATGGCAGGTTAAACACGGAACGTTATATCTATTTATCGTAAAATAATTTGTTGAATGGCGTGGAATAAAAATAACAATTTAAAAGACGTGTTGATTGATTGATCGATCGACTGACTGACTGATCGATCGATCGACGGACTGACTGATCTATCGGCGGGCTGACTGATCGATCGATGGGCTGACTGATCAATCCACGGGCTGACTGATCGATCGATGGACTGATTGATTGATCGACGGACTGACTGATTGATCTGTGGGCTGGTTGATCGATCGATGGACTGACTGATCGATCGACGAGCTGACTGATTGATTGATCGACAGCCTGAGTGATCGATCGGCGGGCTGTCTTGTCGATAGGCTCGCTGGCTGGCTGAGCTATCGATGGACTGACTGACTGACTGATTGATTGACTGTTTAACTGACTGATTGGTTGATTGATTGATTGATTGGCTGATAGGGTGGTTTGATTAATTAATTGATAGTTCAGAAAAACGTGACGTGACATTCACAGGGAGCAAAGTTCTAGACTTAACAAAACCGAAGTAATAACAAAGTGGGCTTGCAAGATTTTTATTTCGCGCATCCTTTTCCAGGGTCTTTCTTTCATGAATTCACATCATCAAGTGAATAATATAACTACATTTACTGCTCACAGGTAGGTGAGTCCTAAGGTAAAAATTAGGCGAAACTTGTTAGAACTAAAGCGAACGAGAATTTGGTATATTAGCAACTTTTCTTCCAGGGTTTTCAGTAAGAAAAAAGAAAAATAAAAACTGCAGGAAATAGTTAAAGTAATCCTCAATACACAGCTCCATATCCGGCTCACATCTCCCACCTCTTTTAATGGAGTCTGGGGCACACAGCTACCGGTTAGGACCAATTTTAGTGGCTTGCTTCCTTCTATAGTACAACTCGTCTAAGAATACAAAAAATCTGGACATGAACATGTTTCTTAGTATGAAACAAAAAAGATATGCGAAAATCACACCAGTGGAAACACAGAGCAAAACAAAGAAATCAAGATAACTCCGTCGTAAACATCTTAACGATAAGATAAAATGTCCTACCTCGTTTCGGATGTCTTGACAAATATTTTTCGGACAAAACTTAATCTCAAACGAAATCCCCGTTCCTGGTGAAGAATATCCTTTCGCTGGTTTGATTGAGAAATCTGGGCTAAATTGATCAATATTCCAGGAAAAGCTAGCTCCAATATCTCCAAAGTTTCTCATGACAGTAACTCTAGAGCTTTGACTTCCTGCCACAACAGCGCCAAATGGCACTGATGAACTATCCAGTTTGATATCGACAGCTTGGCACATACCTGACACCAGAAATACGGGTTGGGACAACCCAACACATTCTAACATGACCTGTGAATGAACCGTTTAAAATAAACTACATTAGTTCTGCACGAAGAAGTGCATGAGAATCAATCCTAATTTCACGATACGCAAAGCTACAGCATGCTTTCAATAAAACATGTTTCTAAAAATGGTATAGAATATTGTTGGTGTGAAAAAATAGCTGGTTCCAACAACACTGGTTCCATATTTTGCCAATCTTCAAAGAAACAGACTTCCCACATCTTACCTCCTCTGTGAACTGCGGGATTCTTGTAACAGGTGCGAAGGCGATGTGCACGTTGCAAGATCCTCCATTAGGTTGTAAAGTTATTTCAGTGGCTGGTTTGACAGTAAGTACGTTGGTTTGTTGAAGCAACGGTAAAGAAGGCGTGATAACCAGTGAGAAGGTGATAACCGCTGCACTACTGTTACGAAGTTTCACAACGCGTTCAGCTGACTGGCCAACACGAAGGGCGCCAAAGTTGATTTTGCGGTCGTCAGGGTTGCTCACATCGACCTGAAGTTTTAGGTAAAAGAAAAATACTATTGATCGGGAAATGAAGAAAAAATCATCCCGAGTATAGAGACACAGGAATAGACAAACAGTTACACGAACAAATGGGTAAGTGTGCAAAGAAATTGATTGGTAGGACATGGAAAGGTTGAGAGGCCAGTGAGTGAATGACAGGCAGACAGATGGACGGACAGAGAGACAAACAGACAGACGAACAGGCAGGCATGTGGACCGACAGACGAATGTACAAACAGACCTTGACGTCCGTTCCTTGGCCAAATAGGTCGACTGACATGGTCGATAAACCATTAATTTCAAACGGAATCACTTCATGATAGTGTTTGCACTCTCGGGGATAGAAAAGGATATTCACTTCCATACTTTGCCCAGGAGCTAAGACAGACGGTGGTGCCTGGACGTCAATATAAGAGGTGTTCTCATATTGGCAATTGATACTAAAAAAACAATCATGATTAGTCATGATCGTGATCACAACCAAATACAATCATGGCCTAAACTGTAATGAAGTGCTCGACCATAACCTCAATGTATATGAATAAATATGACATTGATCGATAACTAAGCCCAAACCAGCTTTCTTGATATACACAGGCCTCCTGGACCAAAATAGTGCACTTACCATTTTGAGGTAAACCGACCGTTCTGTCAATAACATAACTGTCATGTCTAGATATAAATGCGTACTATATACACGTACAACTATACATACATACAGATATAGATGAGTCAGATGACATAGACTAAAGCACAAATCTTTAACATTTATATTACCTGACATCTTTACCCTCCTCATTAGTAATGATCAAGGTATTCTGTTGTGGTGCAATACCTGCACGGTACAAGAAGCAAGGACCGAAGTCGTATCGCCTAAAAGAGAATTTTAATGACGGACGAATTCCAGAACCAGCAATATCTATGTTGTATGATGGTCCATTTGTTATCTAAAATTAAAAAAAGAATTCTTACATTAGAATAAAATCTTCCTGAAGCAAGGGGAAAATTGTTATCGAACGATAGCTCAAAGGATTAGTACGACTTATTAATTTGTCAAGAAAATTTGAATTCCGAGATAAAACGCACTTAACGGTACGTTTTACTTCGTATCCACAGTGAATAACAATTGAACTGATGAGGAATGAATGCCAAAGTCGTAAAAGCCACAGATAGTAGAGGCTACTCCAAGTTGGCAGGTCATCAACATTTCCAACATCACATCATACTATACACTTATCTATTGGTAACAAGCGAAGCAGTATGTCTTGTAGCTCCACATCTGACATGAATGGTGACAATGGCGGTCTAGGGGTCGCAAAGACACTTTTCCCCCCTTGGTTCCAATGAATATCTGTTTTGTTATACACCAAGTGTCGAGTGACGAAAGAAAACGTAGAAAAACTTCGAACAGTGTTTTCAATGGCGAAAACTGGAAAGCGCAGCTTGGCTATCTACCTCCAGTTTTCATAATTTGCCCTTCTGCAAAATAAAAGCACTGTTAGTCGCAGCCATAAATTACTTGGACAATAACGTGATTTGTGGACTGCCACGATAGGAACGTCCACCCAATCAGATAACAAGATAAACAGACTTCAGCACTTGGTATATAACAACAATTTTAGCTTATGAATATGTCTATTTCTGTTTTAATCTCGGATAAATTTCCATTATGTTCTAAAAGTACCTTCAACGAGAGGGTGCAGTTTTGTAACGTGTGTTTAATTGGCGGGCAAAATGTGAGTTGACATTTCTTTCTGGTGTTGCAAGGGACGGTACCATGTTGTGGGCTGACTGACACCACCGGGGTATTTCCATCAACTTTATGTTTTATCTTGCTATTGTAACTTAGGCTCCAAGTAAAGTCAAAGTTAAATTTGCCTGAATTGATGATGAAAAGTTGGCGAACAGCTCTTTCGTTGACTTCAACCTATTAAGACAAGGAAAGATTTAAGTTTGTTTTTAATTGATTATATTTATCAGTGAAATTTACTGTTTGAACTTACAATTTACGGGCCGGTGAAAACTCTGAATGACAGGTAACGTTATAATAATAAACCGATAACAAAGATAAAGACGGTATATAGAGCGTTACGACAAATTTAAATACCCAATTGTCACAAGGTTCCTAGTAGTACATGTCAGGGCCATTATCCGACCAGTCGTTACTCGAGACCTTATTTGAACTTTTCACAACGCTGTTGTTTATACTCAAGGAAAGAGTCAGGGATAAGGAAAACTTTTCTGAGTAAATAGCTCATGAGCGTGCACATCTAAGGTATACATCAGCGTCTAGCTAATTCCATTCCATCTCTTCATTAATAAACATTTACACTTATTAACTGACATAACTGGGAGTGTACAGCTTCCGTAAGCGCTGGAGAAGTTGCCTCTTTACTCAAACGAAATACATACCTCTCCAAACTGGATCCTGTTAGATCCGGAAGACGTTAGTTCAACATTGTTTCCTGTCGAATCTTCGCAAACAAGGGAAGCCTTCATGGCATAACCTTCGGCTTTCACATTAAGCTTTAATGGCAAGGTCTTTTTCCTCACTTTGCACACTAAGTTAAAATTTATCTCTTTCGCAGCTGTGGGAGTGAAACGCAGTCGTATAGGTTCTCTAAAGATTTAACGAAACTATTGTGACGAACTAAACTGCAGGGAAAATAATAACAGCAGACAAAGATATATCGTTGCAACTGAAGTTCGAAAAAAGTTAATAAATGTGTTGAATAAAGGGATTCAGAGTTAGAAGTTGAAGGGTTTTCGCTAGAGAGTTTAGAGAACTAATCCCCAATAAATTTGGAAGGTGTATACCCACCCCAAGCCTAACTCATTGTTGCACTGCTAGTACAGTCTGTTAAGAGTAGATGATTGTCGTGTTCTCAACGACAGTTTAACTAAACATGCCAAGACCATGAGTCATAACTTTCCAAACGGACGATCTACGGGACAACTTCTGAGGGGTACGGAGACGACACATCACAATCTTCAAAATCTCTACGAATAATTCCCTCCATTCTTAAAGTCCTAGCATAAACCCTAAGTTGGTAAGTGTGCGACTCAGAATATAAATAAATGTAAGGATATGGGTGCTTATGGTGAAGAGGTCTAATGTACAAGAAGACTTGGTTTTTGACAACAAGTTCGAACCTTGACTTCGGCGGGATGACGCCTGCCATAGGTTCCACGTGAAGTCGGGCAGCGTGAGCTTCAGCATGACAAGAGTCTTGGTGAAATGAGTAACGAAAAGGTCTCTCTTCTTCGTTCACTAAAAACACTGTCTGCTCTGCAGGGTAACCTACGCAAAAAAACCAATGAAAAGTTACAAACTTAAAAAGAAAAGAAACGGAGATGTTCTCGTACAAAAAACAGTTCTTATACCGATAAGTATCTCGCGGAAGTTAAAACGCGAACGATCAAAAGACACAGCAGGTTCATGAGTGTGGCCAACGAGAAGGAAGGGCACTGATATGTTGTGCTCCTGAATAAAGAACCTCCAGAATGACTCAGACAATTCAAGATTCTCGGATATGTACTGAAATTCCACCAAAGATTTTTTTCCACTTTCTATGGTGCCAGACATCGGGCTACAGGTAAAGTCAGCTTGATGTGATGGATTGCTATCTGCACAGTCTTCTCGGCTCCAAACAAAATTGATGTCCACGTCAGTTGGGTTTACGATGAAGAATTGCCTAAAATTTAGCAAAGCTGAAATCACCACGGAGAAAAATTTATTCTTGGACAACTGCATGCTTAAACAGGAAAACAAATAATGATATTACAAAACAGAAGCTATTGACAAAATGAAGGTTTATTACAATGAAAGGCATTCGTTTTTATACGCATGTGTACTCACATATATGTATATGTATATCTAAACCTATCTATTTATATATATACATATATACAGTATATATATATATATATATATATATATGAGGTCAGGTTTTTATATGTGATACAGACACATGGGCCTTTATATTTGAAGAAGTTCATTTTTGTCGGCTTCCAAAAGATAAATTTCCAAACTTTCTTCGCGAATTAGCGTATTAGAAGGTTCATTTTAGAAGACATCTAAAAAACTCGCAGTACGTGCTTTATCGGATCTAAAACACTCGGCTATCGCCTGGTGTTTTAAGTCCCGATAAAGCACTCCTACTCGGTTTTTAAATATTACATATATATATATATATATATATATATATATATATATATGTAATATTTAAATATATTTTATATATATATATATATATATTTTATATATATATATAGTCTAAGTAGCTAATGATTATAAAACATTTATTTAGTGGTTGTACACAAGTTCACATCAATCATTTGTCCAAACAATCATGTGAAGTTATCAGTTAAAAACAAACCACAACAGGTTCATCAGTTGTCTACCAAGGCGACTATTTCGGGGGTTTAAAGACAAAATAGTCATAATACCTTGGTTTCCAGCAGCAGTAATCAATTGCCACCTACCCATCGTGGTTTATTATATATATATATATATATATATATATATATATATATATATATATGTGTGTGTGTGTGTGTGTGTGTGTGTGTGTGTGTGTGAACACACAAACAAGCAAATGATTCGTGGTAGTGTGACTTCGCGATCAAATAAAAATAGTAACTATTTAATTTCAGGAATTTCATGCAACAGGTTACAAAGCAATGAATCAGAACTTACTTTGTAATTTTGATTTTAATTCCACGAGATTGGAATTCAATTACTTTAGTGGTTGGACTTAGCATCGTCCCTGGGGGCGCTCCTCCAGGGCCTGGTAGTTCCGGATTACGTCGACCTCCTGAGATATAGTCAGAATCTTCAAGCTCGAAGTGACAGTACGGTAGAAGACCTCGACCTTTCAAGGATACTTCAGGAGTAGAGACATCAGGCCGTAGATTAGGGATTCTGTGTAATAAGATTATAGGTTTATTAATGAAAAACAAGAATCACGATTTATTTTCAACTGATGATTAATTTTAGGCCTTCTTCTGCTGCAAATACGGCTCTGCTTATCCACATTACCATGGACCGTTGTTTTGCTGCAGACGCTCAGATCTTGTGAATCACTTTTGATGATGCTAAGTTTGGTTTTTTTTTACTAATGTGCCGGAAAATGATTTAAGAGTGTTCTACTCCGTAAAGACTTTTTTTACTCTCTTTTTGACGTCAACAAGTAATTTATCAATTCATCTTGAACTATTCACAATAGTTTTTTTCGATCTCGTGCAAACATCGTTCAAGACTATTTCAATGTAACGCAGAAGAATCAGTGTCAGGCAGGTCGAAGACAATAAAAACTACACTGGAAGATATTCAATCACAAGCATTCGATTAAATACGCTATCGGGTAGCGTAACTCTGATTTACGCGATAATTCAAAGTCATGAGCGACAGGAAACGTCAATTTGGAACGTTTTTTCCAATAAAAAAGAGAATTGGTAGAAGATGGCTGTGGCCTCCATAACAACAAATTGTTAGATTTTTTTGTCTGTACAAACTGTACTTACGTGAATTTGAGAGCTGCTTGGTAATCAGTAATGTCACATGGTGCAAACCTAACGATAATTGCGACCCTTTCACTAGCTGCTATACTGCCACACGTCGGTTCTACAGAAAATGGTATGCTATCTGACCCAGAGTGGAAACTGCTAACACTGCCAGTGTCGTAGACCACACCCATGGCTGTTGTTGGTCGAGGGCAAATGAACGAAGCGTCCTGATTTCAAAGAGAGAAGAACAAATATAAACACTTAAAAATGGTTAAGACAACTGCATTATCATTTTCTGTATGATGAACTATGTTTTCGTCCTACCAAACTAGACCTGTAGCAAGAATTACTAAGTTTACTGTACATCTGCAAAGTTCGCAGGCTAAACGATTTTCACCTGTACATGCTGCGACATTTGGCTGCTTGTTCTCATCAGTTGCTGCGGGTGATCTTGAGCCAATAATTCTTTTGCTTCCTTGCCAGTATTTGAAGTGTCAAGGACCTCGATTGAGAAGTCGAGTGCCACTGTGGATGTATTTGAAAGGTAGAAACTAAAAATAAAGGTCGACACAAAATGAATGATCATACTTTACGATAGAAAGTCTATATTGTACACTTCAACCACTATTGTTCTTAACTGTTTCCCTTTTTCTTCCCTACCCTTCCTCCTCCTCGTCCTTTGCTTTCCTCCTCTATACCATCTCACTTTTGTCCCTCTATCCCTCCTTTATTCCTGTTTTTCTATCCCCTCTTTTCTCTCCTTTCTCTCTCTCTTTTCTTCTAATTTATTCTCTTAAATATATTCTCCTTTCTCTTCTAAAAAAGAGTGAAGCGAAATTTAAGTGGATGTTTGAAAAAAGGGAATTTAACAGAGGCTTGTTAATTCAGGAGATGGACTGCGACATTACGATCATCCGTGTAATTGTTGCTGCACTCTCATTCTCTGGATCAGCCATTGTAGTGCAAGGCAGTTTTAATCTTGTGTAACATTACAATATAACGCTGAAAACTTGAAACAAGTTATTAACCACAGTTTGTTTTGTGTTTAATAGGAACGAACAGACATAAGCATCTTCTCTCTCCTCTGTTGTGCAGCAATATTGACGACCTTGAGTATATAAAGGAGAAGCAGTGGACATTAACAGAAATACATCGTTGAGTTGACCACAGTTAACAACATTTGAGTGACGAGTTTCTGTTTATAGGTTTCACTAAAGTTCTCACTGTTTCAATTCCTCATAATACTAATTAATAATTCATCAAGTAAAAACAAAAAGAATTTAAAGTATAATCAGTTGTAGTAAATGTGATACAACCACACCTGTTGTATCAAGTGATACAACCACTGATTTACATAAACTTTTCCTGCTATTTCTTGTCGCCTGGAATTTACTTTGCAAAAAGTTTGTAAATTACCTGTATACTCTGGTCTGAAACATCAGAGTGTCTTTGAAATGAATTACATTAACATCACACTTGCACTCGGCGTAATCAACTCTGGCACTGACACCAAGTGTCAATGTCCTGGAGGAGTCTTCCAGGGAAATGTGCGGTGGCTCAGGTTCCGTTTCGTAAACTTTTTTCTTTGTTGGTCTCTCTTTCCCAACGACAGGCGTTCCTTTCTGGCCTGCAGAGGATGAAATATCCTCACGGGTTGTTGTTCGCACGTTCCAATTAACATCAATCCACTTTACCGCTCTCATTCGATCATCCCAATCCACAGCCTGAAAATATCCAGAATAATTAACTCTAAATCTAAACGCACCAAGAAACTACTCGAAGATCCCTTTTATTTTCACACAGGTACCCCTGCAAACCATTGTTCTAACACAGCTTATTTCGAGATTTTCCTATACATTTCCTACTTTAATGTGGCAGTAAACTATCCTTATTGTGTCGTTATTGCGAACGGAATTGAAAATCATTTTTGCCGATATCCATACCCAAACGTTTGCACCAATATCTATTTTAAATTTGACATAATTGCGCGACACTACCATCACTCCAGCTCACCTTATTTCCATCTTGAGCTAACTTTATTTTGGTCACTTTACAGTTCACTGGCACACGCTGCAAGGTCATTGGTTTGTCCGAGGTAAATGACACAGAAATGTCTTTCGCACAATTTGGCAGTAGATGTCCAGTGCATGGAGAAAATATCAAACCATCCAGAGGAGTCCAACTGAATCTCACCGGGTCTTGTTCTAAGTGGTTTGTCAAGGTAAACGTTACCTTCTTAGAAACGCCAACTGAACAGTCTCCGAAATAGATTTGATTGATGTCTAGGAAATTAACATAAATTCCCGATAAAAATAGATGAATTGACCAGTTAGCAAGGAAGAAGTTGTCTCTACCCTATGACATTGGATACCTCTTCCACCTCTGCCCCTAACCAAACGTATCTTCCAAATGTACGTCCTTTTCTACCGGTTTTTGACATGTAAAGCAATATTGTTTGTGGAAATATTCCTTAAAAGTGAGCGAATGATGATCACTGTGGGCATTCCTTGGTCGTTTCTTGCCATATTTCAGTGGTCCTGCCCAGTTTAACGCTGCCCATCCTTTGACGGAAGAATGAAGAAATTGCTTGAGGAGATTCATTACTAAAACCGTATGCTTTCAGTTTTGAAATACAAGAGCGGGACAAGAAAAGTCGAAGACCTTTGTCATATCCATGGACTGTAAGATTAAAAATTTACTACTGTTGATCGTCACTCTCCAACTCTCTACAAACCTGAACTCAATACTTTTACAACTATTCCTTTTCCTGTTACGTCGCGGCGTGGGATTTTAGTTTGCACAGGCGACACAACGTTTGGAAAATATGTCTCCGCGCAAGAGCAAGAGGTGGCTTCGCACGATGTGACAAATTATGCCGGAAAATTTTTACTCTATCAACCATGCAACATACGGATGAGTTTGCATGGTCAACAGGTCAAAACCATATTATTATTGGCTAGAGATCAAGTAAATCGCACCGTCAGTGGCGCAGAAAAGTGGTGCAGCGGGTACACAAGTGTCAACAACCAACTTCTGTCGCTAAAAATTTTTCATCTTTAAATTTCGTACAAATTTTCCCAAAGCCAGTGCACAAGCAGGTACCCGTGCAATTTCAGTCGTGCTCTGGGGACATGACATATTTTTCAAAAATTGCATTGCCTGTGCAAGCAAAACGTCCAACGTATACCCGAAGTTTAAGCTGTCATTTTGTAACATAATAGAGCCTAGAATGTGACAGAACGAGCCAATGAGTCTTACAGTTCAACATGTTGCAAAGTTTGAAATTTGGGCGTAACTTGTCTTATTTAATTACGCTCAAAGCATAATTTTGGTAAATACGCCAATCTTATAGATCGAAAATCCCACAGCAGTTATCTCAAAGTTGTACACCCACCTTGTGCATAACCCAACAGAGCATCAAAAAGACCAAACTACGGCAAACATTTCTTTCAAAGAGTTCACTCTGTTATGTTAGGATCCTCATCGAGAATAAAGGTAAAGCATCAAAAAACCAAACAGCCCAATCTGTCTATGGGAATTGCGACATAAGCACAAAACTTTATCGTAGCTTTTCGGTCCTTTCTACTTACACTTCCCCGATGCTTCCGTCTGGGTTCGTTTTATGTAAAATTTAAAAAACGAGCACGAGTGCTTTATCGGATTTAAAACGCGAAGTGACAGCCGAGTGTTCTACATCCGACAAACCACGTACTGTTAGTTTTTTAAATGGTTTAAAAAATGAACCCATCAATACGTTGATTTGCGTAGAAATTTTAAAAATTGATGTTTTCTAAGCCACAAAAACTTGAGGAGAAAATTAAGCGTGTCTTTTCACTTTTAAGGGCATGACAAGGTTATAATTTTCCATGGTTTTTGCCTGTGAAAACTATGCTTAACGAAGTTTTTAATATGATAATAGAGACTTCAAGATCTAAGACGCCAACTTTTAACAACGACCTCCTTCAAACAAAAGAATTCTTCATGCAAAACAAGAGAATAAATAATCTTTATTCTCCATAGCATTCTCAAAATCATGTCAGCTCTCTCAGTGAGAAAAGCTGTTAGTGAAGATTGAATTGAACCCGAGACCACAATCGTTTTAGGAGAGGTGAAGCATTTCAGGAGTAATAAAAGCGGCCCCTAGGATCAAGCACGGTGGTCAATAAACCGTGATTTTTTTAAATGCCACAATTTTAAAGAACGTCGATCGTATAAATAGACGTCGTAGATATTAAGATCCCTAATGCTTGCACAGTTTGGCTACTGTCGTTAATTTACTCACCACTAAGATCAGTACTCATCCGTGTAACATTGCCTTGTTTAAAGTTGGCGATGATATTATCAATGCTCACGTCCTCTTTATAACCTTCTCCAAGGAGCTGAACCACAGTTTCTTCATAGGGGTTATCACGAACAGACAATCGGATTTCTCCAACTAGTTTACAAATTGATTTTGGTTTGCACTGCACAGCAAACTCTTTCGTTTTACCAGTAGGCAACGTAAAGCAAAGGACATTTTCAGTGACTTTTTTACTTATAATTACGTCACTGTCAGAGGCATCATCTTTGCTACCAGCTGAAGAGATAACGGTAAAACTTTTTTCTGGATCAATTAGCGTCATCTTGACCTCAGCATCGAGAGTACCATCGTTCATCAATACAAGAGGCAGAACTTGTGCACGACCAACAAGAAGACATTTAAACAACATTACTAAGTTACCAGTCTTGCTACGTGTGGAAGGCCGATGAACAGCAACTCTTGGTAGGTTACCGTCGCCTTGAATTTCAAATGTAAGGTTGCGATACCTGGAAACAACCCCAGACATACCATCCACTGCGGCCTCGAAAACTGCGGAGTAGCTCTGCATCGCTGGAGGGGTAAATGTTACTGTAACGTAAACGCGGGCATAGCTAGCAATACATACACGAGATGGATGAACCTCATAAACATCGTGCCACCTTGCTGACGGTTTGTTTGAAGTTGGTTTGACTGTGATGATCACATCACATGGAATCTAAAAAAACACACATAAAAGAATACAAAATAAATAAATGAAAATAAACAATAAAAGGCCAAGGATATCATAGTCCGAAAAAGAACAGATTTATGAACCCAGTGTGAGATACAAAGAGGGAAATATTTGTCTAACTCTTTTCACTCCGTACGCGACTTTTTAATTTTACTCTGGCTAATCCCAGAGGATTTTACTCGTCGAGAGGAGACGTTTCGGACCGTAAAGGGTTAAGGTGGGATCAGGTGAGAAACCCGCCTGATTTGCATGATAAAACCTGACACAAATGAACGCAATTCATATAAAACAAAACTGACTACAAACTAGTTCTTACCTTGTTCCGGTTGGTTATTTTGAATTTCGCTTGGCTTTTCCGCCCAACAATGGCGTTGAAAAACATAAATTTATTCTCGTGTTCTCCGTATACGCCAGTGCCAGTCTCTAACTCAGTATAGAGGTACTGGAAACGACTTAAACTCTGAACAATTCTGTGTTCCTCGAAGATCGAGCCAATGCATTCAGGACTAATAACGCTTATACCAGGAATGGCGGTTTCACCAATCAGTTTATAGGGAATGCCATGAGGGTGATCAGTGGGGGCACGGTCAGTGATATCAATGGCTAGTTCCTGGGAAGAAAGCAAACCACAAGGGTACGATACAACATTATTTCAGTTCAAGAAGTGTAACCTGGTAAAGGTAATTTAAAGTTCAAAATTGTCACTAAAGGTTCTATTATTCAAGACCTGTAAAAATCTTGATTAATATTGAATTTTACTTCTCAATAGCTGCTGGCGTTCTCGTTTGGTTCAAACTTCACATAATATCAAGCTAATACTGAATGTATAAAAGACATACTAAAGCAAATTCCATTGTGACTTAATGGTAAAGTTGTTGACCCAAAGGTTGTATTTATTCCCAATCAAGTACACAGTTTGTTTAAAATAAATTACTGGAAGTAAAACACGATGCAGCTCTGCCAGAAAGACACCAAATTATAACGTGTTTAAAGCTTCTTCACCAAAAATCTTCTTATGAATTGAGCTATCAAGTACCCTGGGTGCGATTAGAGGTTACGATAGTTATAACTTAATTTTTGTAGTTTATTAATCAAGTCAGTCAATAGATGGACAAATCTTTTTGCTGGAAACTTTGAATGGTAAACTGTAATTTTTCAGCAAACGTTCACATAGAAAGGAGTACTCTAGCCACCACAAACTAAAAGTAAACATATCAATGACATCACATATAAAATGACGCCATACAATCTGTATTGGATGTAAAATATTTTTAAAAGATTTTCAGAAGAAGATTACAGGTGTAAGGATGAACTCTTTGACATGAGAGTTGCTGTGATTGAAAAAGAGAGACTCAACTCATTATATAATTTCGTACCTCTTCAGAATGACAAGTACATTCCCCCATCATTTCAACAGTAATTTGAGCGGAAGAGGAAGGAGAAATCACTCCCACTGCAGGATAGACGGTAAACATTCCAATTTGTTGTCTGACGTTTGGTGTTGCCCCACCAAAATAATCGCTACTACACAACACCAAGGAAAAACGCAAAAATGTATTTGTTTAATAGAATACGGATACCTCAGTTTTCATTACGACTGTTGCCAGTGGTGCGTTAAATATTTTTATTTAGAGGGTAGAAAATTCCTAACAAAAATGGAGTGCATCAACCTTATTATTAGGTTAAACGTTCGTTTAATTAAAAGAAAACTAAAGAGGGGGTAGGATGAAGCATAAAAGAAAAGGGAAACAAGAATAGAGCGAAGACTGCAAAGAGATGAAAGAGAAGAAAAGGAAGGAGCGGCAAAAGAGGAAGAGGAGGACAGTGAAGTGGGTGAAGATGAGAATGGGGAAAAGAAAAGAGGAATGAGGTTTTATTTTATTGAAGAGGTAGGAAAGGATACGGGAGACAGCTAAGGGTACGAGAGGATACATAGGTAACAGAAGAGGATCTGAGACGGTGAAATGGCAGACCAGAAGAAAATGAAGGGTGAGATGAGACAAAATAAACTACGACATGTAATGACAATAGGGAGAAGCAAAGGGAGAGAGAAGGATAAAGGGAAAGAGAAGGAATGTTTGGAGTTAGATGAGGCGAATAGAGACAAAAGGAAAAACCTCTGACTAAATGCAGAACAGTTTGGTGCGATAATTTTTATCCCGGAGACTTGTGATCGGATTAGTTCTGTTAATAGATACAGAGGTCAACAACCAGTGGGTGTTATAAACCATAAGGTATGTAAAAAATAACAATGTACTCTAAAAAATGTCTGTTTTCAATGTGGCGACTTTTTGTAAATAACACCGAACAATCCTGACATTTGCACTTTTTGTTACACCACTCACAAAGGGCACGGGCATCCCTTGAAGGTACTCTTGCAAAGATCTTACCCTTTTATAGAATCCGTACGTTTTTGTTGTTTGTTTGCCAGTCCCAGACTAACAGACGGCTGATGTTGCTGTGAAAGAGGTTGTTGAGAACGGCCTGAACTTGAACCATCACGTGATTTGGTTCTCTTGACTGGGTGTCCAACTTGTTTTTGACGACCATAAGCCATCGCACTGACCATCTTCATGACGGAGTATCGAAACTCAAATTCACCTTTATTTTCAATGGTAAACGACCGAGATTTCTTAGTGTTTATTAGGACTGCACCAAAGTTAACGTCATTCGCCGGGAAGATAGTATATTTACTGTGAACAGAACGCACGCTGATTTTTACTGGGATACTAGCAATCACCTCACCATTGCTTCCGAGATGAGGCTCGATTATCTAGAAATTTAATCAACCAAATGTTTCACAAAAATCAGTTCAAGCCAACAGGAATACCACCAAGGTTAGACGAAGACAGCTAGTACATTAATCCTGATGTGCACCACTTGGTACTTAAATTAGCTACCAGGACGATGACAAGACGGAAGGAAATTCTGAGTGTAAATAATGGAGCAAAAAATTGTCAATAAGTTCTCAAATTCGCAGGATATATTTTCAAACCCCATGCGTGGATCAACTCAGTAACCTTTTCATCTCCAGAGAGATGTTCCAGTCAACGAGCCACCAAGACTCAAATGGAGGTCAAAGGTAAGAAATTTGTATTGGTTTGATTACTGCTGAACAGACAGAGCGGTAACAAAACCAAGTCAAATCCTAAACTTAACTTTTACCCCAACTCTAGAGTGGTTTGAAGTCAAAAGTTTGATTTGAAAAACTAAAAAATATTTGACATAATTTGACATAGTAGGATCAACTGAGTGCAGAAATGTGCTTTCGAACCTTCCTCCGGGACATCTAAACTTATGGTATATCAATAAAAAACAAGCAGGGCATTAGGTTTATTTAGACTGATAAGGTTTCTTGTTCAGAATATCCCTCTTACCTGACATTTTAGCATTGTTTCATCTTTGATGGTGACTTCGCTGCGAGATCTGAAGACGACGGAGACTTGGGTAGGTTTTTCAGAGGGTACAAGAACTCCCTTTTGTGGAACTACAGTACATAAGTCACAAATACTTGGGTTCTTGGAGCTGTCGAATACGAAATTGAAACTGATTTCGTAGCGACCTTTGTTCTTTAACGACATCGACTGTTTATTTTCGTCGAACACTTTTAACACACCAAAGTCAAGTCCTCCGTCCGAACCTGGAGTGAAACCAACAGTTATATTTAAACATGATATTTTGGTTTGAATCTTACTCACGAATGCTGTGCAAGCGCGAGAGCTTGGTGTCTTTGAAGATGAGCGGAAATTCACGAAGCAAATTAACTGTTTATTTCTGAATACGTAAGCTTGAGGTACGTTCGAAACTACTTGCTCACATGATTACGACAAATTATGTTAGGAATGTATCGGAAACTCGTCACAGAATATCTCGGTTCGAGTCCTTTCTCAGTTCAAGCTTCTCGCTTGAAAAGCTTGGAGTCTTAAAACTGGCAACAGGTATGGAAACACAGAAATTAAGCGGTAGTAATTATTGAAAAGTACGGGACAGAAATAGACCTTAAATATGTTACCTTTGGGAAAACTCATGTCTAAAGCTATATCGTAAGCTTCACCAACAACTTGAATATTTTCTGCCTGGACTAAGCCCATTATTTGTTCCACATCAGACACCTAAAATGGAGTAGTCAAGCAAGTTAGCTGAGAAACGACATCATCCCACGAGATTAAATGGTAGGAAGTTTTGGAAGAAGTGCAGGGAGAGAGAATTGGAAAAAGTAGCGGAAGAACTAGTGGTGTTTTCTTTTACCCCTCACCTCCAGGCGGATTATCTTCTTGACAGTTGTAGGCTTTGCAGCTCTAAAGTGAACTTGAAGGCCGTATTCTGATCTGGGTTCAATCACGCCATGATCTGTGACTACGGAGAAGTCATCTCCGAGGTTTTCAAGGCCATTTAATTTCCACGCAACCGGTAGCAGGGTACTGTTTCGTAGAAACACAGTGCGGGTATCTTTCCTGTTCAAATGAATGAAAGAAGAAAGTAATTGATATGAAATGACGAACCTATTCAAACTCGTCTGCCAAAGAGATACTTGGCCAGAACGGCGGTGGCAGACGTTCTGGTTGCAAAGGAAAGGCGTCAAGGAACGATCTTGGATACTTCCATAAAGTTCGTTAATTTTTTCCACTCCTGGCAGTGAGTCCACTCAGATATATCATTTCTAGTTTTCCATACATTACCTATGAAGAAGCACGCGGTCAAATGGTAGTTGCTTTCGGTCCAGTTCCAGTTCAGGTCTAACACCATGACAGCTGACCTTAAAAGTGATAGGCTCTGGGTTTTCACGAACACAGCAAACCAACACATCATCGAAATTCCCCGTGGTTTTTGGATATGCCCATAAGGTTAGGACCTGAAGAGAATGGAATAAGACCTGTAGTGAGACTAGTAAAAATTTAGCACATATTCGAACAAAATATGACCGTGTCAATGTTAATATCTGTGCAATTGCTCCAGGTTTGGTGTTGCCAGCTTTGTACTTGAGTGCGTTCTTTCCCAAATACAAAAATAAACAATGCTTTTAACGAGTTTCTGGATACCGCTGTTTATTTGCGAGGTATGCAAATATCACTCTCAAATATCAATCCAATATGTTGTGGACACTTGTTGCAATATCTTATTTCTTATGAGGATTTTATTAGCCGACATTAGAGATAAAACAAGCCAAACAACTGCAATTTCAACTAATTTTTTGTTGAGTGTTACGGCCTGGGACAACTTTGACTCACTTTTGTACAATGACTCAAGGTGAACACCGGGAAAGTGAAATGGTACGCCAGCAGGGAAAAGGTTGGAGTCCTCTACTTTACAAATATATTTTTAGAAATTTTAGAACCAGTATAGAGCAAAACTTTCTTGTCCACCTTTATAAACATGTTCTAGTTTACCTCACTCTGTCCACTCTTTAAGCTCATATTTGGAGGGTTCAAAAGAAAAGTTGTTCCATTATTATCATGTTGAAAACAGAACGACAGTTCAGCGGGCAATGGAGATGTATTACAAATCGTTATTGTTTCCATGTTCTCAGGATATTTTCCTTCTTTGTACTTCTCACGAGTTTTCCCACACAACAGAGGACCAAACTCGAAGGTTTCGCTGTTTAAGATGAACTTTTTTTGCACAATTTCTTCACGTTTCCGGAACTTTCTTCGATTTTGAAACACGATACGAGGCTCGCGACTTATGGTCGGAAAGGCACATACTCCTCGACAGAAAACTTGGTAACGGCGCCTTGTACCAACTATCTCGAAATTTAACGTCTGATCAAACTGACCCAGGTCTTCCGACTTAAACCTTATGCGAAGAACAGACGACCCCTCGGCAGGTATAACCCAGCGATGTGTAGATAACACGGCGTTGACTCCTGGAGCTGATTCACCGCTACATTAAAAAATTGAAGGGGAAAAAAAAAGATTAAAAGAACGTTTTCTTGCCAAGAGTACAAACTGCTTCGACAATCCACATGCTCTATTTCTAGTTCTGGTTCTCTTTTTAAATACAGATTCCTTTCACATGCAATTTCCTTTCATAGCCTCGTTTTTTCAACAAACCTCACGTAGTTTGAATATTTGAGGGAACACTCCTCATGTATGACACATTACAAAAAAAAAGAGGAAAACTAAATTTTTCAAAAAAATTTTTTACAGAAACAACACACAGAACACAATACAGTAATAATAATAACTTAGTTGTCATGGAGGAAGGCAGATAGTCAAGTTTAACCTCCGTTGTGAATGTTTATTCGTCAAAAAAAAACAAACCCTCCATAATATTTCTGGTCAATTTGACATAGTTCATCTTTCCACAACCATAGTCGGACACGAAAGGGGTTTTTTCACCTGTTGATAACGAATTCCTTACCTGATTCTTCCATCATCACTCGTCGTTTGTGGTGGCGGTGGTGACGCCGTGATCAATGAACCTCTTCGCAGTGTTCTTCCAGAAGTTGACTGTCGATCTCGTTTAGACTTCGCGCCACTTTCCCGGTCATCTTTATCACGGCCTGCACGAGTTGAGGCACCTTTCCTACTGCTATGTTCCTAAAAAGTTCTTAGTTCTTAGAAGGTATGACAATACACAAGCAAAGCTTAACTTTCTATTTTTCGTGCAAAATAAAAAAAGAAATATCTCAGTTATAAGGTACAGTTTACCTGTTCAATCTATGTAACCTCTGAGAGAGAAGAAGAGGAAGGGACGGAAACTGGAAAGGTATTTAAAAAGAAAGAAGATGGTAAAGGGAAAGAAGAGAAGAATGAATGCAGGGCAAAGAGAGATTTGGGGAACAGAGGGATGAGGGAGAAGAGGAAAAAGAAGTGCAGAAGATGTGGGGGAGAAGGAAAAGAGGGAAACTGGCTGAAGAAAGAGAAGTGCTGTAAGAAGTAGAAGAAAAGAAAAGGATGAATGGAAAGAAGACAGAAAGAGAAGAAGAAGGAAAAAAAGGATAAAAAAGTAGCAAAGGGAGAGCGGGGAAAGACAGCGACAGGAATAATATTGAAAAGAGATAAAAGATGTGGAAGGAGAGATGAAGGAGAATAAACCAAGAGGAAAACGGAAGAATGAGAAAAGGAAAGTAGAGGAAGTCACAAATTGAGAACATTATTTCTTTACTCAATTTACAACGCTATAAATAACTAAACCTTTTTCACATGTTTTTTTACCAAGTTTATTTTCGTAATTTTACGTCTAACGTATTTTTTAGGTTTTTCCTGTTTTTTGGCGCGAAACTGCAAATCTAGCTGAATGCGCAATCCGGTGACAAATATGCTTATAAGGAAATATTTAGCTATAGACTAAAATCGAACGGTAAAGAACTAAGAGATGGCGTCTTTATGAAGTGTATTTTCACTTTCAAAGCATATCTTGCAGATTTCTTCATGCTATTTCTCTATTTCTCTATTTCAGTAGGTTGTCATACCAACAAAGAGGATTAAAAAGGTTCTTTTCGTGTGTTCAAGCATTTTTATATCACTTACCTTTTCTGTGCGTGAATCAGACTTCTCAATTTCTAGCTCAGATTTCTTGGCTTTACTTTCCACAGCAACGTTTGGATCATTTCGTCCAGAGGCCACGAAGATGTAATGGAGCGGAGTGTCTGAAGCAAATGGTGAATGACGACGAACTGGATAAGGAACCACGGCAAAAGTTGCTGGAGGAGGAATGGGTGGACCATTGGGACCTAGACCAAGACCATCCAGGATCTGAAATAATAAATTGTCTTGAGTATTTGCATCCTCCTCCTCCTTCTTCTCCTTCTCTTCGTGATATAAACATGCACACTCACAGTTAGAATAACACTCGCAGTAACACTCACACACGCACACTCATACACTCATACACACATACACTCATACACACAAACACACAGTTACAATAACACTCACACTCGCACACACTCACACATTCACAGTAACACACACACACACACACTCACACTCATACACATACACGCTCACACTCACAGTTACAATAGCACTCACAGTAACTCTGCATGCGTTCATCGCCCAGCTAACCAAGCAACTACCTGGTCACCACCTTCCTCGCCCAGCTTGAGTTAGACTTAACCGTTTGCGTGCTAGTTTTGGAACGATGCAGGATTTCCTCCATACCATCGGAGTCGCTGACAACAACACCTGCCCCTGCGGTCAACTATCTCCTACACGAGTGTCCCATCTACTAGCCGCCCAACGGCACCAAGGGTGTCAAAGCCCTGGACGAACCGATTATAACAAACGACGACGACGACGACAGTAACACTCACTTCCACACTGACACTCGCACTCACGCCAACACTTATCATCATCACTATTATCAATATGATTATCATTATAATTGTAACTATCATAACAATGTGTTTATTACGATCATTATTGTTAAGACCATGTATCATAATTATATATATATATCACCATAGTAATAATTATCATAGTCATCAAAATAATCAGCATCACCACGGACACAACAACATCAGCTAATCAACCAGGAAAGCGACAGAGAAACAAAGCGGACGACAGACCAAAAAGAAGTGAAAGCAACTGCGACTCTATAATAATAGACTCTCGTCAAAGAATGAAGGAATACCTCGTTGGGGCTTGGAAGTGTTGCCACAGACAGTAACTTATCTCTCTGTGACAGCCCAGGATCAGTTGTTTCAAACATTATATGAGGAACTCCGACACCTTCTTTATTGGCGTCCTTTGCATCATCTTTACCTTGAAAATCACAGCTGCCACGAGGTGACGAAAGAACCTATAGAGAACAGATAATGGTCTCTTTTAATTACTCATTTGATGTACCGGATGGATAGCTTCATGACAAAACTACTAAAAAAGAAGCAAACTTTTGTTCAATACGCTGCCATCTGAACAGATCGTTTTTAACGAATATACGCCGGAATAACGGGAAATAAGTATCAGACCTATTTATAGACCAGGACGACAGCATACCAGAACAGATGAAGCGGAACTTTTCCGCTGCCTGAAGGTCACCTACGCGCTCGAATCTCAAAGTAAATAGGAAAACATTTTAACCAAATATTGTTATATATACATATATGGATATATTATTGCGAAGAACAAAAATACAACACATCACCTCTTTTAGCAACTTCTCCTTTTCTTTTTCTTTCTCCTTTTCTCTCTCTCTTTCTTTTTCTTTTTCTTTGTCCTTCTCTTTATCCCCTTTCTTATCACGCATTTTCTTATTTGACCCAGTTTGAGTAATTTCGGGCTCAGTCTCCGATTTTGGCGTTTCTACCCTGATCACATTCCCGGTACATCTATCCCAGTTCTCCAGCAGCAAGGATACGTCACGAAGAGATGACTCGAACTTGCGAAACCTGTACAGATAAAGAAAGAAGAAAAAATTTAACTGAGCAGCAACATAGATCAGTATCCCTGAGGATGCTGATAATGTATTCTTGTAAATTCTCAAACTACTTTTTAAAAGAAGTATCGTTCTTTTATAAGCAATTGACACTAGGAATTAAGAATAAAATGCCTTAAAAATCAAAAACTATATTATAAGCCAATAAGCCCAAAAAGGATCTCTAATGATAACCTTCCTCTATGGGCTACTGATGGTAGATATTTTTTTATATTTGACATCGTTGTCTTTAGGTTTTAACCATTGCACGCTAACTAAACTGCTCGAATCAAATCCAGGAGAACCCAGTTCAAAATCAAGGTTTTTGTCTGAGCTATTGCATGGTAGCCATAGAAAAAGACTACGAATTAACTCATTAAGGAACAGGGCTTGTCCCTTCGACGAGTAAAAATCATCTGGCGTTAACCAAGGTAAAATCGTCTGTCGTTAGCCACAGTAAAACACTAAAGTGTGCCATTGCCTATTAATGGATTAATAAAACCCTTACCTCTTAGCCAGTTCTTTTTCTTTCTCATCTTCATCCGAAGTTTTGTCATCGACGGAGATTACTGGTGGTTGCACGACGCTGGCAGAAGGTTGTCTCATTCTAGGCACCCTAACAACACTCATTCGTTTACGATCCTCACCTGCAATACCTAAAGTAGCAAGTAAATCCATTTCTATCTTGATTTACACAAAATCTGGAGATGACATATATCGGACGCCTGTATTTATACCCTCGTGCACCAACACTAGGGGTTTTCAAACCGTAGGCCACGTCTCTCCTTGATCAGGGTTGCTACCGGTGATCAGGGGTGTTACCGGTGATATTTCGAGGACAATATTTGGGACAGCATTCACTTCATTGCGTCCGAAAACAAAACAACCCCACCCCCCACTTATCTTAAGAAACAGGTCTAAATGTGGCTGTTTTGTGTCATTGTTTAGTATGACTCGAGTCTAAATGTTCAGAAATTTGGGGCGCCGAAGATTACGGTTGGAAAGTCCTGACCTAGACCTATAGTAAGACATGGACGTTATTTTTGTACTTTTCAAACGAGCATATAGAGACATCGTTTCTCAGGCATAACTGGAACTGCCATGTCAATAACAATGAATGGTTATCACAAATTACGAGGTGTTTGGATAGAGCGTAAAACACGCTTCTTCGTACTTGTAATTGCTAAGTACATTCAGTCATAACCAACATAAAATGATTCAAAGTGCATAAATGAGATGCTGCCAAGTTCTCAAATGTACGCGAAAGTAAGCGTCAGAGAAGGAGAGAAATCATTGAAAATCAAACAAATAGGTAACTTGTATTTACGAATTCCTGACGACGCACCGGACGTTCTCCGAATATATCCCGATTTTTTTCTTTCACTTTGTTTTCATTTTTTTTCTTTTTTTACTTTCAGTGAGTTCTCTCATTTTCTCTCGTTTACTGTCAATAAAATCATAGACATGATTCAAAAATGATTCAAAACAGATGACTGTAAACACCTTGTAAGTTGCACCCATCTGATTTGGTAGTAACTTGCACAAAATTACTTAAAACAAATGGCTAAAAACCTGGTAATTCGCAGCTATCTGATCGCTCTGAGATCACAGAAGGAGCCACAGCGCCGCGGACATTTGAATGGTCATGGACAGAGGCCTGAGCAACGCTTCTAGTGCCGGAATACTTATCAATCGTCTTCTCTTTCTTGTCCTTGTCCTTGGAGTCTGCGTGCGACTTGCGCATTTGAGACGTTTGTTGTACTGTTCTTCTTCGACCTTTCTTGTCGCTGAAGGCGATAAAAGAAAATAATGAACTTTTAATTTTACCAGTGGTGCCATCACAGCCATAGGGCACATCCCTACTCACAGTTTCTTTTCCCTACGTACAGTTTTTCAGTCATGTGGAAACATATTAATCAGCTTACTGGCAAGGGTTCAAAAACAACGGACATACAAAGTATTGAAGTGCATAACATTATAATTTCAAATAATGAAGATATAGCAGATGTACTTAATACGTATTTCACCGAGATTGGACCAGACCTTTCATATCAGATCCCACAAACCAACGATAAGGTTGATGACTTTAGGGAACCAGTTTCTGGTTTGTTTAATTTTAAACACATTTCAGTTCAGGAAGCTACAAAAGCTTTAAAGATGCTAGATGCTTCAAAATCGTGCGGGCTGATATGACACCCGCTGGTATTCTAAAGGATTCAAGTGAATAGGACATTTTCATTGTCATTTACTTTTATTTGATTTTTCTTTATTTTCCTTTCTCTTTTGTGTACTCACGGCCCTATGAAAAACAACTGTTTTATGTCGATTAATTTAAGTATAGGAAGTAGTATGGTTATGGTTGATTAGGCTACCGTGTTAAAATATGATTAAATAAATAAATAAATAAGTTTCAAGGGGTCGTAATTTCTTCAACAAAGTTGCGTGCGTTGCAACTTCGACCTTGGACCTATTTTTCACAACAAAAGAACACTTCTAAGCTATCTCCTAACTCTATTTTCACCTTTTTTTCAGTGATGAAACAGTAAACATGGTGAACAACGTGGGTCTCAATGTACACTCCGAGGCCCATGATTCTTCCAAACGGCTGTAATTTAATTCAAAAAAGCTATAATTACCGTTCTTCCTCTTGTTTTTTTTCCTCTAACATAGCCAGCTGTTCTCTTTCCTTTTTTTCCCTTTCAAGTTTTTCTTCAATTTCTCTCTTCATCCTTTCTTTCTTTTTAATCAAACGTTTTCTGTCTACTTCGTTTTTCTCGTGTTCAGTCAAGGCGTCGTATTCATCTTCGGACATTTCTTCAAGCCACTTTATTTCAGCTTCTTCTTTTTCTCTTTCCCTTTTAACTGACAGTAAAATGAAATCATCACTCAAATAAAACAAGCAACTTTCAGTCCTGAATAGTCAACAATCTTAAAGCACTAGGTTGAGAGACATACTTAACTTAAACAACATACACTATTGAATTTTCACAGTAACGTCAATATGTTTTACTTACGCAGTTCTTCCTTCTTCTTTTCTTCAATCGCTTTCAGTCGTGCATGGTCCAAAGTTAATGTAACGAAGAAGATATACTTCCTGTTGTTCAAGGCACGCAAGATGCACAATGATGAACGTTGCGCATTCTTCGTAAATATACTGTCCAGACCATCAATAACGATTCCGAGATGACAGTCAGTAGCCTGAACAAACAAATGGCGAAAGTTTGCGGATTACACGAACTTTTATTTATTTATTTTATTTATCACGAACACGCATGGAAAAACCCAAAAAAAACCCCCAAAAAACCCCCAACTATTTATGAAAATATTACCGAACAATGTCACTATGAAATTGTAAAAGGCCATTGTAGAAACTACTTGAATTAGGTGTTTGCTTCATAAATATTCCACTGGACATTACCAAATAACGGTTGTACACCTGCTACTTTCAGGGCTCAAGTTGATGAAACATTTGTGAACAGGAATAAAAACAAACCTGCATTCTTTCAGCTAGTAATTCAACCAAGAGATCTTCTGCCAGTACACAGGAATACAACCCATCTTCTCCAGCAACACTAGCGCTCACACTCAACCTTCTACGAGGGTCTGCTAGACTGGGAGGGCTATCAGGTGGAGTTGGCTGCACCTGTGTTTGGTTTTTAGAGACTTGACTTCCTTTAGGACCAACGTAATTAGCCGCTCGTCGCGATTCCTTTATGGTACTAGAGTGTACTCCTATCCCAGACTGAGTTCCTTGTAATCCAGCTTGAGCCGAGGTTTGAGCCGTATGAGCTGCAACAGCTTCAACACTTAAAGTTCCAGCAATACCTTTTTCAGCGTCTTTTCCTTCCTCGGCATTTTTTAAAGCTTTGGCTGATGCAGCACAGAGCTCTCTTGCCCGTAAACCTATATTGATATAGATTAAGTATCTGTTCTGTAAGTAAGAACACGACCGTGTTCGTTGTTAACTGACACATTACCTAGCGCCATATAAGATTGAGACTAACATTTTCAGTAACATTGATATCCTCAGTGACTCGTTCAACGCAACTCAGTCCTTGTCCCAGAAAATGACATCACCACCGATATAGCCCACCAACACCAACACCGATATTGATACCATCACAAACCAGCTTTGGCAAAGACACTGACACTGACCCTGACCCTGACATTCAACTTGGCACTGACACTGACACTTACACTGACACTGACATTAAAATTGACCCTGACCCTGATCCTGACAATGATCTTGGCACTGGCATTGGCACTGACCCTAACCCTGACCGTGACCGTGACCCTGATACTGACACTGGCTCTGACACTGACACTCAAACTGACAACGAATTTGAAGATTCAACGTTGACACCGACTCTACCACTCTCACTTTTACACCGACATGGGCACTTTCACTAAAGATTAATACAAGCATAAATACAACAATAAAATAATACATGATCTGGAAACCCGTAAGCTAAGAACTCAAGTTCATTATGACAAATTTTACCATACCTGCTGTTGTAGTTCCTTGTTGGATGGCTTCAGTGACTACCCCATCAATTGTAAGAAAGGCTGCGTTGTACATCTTAGCTAAAGCAATGGCCGTAGCAGTTTTACCAGAGCATGGGGCACCATGAATGACGACTGAAATCCCTCGCCTGTTCCTAGCAGCCCGTCCTTCGGCAGATAGATCAATGCCAAGGTAGTTAGCTATTGCTGCCGACACAGGAGTAATCTCCAGTTCACCAACATCTTTCTCTTCCGGAACGTTCACTGAAAGAAAAAGTCGTTATAAATAAAATCATTAAAAAATAACACTAAAAAAAGTAACCAAAGCAGTGGAAATGGTGTTTTTTTTGAAGACAGAACAACTAGAGAGTAATACATTGTCTCATACTGGACATAGACTAGGACTGCAGGAGTATTCTGGGAAAGTATGACAAAGAACTGAGAGTGTCACTTGCAAATCTCTTTTTCTACCAGCTAAACAGTTTTTGTCCGTGAGTCTAATATTTTTATTTTAGTATAAAAATTGCTTACAGCGAGCAGAAAAAGACATTTGCAAACGAACTATCCCACCTACACATCAATCTTGTTTTAAGGCCACCTGTTCCTCATTTATCAAGGGCATAATCAAACAAAGAAAGAAATTTTTCTTAACATGATACAAATTATAATAATTCGCTGAAACCTTTGGTCAAATCATCTCCTTGTTGTTGTTCTACAGCTTCCTGTGGCTCTTCATCGCCGCCACCACGAGAATGGTCAGAGACAGGGGAGGCTGCTGTATCCGTTTGTCCTCTTTTTAACTGTTCATCAAACATCTTAGCCACAGCTTCAACTCGCTTCTTCTCGTTTTCTTCCTTAATCTTTTGCTGTTCATAATAATGTCCCGTCAGTTCAGTAGGTAGTTGATCACCGCCTGTCCTCGGAGGCAGCAGTATGGTGTTGCATTCATCGTAACCTTTCATTGCCCGTAGAATCTGGAATACACCAGGGAAACATGAACTTTTTACCAGCCTAGTTGCAAGGATTAAATTGAAAAAAAATACCAACAGGTATGGGCATCTCACTCAACTCACCACGCTGCGCTATACCTACATAAAAATTAGGTCATAACTCTACTTTTCATTCGATTTTGATCTCGAATTTTGTCTCATCTTCTCAAACTCATTAATGACTCATAAAGCAAAAACAAAAGAAATACATAATTAATCAGTACTTAGAAATCGGAGGAAGATTACAGTTGAATTTTTCCAACTTTCAGCTGGATTTTCGCCTAAAATACTGGTTCGTTTGAGAAGTAATTTCAAACACTCGTTTAGTGTTCTTCCTCCGATTTCTAGATACCTCGAAACTCGCTAAAATAACTCGGCTTCGCCTCGTTTTTCAACTCGTTTCTTGGTATCTAGAAATCGGAGGAAGAACACCAACTCGTACTTGAAATATTACTTCACTTCTTACGTCAACACGTTCCTATCCCTTTGTCCAACGACTTCCTGTCTCCTTCCCTACCCCTGTCTGTTTCTATTCATCCCCTTCTTCCCCTAATTTCACATAGGTGAAACTTGACATACTTTTATCTTCCTATTCTTGGAAGTTTTTGAGAGGAGTTTACTGAGGTGCAAGCTAAATTTACGGGAAGAGCAAAATCCTTTTTCAGGCAAAAACGCAGAAAATCTAAGGTGTGAAACTTGCCATCTGTTCGACAGGATCCTCTCAATACCTTCCTGTTTCCATGCTCACCTTCTGATACTCGCGTCCTTACACGTAGATGTGAGTGTAATTTACCTTCTCTTCTTCTAAATACTGTTTGTCAAATTCCAGAGAATATATTTCCACAGGAAAAGACGAAGGGTTTTGCACGGTAAGTTCTTTCTCGTCCCCAGTAGAATGTGGTAAAATAGGACCAAACTCTAGGACAGACGAAGTGAACTCCACCTTCGGTTCACTGCCCTCTCCACGTACAGCAATCACATGTATGTTAGCATTTTGGGCTACGCGAATTTTTAAACGTTGATTGTAAAGATTCTGTGAGAATAATATGACAGAAAGAAAGAAGTCAGAAATTACAAGAATATACAATGATTGAAAGGACTCAGCCGGAACACTAAGAGCAAAAGAAAGAGATGTCAGAGATCGCAGAAGCAAGCATTGATTACTAGTACTCTGTTAAAATATCGCGTGAAAAAAAGAGGTTTGAAATTACAAGTATAAACTTGAATTGTAGGTACTCTGTTGGTATATCAGAGTTTGAAATCTCAGTAATTAACATTGAATTGTACACGCTGTGATAAAATATCAATTAAGTAACAGTGCCTGAGACAGCGAGAAGTTGGAAATTAAAGCAGTAAGCAGTCACTGTGAGCATTCTGTAAATATGTCCAGAGATAAGAAGAGAAAAAAGACAGAGAAAGAGAAGGAGGTCTGAAATTACAGGAGTATACTTTGATTATGAGCACTCTTTTGAAATATCGAGGCAAAAAAGGGAACAGGATAAGAGTGAGAAAAATGAGAAATTATACTAGTTGTAATCAATAACTGTGGACGAACCAAAGCAAATTTGTAACCTTCTCTTATCATTGCACCCCTCAACTGGTCGAGCACTTCACTGGCCATTAGAAACTCACGTCTTCAATTCCTATCGTATGGGTGCAGAAACATTTCCACATCTATAAGCTTTATATCCCTTAACTCGAGCACTGATTAATGCACTCAAACTTTCACCTTTTTACCCTTGTTCCCCATACCTCTTCGGTTGGCATGAACTTTACTTGAACATTAATCCTTTGACCTGGAAATAAATTTCCAAATGGAGGCATGATTTCAAAATGTTTAGGTTTGGGAATCTCTTTGTTTATCTTCTTGCGTAGGTGTAAAGGGGTCAACTTGTCCACCTACAAGTAAAAACGAAAGCAAAAGAATAACATCTAAACAAATGAGTCAGAAAATACGATGATATCTTTAGAAGAAAATAATAGCCCTGAATAAGAGCCCCTACGACTACGTTTTCCGCCCGGAAAATCTGTAGATATCTCTAGAAGCAATAAAATAACCCCAGAAAACAAAATTGGAAAAACGATACCTTTTTTTTTTTATCCTCGGTAGGCACGGATGACCACTGACAACTAAATTTAAAAAAACCCAAAAAAAACCAAAAAAAAAAACAATAGTCAAAACATCACGATGGTTAGTCGTTGTCTGACCTTCGCGCAAATTTCACCCAAAAATTCACATATAGGGCAACATTGCTGCAAAGTAAAACTAACCACAACAATTTTAGAAGTCTATGAACCTACGTAATTTATACTACCAAGGTTTTTATAGTTAAGACACGCCCCTTTGAAAATCGCAATTGCGCTGAAAGGTTACCGAGATCAAACAATTTTAAATGATAATAAAATACGTTTAATATGTCAAATCTAGAACCATCCAATTTCACATGTCAATGTGAAAAATGTTTCTTAGATTCGATATTTTCAAAACGAGAGTCAATTCATGTTTTATCCCAAATGTAATATAGGAAGAACCAAATATATTTTATCAAAGACCTATTGATATTTAACTGTAAGAAATTTTATGACTGAAGAGTCATTTAGTTCATACCTGACATGTTGGTCGTTAAACAACTGAATGGTCATTACTTTACAGTGACCACATTGCACCATTCCAAAGTCCAGAGAATTTGTTGATACGGTCATATTTGGCACAGTTACAATTGCCCTGAGAATAATACCAATGGTCGGACCATTTACAATCTTAAGAGAAAAAGGGACATGATTATTATTAATAGAGCCGGGATGGAATAGACCAAAGGTATTTACAAGTGCATTCGCACAATAAGTATGACAAATTTCTGATGAAATGACGCTCTTTGGCATCTTAAACCGTCAACGTGTTAACACATAAAGCGCGGACATTTTATTGGTGAAAGTAAAAATCCCAATTATTTGAAGCGATCTGGTAGTGTCAATTCCATCTGTTAGTACTTCAATGTAGTGCCGTTGCTTAGACTTGACAAGGCTGTGATTTTCGTAAAGTGCCAACGAAGTAACAAAATGTTTCACATTACTTTGTAGCTCGTTACATGCCGACATCTCGAAAAGGCAGAAAAAATTAGGATGTCAAACGGAATCCGGTTTATTTCCGCCCATAGATCAGCACAAAGTTCCGAATGCAGAATCCGGAGACTAGTAACGAGTTTCGCTATGATGAAGTAATTAGTGTTTACTGGGCTTTGTTTTTATCTGGTTGTCTGACGGAGGTGTATTGTACTCTCTTGCACTGCTCGAACTACGTCATTTCCGCGTGCGGAACGGATTCTCTATCGTAGACTATGAGGGAAATGAAGTTCTAAATAAACGTGTTTGTGTGCGATTAAACCTAAAGATTTCAGCAGAGATTAACCCCATAAGGAACATTTGAGATCATATCATTTTTCATTTCAAAAGCACTCAAAAAAATGCCTAGTATGCAGTAGGCTCAGTAGATTGTCGGTGACTCAGTCCCTGGTAAAGTGACCATCGTTGACTACTTACATTGATTGGTACGCGGGTCTGGACAGGACCTAGAGGAAGGTTGACCATCTTAGGATCAAACGTGATTGAAATGCTGACGCTCTCTGGTTCAGGGTAACCGGGTAGATTCCTGACGCGATCCAAATGGATGGTGAAACCAGAATTGTACAAAGCTTGTCTGTCAGCCATAAAGGATACTGGAAAGAAGCCACAGTTGGTCGCTTGAAAGACAAACTCGCGAACAGTGTCACAAACCACATAGCCGAAGTCAAGAACGTAGTCCATAAGCTGGGGCCTGAAGGAGGAAAACCAAGAATTTTTAGAGAATGCAAATTGACAAACAGTTTTTGTAAAAGTGTGTTTTCTAGAGTTCAACAGAAGCTACCCACTTGAGCTTGATTTTGTTTGAAATGCTTTTCTTTACATGACCGCCGTTATTTGTGATAGTGTTCTTGCTGGCGAACTCCATGAGTAGTAACCTCTCGACTTCTAGGAATTCGTCCATTTCAACTCCACGATCCTGTAATAAGGAAAAACCACACATGTTTACCAAAGGTCTCAAGGGCTCAAGTTTTCAAAATAATCTTTCGATATAAAAATTAACGTCTCGTAGACCTACAAAATATCATTTTGAAGGTGTTACGGTATACTGAAGAAAATTGACGCATTTTCAATTTTACGAAGAACAGTAACGTCTTGATGATAGTTTTGCGTATGACAAAACTAATGAGCCTCCTGTAACAGTTTAAAGTCCCACATTTTTTTTCACTTACCTTAAAAAGTATCTGAGGAATTTGTCATATTATACGTACCGTTTACCATCCTCAAATTAGCAAAAATAATTATTTTCTAATTTAATACAAATCAGATTCTAAAAATCGATCCGTTAGAACTTTGAATTCCCTGACAAAACTCCGGAGGCAAGTTAAATGTCTTCCTAACAAACTCTGCGATATCTAACAATCAGGACAAATATAGTCGTTTTAGATTGCAAAATGTGTAAAATTAATCTACCTTAATATTCTCGGCAACATTCAGAATGAGTCTATTTTCTTCAACTTAAGATCTTCAAAATTACAAATTAAATAGCATATCCTCCTGGTGTTAATTTCTAACAAGATCATTTCCTTGAAATCACACCTGGATGTTTTATTGAGGGCATAAAAGTTAAAAAATCCATGAACTCGAGTGAATTGTAAGCCAAGTATTGACATAACGAGGAGTTGGCTTAGTTCTACATTTCTTACAGATAATATTTCAAATTGCACACGGCACAATTAAGAATTTAACATTAACCCTTTTCTATCTTACCTCAGTATTTGCTAGGAACTCCACTGACTCCTTTCCACTAATGCCACTTATTGGTTCCATATTTGCTACATTACATCTTGCAGTCTCTAGCAATTCCTTGAAACGAGGATTTTCCGTGTCACGCGGTAGATCCAATACAATTCTTGGAAAAACGCCTTCTCCTGTGAGTCTAATCTCTTCTGGTTCAAAGTGACCTACTCGAATCTATCAGAACCAAGGACAAGTAAAAACAATCTTCAAATAATTATGAGAATCACTATACCAGCACAGAAGTAACAACCGTAGTTGTCAAGAGTCCTGTGGGATAGCCATGTGACCCCTTTAATCCACCAAGTAATAGTCGAAATTTGAGTGAAGAAAATAATAGGAGTCAGTTTTTTTCTGATCACACTTGTCACACATGTCATTTGTTTCGCTTGGTTTATAAATAGTTCATTAGAACTATTTTTCTTGAAGAGTCACGCTCATACTCTTATTCCCACTTGGCTCTGAAGACAACTGCTGCTGTGGTCTGTGAAACGTCAGTCATCAACAATAGTCAAATGAAATGACTAGTGTTTGGCAATAGGTACCATCTTAATTCAACCAAATGTGTTCATTCATTTCTTTTGCCCTGTCCACCACTAACTAGGCAAAACATCCCAACCGTGGTAAAAACTTACCATGAAATTTTTCTCGAACTTTGCCGGTACGCCAGGCAAATATTTTATTGTCATCTTCTGCCGTTCCAACGCTTTAACATGACCTCTTACTGGTTCTACTGTAATTTTCCCAGGTTGCTTTTTCTCCACAGCATCCTCGACAATGGTCACAAACTCGAGATCGACTTGGCCAGTGTTGTAGAGTGTGATCTCCGCAATTGACGTTTGGTCATATAGCTTAAAATATTTTTGACAACAAACGTTAATCATTCAATAAATGCCTGTTTTTGTCGAACTAGGTACATTATGAGGCGTGGCTAGTTGCCTTAAGCTTTCCTCAATCCGGATGCTCAATTTCTAGTAGATACCTAAACCTGTATTTTATATTTTGCGCAATTTTTAATAGATGTTGAAGAAGGACGAAGATTATACAGGAGGAGCCTCTGAATGCGGCAGGCAACTCTCGATTCTTGACGACGTCAGCTTCACAACTATGTGGGTTCTGACGCTAGAGACATGACGCTGCATCTTCATATGAAGGACTTATGACAGCTATACGATGTTTTTACGAGCACGCAACCAAAATACATTTCATCGTCATCAGTAATCGCTGTTTACGTCAACGATCGGTACATGTTACTTCTGGAATACATACAGTAGTTGGTCATAAACGTAGCTTAACGACGGCTTTACGTTCACTTATTCTTATCACAATGAGTACTAACATTAGAACTTCTAGAGTAGTCAGGGAATTAACTAAAAGAGACACAAATGGATTTCGCAAAACTCTAACGTAATAAAAAATATTATACGACGGTGTCAAATTTATGACGTGTGCGTCAGTTTATCAGTATAGCACTTACCTGTTTCCCACATTCCACGTACTTTTTGTTGATGTCATAACTGGCCAACGACGCACTCCCTGCGAACATTAAGTCATAGTCTGGACCACCAACAACTGAGCAGCGTGCAATAGATTTTGCACATACACCAGGGTGACCATAGAACGTAAACTGCACCCGCTGGCTCTCGTTTGGTTTCAGGGTACAATACAATGGCAGTATGTCAAACACCTGAAAAAAGTACCGAAGAATAGTGTTTCATTATTTCTTCATAAATACAACAAAGTATCACTGCCAATCACAGAACACCAACAGCCATCGCACAAAACTACTAGGAATAATATATCGTTTAATCTACCATTTCATTGTTAACATCACGACATCATATCACAATGTTAGAATATTATGTTTCGCTTTAATTCTAACGATATATTTTGCACTGGACTCTTATATTCGTTACTGGACCACGCTTTTCACGGGGTACACTTCCAGGGAGCAATACAGTAGTTATCTGGTGTTAAGCTGTCGTTGGGTGAGATCAAAGGATACTCAAGCTATTGACATGCCACCTATTTCAGCTACAGGTCAGTTCCTCATAGTAAAAAGTATGTGCGGACAAACCTCTTGAATGCCTAAATCGCTCGAACTAAGGTAACTTTGCGGCTTGACTTTGCTTGTGACAGGAAGAGTCTTATCCTCATCTTCTTCTTCAGAGGAACTTTCTTTACTGTTTTCATCAGGAAGGGATATCTTCATATCGTCATATTCCTCATCAATTTGCTCTTTTTCCCGCTTTTCGTCGTCGGTAACAAGAGGGAATGCTTCTAAAAATATTTCACAGTCTGTTTTCAATAATTTCTCACCATCGTTCCATGTATTTTCAATTTTGTAATGACACTAAATAGCAACAGTATATGAATTAAATAACTCAAGTTAACATAAAGTTCAATATTTTATTACCAACTTAATTACCTTCATCGAAATACGTAACATCAAAACTGTGTTAAAATATCAACATGTACATGTTTATCGCTATCCAAATCCAAATCCATATCCATACTCCATATCCAAATTCACATCTATACTCTATTTCTAAATCTACATCAAATCCATATCAATACTCCATATCTAAATCCATATCCATGCTCGATATCCAAATCCACATCTATATTCCATATCTAAATCCACATCTATACTTCATATACAAATCCATAGCCATTCTCTACACCTAAATCTAAATATTCACATACACACTCAAGCCCCTTTATCAATACACGGGCTACTTGAAACTTTGGCTCAAAATTAATTTCTACGGTGTGTTAGTGCAACAAAGTTAAAAACATACCAACTTGGCAGTCGTATTTCTCAATTTGTAATTCGCTATCGATGAAGGACCACTGGTATTTGACTTCCATTGGGCTGTTGTTGGTGACCACCACAGAGCGAGTTGCTTCGGTGTCGTTTAGAATGCAGCCAAAATCAACCTACGCGAAAAATTGATTATGAATCGACCGAAATAGAGAAACGTCCAGGTAAATTATTGTTAAATCACTGTCTAGCTCAACGGGCCTTCTCACGTAAAATTTCACTGGACACACCTTATCCGTCTCAAAAGTGAGGTTCGGGTAATAAACGCCGCCAGAAAGTTCCAAGTAATCCTGTAACAAAATTTTCAGCTTAAGTTCGTAAGAAGTAAGAAAGGCAAATTTACCACGAAAAAGATCTGAATATGTTATCTTAACAGCAAAAATATTGCGTTAAACCCCATCTTCCTCCAAAACGAATTTGAATGTGTGTTTTAATCCTTTTTCCAGGCGCACAAATGTGGTAAAAAACCCGCCTTCTCCTCCTATTTTCAACAAACTTTTCGATATTTGGATACGGGATAAAACGCTATCCGGCTTAATTGGTTTGAAGGAAGTGTGAAAGGAAGGAAGGACGGAAGGAAGGAAGGAAGGACGGAAGGAACGAACGAACGAACGAACGAACGAACGAACGAACGAAGGAAAGGAAGGAAGGAAGGAAGGAAGGAAGGAAGGAAGGAAGGAAGGAAGGAAAGGAAGGAAGGAAGGAAGGAAGGAAGGAAGGAAGGAAGGAACGAACGAACGAACGAACGAACAAACGAACGAACAAAGGAACGAAGGAAGGTGTCACCAGAATGTTAATATTACTCCGTACCTTATGAGGATGTTCTTTGTAAGTCACTGTCAACTGACTCCTTATTGTTCTTGAAAACGCATTCCTTTCAAAAGCTGGGTCAAACTCGATTAGCACAGGTATGCTTCTGTTAACGTCTAGTCTTATTTGCTGGAAGAAGGGCACAGGTCTAATGTTATATTCCACAATGAAGAGTAAAAAGACGAACACGTTCGGTCCTTCAAACCAGTTTGACTGATTTACTGACCCAGGTAATGTGCATTTATGAACATTAATGTATTTCATTGACCAAGTTCTACAGCGGTCTCATTTGAAGAAGCAATAACTGATATGGAGGTCTAATAGCTTGTTAATATACTCACTGAGGTATCAGCTGTCTGGGAATCCCATCCAGATTCATCTATCACAAACTGGAAAGGGTACTGAACGCAAAGGGTTAAACTAAGAGGAAGTGATGAGACATTCTCCATCATCAACCGCTTCGTTTCTTTCTCAAGTTTACTGTCTGGGTACTAGAAAAAAACAATTGCTTTTCTTGCTTCATGCTGTTGAATTTGATTTGATGTCTCATAGGTACATGACTGTTTAAAAGCCGAACGAATACAGTTCTAACCTTTAGGACATAGAAATTGATCTTCTTTTCTGAGAAGTTTAACAACGGACTAATAAACTCAGCCTTCACGTTCACTCGCATGATGACCTCTTTTCCAATAGAGTTCCCGATAATTGAATGACATATCATTTTCTCTTTCACAATCTGAGTTCTGGAAGCGCAAAATCAAAACTGAAGATCAGTATTGATAGCAATCACGGGAAGAAATTTCAAATCAACTTTTATCTTCCCCGAATATTTTACCCAAAATTGTACTGTCTTACGTCATGGAAATTCCTTCAAGTTTGATTTGTTGACTCTGTCCTGGATGTAGCGACAGCCTTTCCGGGGTCAGTTTAAAGACTGGACCAGTAAACGACCGCGATGAAATTACGTCCTGTCATAAAGGTGCAGTGTCGTCATTTTACGATGAACAAACATGGCTATCAGTTGCTTCAACAGAATATCACAAAGTGGAAATGTGTGCGTGAGACGAATAGAGACAGACAGACAGAGATACATAAAAACAGACAAACAGACAAACAAAGACAGATTGACAGCTTGACAGAAAGGCATACAACGACTGAGAGAAAGACGGATAGGCAAATATATTGACGGACAAGTTCGGACGACATAACGAACACATGAACGTAAACAAGAAGGATGCCTCACGCATCCAAGAAATATGAATGCAAAATCAGAGAATTTAGTTTTTGCATTACAGTTAAAAAATCAGCGATTGGTTTGACAGTTTGCAGGGAAAAACCCCATGATTTTCGAAACCAAATTAAAGGAAGAATCAAAAAGGTTAACCGGAGTCGGTCAAAGAGTTATAACAGTTGTGTCTCACTTTTATCCTATAAACAATGCACAGAAATAATGTTTATGTATTTTGCCTTCGTACTTGGGAGGTCTTGTCATCCTTAGTGTGCCGTTCCTTTCGCTTAGCCTTGTAATATGTAAAGCCTTCCGTCATCCAGTACAGCTGCTGAGATCGTCTTCCGTTATTGGTCAGCTTAAAGTATTTGCAACAGCTGCGATGGCTGAATTGAGGACCAAAGTTTACCGTGGGCATCATCGGCGGATCTGCTACGATTGTCGTACCCAGACCATACGCCGTCACACTGATGGTATGTAGTCGACTGCCACCAATATTTATTAAGACTTTGTCCTGGAACCTGGAAACGTTCAAGTATCAAAGGAAGCTTTAAAGGCTCTCTGCAACGAACCACGTATTGGTACCACTTAATGCAAATTGTGGGCGCCAAAAGCACGGTCATTGTTGATAAATGGCGGAAAGTATACTCAACCAATTTCCGGGTAATAGAGATTGTCGTACACAATTCTTCATCCTACCGTATGTAATTATTTCTCAAGAGCACAATTTCTGTTTACTATTGGCTCATGAATGTAGCAACCCATCCTAAAGACGCTTGTGAGTGAATCACATACATCAGGGTGAACAACCGTATGCAACCACCGTGCCGTGTGGACAAGCCTTTATACAAACAAACTAGTCACAACTTATGAAACAACAGGTGTGTCTTACAGATGTCTTACCAAGGCAACACTCTACCATACGAGAAGGCCATCTTGGTAATTTCCTAGAACATTGACTACTCCTTACCTGACGCAATCATCTACGTTGGCCGTAACCGTAATTTGTACATCTTGTTCGGCTGGGAGCATGCCTTCTGATGGATGAACTGTGAACGAAGACTTTGGACGAACCTAGACGGCATTAGTAGGTTTAATCACTGTAAACCACGAAAGTTATCTATAAAATGTACTCAACACGAGGAGTTAAGGGGAGAAAACAACGACTCTACATTGACCTCATTAGAATGACGCAACGCACGATTTGCATTATTACACCCAAAACTCAAGCAAAAAAACTGAAATGGACTCCAAAAGAACTCCCCCATGTGAACCATACTTTTTAACGTTCAGGACTGCGAATTAATAAGACGACTCAGACAAACATGACAAACTCGACAATACTGACATCAATTGAGGGCTCAATCTCGTTCCCTGAGCTTTCGCTTTTGGCTCCGCTAGGTGCTGGCCAAAAGGACCGAACCCCAGGCAAGGATTTTCCTGTGTGCTGTGTAACGACTGTAATCATTGGGACTATTTGCCCCCCATTAACTGACAGCAACAAGGACAGGCAACATAGTAACTTCAATACGAAAATGACATACCATATTGCATGTGAAGTGAGCTGGAATCAGTGATTCGTTTGACAGCAATATATGGCGTTCAACATCTGCTAATACTGGGATGTTACCCCAGTCTATTTCCAAAGGAGACACGTGAACAACTGGTCCTTCACCAAAGCAACGTATTTCAACTTGCTGTAACAGAAATGAAATTGTTAATTGGGTATGACCATCCTGACTGACTACTCCACTGCAGCCACTTACGGTGAAAAGTCCAAAGGTTAATAACTGCCGCGACTGATCTCAAAGAATTCTAACATTTCGAGCAAAGGCCCTTTGGTCAGAGAAAGAAACGTGCTCTCTCGAAACGTTGGAATTCTTTGAGATCAGTCGCGGCAGTTATTAACCTTTGAACTTTTTGCCTTATTTAACATTGTCCACGCAGTATTCTACTTTTTATGCAACACTTCCAACCAGTTATATTTCTTAACTATAATTAAAGGACACCATCTACTCTACCGGACATTCAAGTTACACGTTTAAGTTACACGTTTAAGTTATCTCTTTTAGTTCACGTTCTTCGTTTGGTGGAAAACGGTTACTAACGTGTGAGCGCCATAGGGAGGGTTGAGTGTGTTTTCCATGACGGTAACAGTTTCAATTCTACCATTTTATACAACAACCTTCTCTAGTTTCTGTAAAACTACAGTATAATATGACAAGTACATACGAGATCCCGTAATGGAATTACAAAAGAGTAAACAATGATGACAAAAATAATAATAATAATAAAAATAACAACCATAACAAGAACAAGAAAAGCGATAGGGTGAGTAACAACACTTAAGGATAATAATGGTGGTGACGATAATCAAAATAATGACGTAGAAAATTATGATTATTACGAAAATGACGTAGTTAATTATTATGATAATACCATGATGACCTCTGTTTCTATTGTGCTCAAGTGTAGATTTAATCCCTAAATTCCCTCAGTATGCATACTTTTACTAGTTTTCCCTCACTAACATACATGACCGAACATCAAACAATGCTTTTAAATCCAAGCATTGAAAACTCATTTAATACAAGTGCTGGTACCCACCATGAACAATGCTAACATCCCAAAAAGAATTTCAAAGAATACCAAGTAAATTTCGTTGGTTATCATGGTACTAAAAACTAATACCATGAAATGTAGGAAATGAGTGATTAAATGTTCCCTCAAGCCTCGAGAATTTGTGAAAGTCCCTCGGGCTAACGCCTACGGTACTTTCCCAAACCTCTCTCGGTTTTCGGGGACATTTAATCACTAATTCCCCTCATGCCATGGTATTACTTATAATAACGATAGTCCTGACGATAACCATGTGAACTTACCAGTGGTGGTTTACAACTCCCATGGATTAAAAGGTATGCCATAGTGTAACTCTCCTCTAACTTTTCAGCAGTAATCTGCAGCGGTACTTTGCTGACAGTATGTGGATGAAGAATACCCTGCAGAACGATAAAAATGTTACCACATTCATTATAAAACGAATTACATCATTAAACGCAAACAAGAAATCTAAGAAGATACCTTCGATTCAGGACTGGAAAAGAGTATACTGCTCGGATTTTCCGGAATCTGGAAAAGACGTGAATTTTAATCGATCGTTTTCCAATCAATAGTGCAATAGAACATGACAACTTTATATCTCGCACTGTTATAGTAATTGACGGACAAGTGGTAATTTTCCGGCGGCTATTGTTTTCGCAACTTCCTAAATAGGATTGGTGTAAATACTACTTCTAATTTCAAAGTTAGAAGTTGTGTTTTTGCAATAAAATCTTAATTCAAAACAAGTCACTAAGGGTAAGTGTGTGGGTGTGTTTATTCCGGGGAACTCAATCAGCTACAGCTAAATATTCTCGCTAGAAGTCCAGTAAGGTCCCCCCTCAGTGGATCCAGTAGGTAACTTTAACCAGACCAGTTCAAGAGGTACGTACAAGGGCTACATTGGGTTTATATCATAGTAAGCCACAAAACAGGAAGTGTTGGATATTCGCGAAAATTAAGTTCTACTAAATATGAGAAAAATCTTACTCATTTTAACAAAAATCCTACTCATTCCTTAATTCATTCATTTATCAACTAAGTATAACACCAAAAGCATCCTTTTGCCATCTTTAATTATTAAATTTTCGAAGTCAATGCTTAGTACTCATAATTTGTGTTAAAGCTCTACCTGCGCGATGAGTTCATATTTTGCCGGAAGATCGGAATCATTCATCAGTTCCATCATCAGCTCATAAGGATAGTGAAGAAAGCATTTACCAAAATCCAGTACCGGAGTAAGCAAACTAATTGGTGGTACGGTGCATCTAAAGTTAAGCAAAGACAGAAAAATAAAAAATCCTGACCTGGGTGCACCGTAATCCTGTGATATGATACGTAAGAAGTACTGCAATATAAACATATAAACTCACCCGCTCCGCCTTTTTCCAAAATTTTTCCCCATATGTTTTACGTATCTGATAGTTACTAGCTTACAAATACAGTGACATACTTTATACGGTGAAACAAATATAACGTACGACGTTGACATTAACCAAGCCAAACTTTCGTTGGACTAACTGAAAGATTAAGACAAAACTATTACCTGGCCGTTAAAGGTAATGACGCAATCTCTTCTCCGACTCCTTCAACATCCACTACCAAAGAAACGTCGTATTTCTTGACAGTTGTGGAAACTAGGTCAATCTATAAAAATTGAAAATTTAAGGCGAAGTTCCAACAAATAAGGAAATGTATTAATCTAAGGCTTAAACACCTTTGTCCTTGGATAAATCATGAACGGAACACCCTCTTGTTACGGATTAGAGAGAATAGAATACGTACAGCAATACACTTGCGATTAAAATCAAATTAAATAAATAGCGAACCTGTATATCTTGAGAGCTTTGTGGCAACAAGGTTGCCAACAAAGGTGTGATTTGGAACTCTCTTCGTTCGTATTCCGATGAATCAATGTCGTTTTCCATCGGTTCATCATACCGGTAACCATCTAGAGCCTCGTCTGCTGGAACTTTTAGTTTGAAAGTCATGGGGATCAGGGAAGTGTTAATTAGAGAACAATGTCTTCTGCAAGGAAACCCTAAGTCAGAAGTGGGAACATAGTCATTTTTAATCAGTCAGTGCTCTTCCCACAATAATAACAACGACAACAATGAAAACAGCGACGTAAACTGCAACAATAATTTGACTCGTACCGTAGGCAACCACGCCAAAGTCTAGTCGAGGAACATTAAAATGAAACGTTGGTCCAATCACACGTCCTCTAATAAATAAAACCAAGACAAAAGGTAACCAAATGGCAGAAACTTTACCGTACCTCAAAGAGTGGTTGGGGGTATACCAGCTAAACTTCGTTAACTCACCGAATATTGAAAACAAGTTTCTCAGGAGATCCATCAACAGACCAGATGAAGTCTTCATTTAGATTACCAAGAATTGGAGAACAGAAGTCGACCTAGAAAAGGAAATTCATTGTGGTATCGCATGAAAAATGTCAATATGAAAAAGCAAGCGACAATGGTACAATGACAAGCACGATAAAGAGAAATTTTAGCTAAATATTTTATGTAATAATTTATTTAAATTTTTTTTTCTTTGTATTTTTTATATACTAGAAAGGCCAGTGTAAGATTAGCTTTGCTAAACTGGTTTTGTAAACCTTCATTAAATAAAGTCTATTATTATTATTATTTATTAAAATTAATGCTCCATTAAAAGCTCTGATCGTTCGGGCAATCTTACTTGACTTAATTGCCTTAGGCTGGATTAGTAACGTGATTTAGTAATAGCTGTAGAAATATAAGAAATAAGAACAGCAAACCTTGACTGCTTGGTATCCACCAGATCTGACAATGCCTTGGGATGGAGTAAAAGTAAAAAGTGGACTAAACATTGACTGTGACGGAATGTACGAAAAAACAGCATCAATATCTCCCTTGTTGACCAAAACAACCTAAAATAGAGCCAACCTTAAGCTTTGGGGCAAGCATATCGTGGAAACAGTAAATGAAAAATATTTGTTCCACAAAGTGGAACTTTTAAATCTTAATTTAACCTTGTCTTGTGTTTCAATTAGTATTTTCTTTAGCTAATTCCTAGATCACAACATAGTAAGTACTCAACAGTTTCCATTGTGTGCTGTTTATCTTGTCAACATGTATTTAACACTTCAATTGTAGCTGCCCATTTTCAACTAAGTTGAAATTTGCAGTCAACAGGTTAAAACAGTTCATTCTACTGCACACTGTCCAACAATTTTGAACAACGTGCAATGAAATGTAGAAACCGTTTAACACAGGGTTTTACAAACCTCATAGGAATGTTTTGAATTAACAAAGATATTGCCAATATCCAGGGAGTCAAGTGAGAAGGCAACATGTGGTCCCACTCCTTCGCCTCTGATCCTCAGAGGTAATCTGGAATCCCTGCCAGTAACATCGCAATATACTGTCCGCGCATAACTACCAAAAGATAAGTCAAATTTCACCAGTCATGAACATGTACAAAATAATATTTACTCCTAACATACATCTGTTATATGGTCTTGTTCTTCACTTTTGTGAGATAAAGTGTGATATGCTGTTCTTGGAGATGTAATGCAAGATTATGAAGGAGTTTTCATTTCCTGTCATCCTTTAAAAGATTATTATTATTATGATTATTATTATTATCATTATCATTATTATTACTATCAATTTATTATTATTATTACTTATATTAGTATTCTTTAATGTCCAATGACATTATGCAACAGATTAAATCGCAATGTGGTACTTAGAAAACTGTTCTGAGAGAAATTTTCAGTTAAAGTTATACTATACAGAATAATAGTCACATGTTAACGTTATAAATCCAATCTTAGTGATATACAGTATACGTTTTTTTCACAAGTCTCATACCTCTTTGCTTCTAGTGGGGCGAATGCAATATCAATTTCCATGGAAGAATTTGGCCAAATGACACCTTCCTATCAACAGAATACCAGGCACAATATGACAATAATTAATGAGTAAAATGTAGGCATTTTCTAAGCCCAATTACCTCTAAAGGGCAGTGCTAATGACCTTTTGGGAAGCTCGATACTCAGTAACAACAGGCCATAATCTTTCCTGGTCCAATCATTTCCCCTTGATGGGTAAAATTACTTAGCATTAGACAAAGTAAAATCAAAAATCCAGATATGGATGGAAAAGACTTAATATTGCAGTACCAACAATTTCAGATTAATGTGTCATCTGTTTACACAAGTTGTGAGGACATGAGAATCCAGAAATCAGGGGTTGGTTGTTGAGAGACCAAACAGCTTATCCAGGACTTTATCTACCTAACTCAAGTTAACCACCTCATAGAGTTACTAAGCAGATTTAATTCAGGTTTGTTTATTCAAAACTTGAATTGTGCTGTTCACCCACCAAGACCTCTCTGGCACTCTGGGCTTGAAACAACCAGTGCCAGAAGTTAGCTGTTCACAACTTGACAAACCAGTGATGAGTACGACAAATGTTTTACTGCCTACATGTAGTTTAATTATCTTGCTGCTATACTTAACAACAGCAATTCCAGCAGCAGTAAAGCAGTGATACTTACATATGGCTCAATTTCTATCACATCATCCTTATAAATAAGTTTATCTCCATCAACCATCTACGTAAAACATAAATTTCCACATATCAAATAATACATATTTTAACGTACATATAAATATAAAGAAGAGTTACAAACAATGCAGATGGAAACAAAAGTCACCAAGATATGTTTTGCACCTGATTTTTTGTTTGAAAGGATCGTTGTAATATTGACAATTGGTCCCGTATTGTCACATCTTCTGCACACTCCATTAAGAAAGCATCTTTCTCAAGCTCCTCTTCTCTCATTAAATCCATTTTGCATCTAATATATAATTACAAAAAAATGAGGAAGTGTATCTCAGGTTGCTTTGAAACACAGTGCCATTCTCTGCAAATGATTATCACCATTACCTCACACAACAAAGTCTTATGTTTGACCTTAGGCTTTTCTACACAATGAACATACGTACAAAATGTCAGAGATTGCCCAACCATGGCTTCCAAGAGTCAAACCACAGGTTCCAAGCTGTAAGTTTGGCCTTCTGCACCTGGTAATTGAGCTATCCTTCCAAAGAAGAAATGTGCCCCCCTCAAGTGCAGTAAAATGTAATATTATAAATGACAGTATGCAAATTTATAATAATATTTTCTCAGTGTGCACTAACTTATAAAAAGTTACCATGCAACAAACAAACATACCTTTCTTTATGCTGCAATTCCTCAATCAAAGTGGCAAATCTTGTCCATCGGAAGTTTACAATATGTTCACTCCTGTTGTGGAGGGTTGAAGTTCTTAAATGAGAGGCCAAAACAAAGACGTATTATTTATTGTGTATTGATAATTGCCAATACCATTTTAGTTATGTATTATGATGTTTTACATATACCAGATTGCCATAATTGTCTTAAAAAGTTTAACTTAGTGAGAAGAACAGCTTATTAGTTTCAATACCACCTCATGCATAACAAGCCTTATCAAGCCTTCAAAGATGTCTTCCTTTTATGCATAAAGACTACCTGGCCTTAGCCAGGATAAAACAATCTGGTATTTTTAAAAGTCACATAAAATGCTGTAGGGAAGTTCATCAGTCAATCTCAAAGATAACAATAACAACCAATCAACACCTTTCTATGCAACGTGCTCATAAACTGACGTACTACTTTTCCAGAGCAACAGATGCAGTACATCCCCAGTCTCCGAAACCCAAAGAATACACTTAGATGCAAAGAGACATATATTAATACCTTTGTGATGTACAAGATATGAATGTGTTTTCCAACTTCAAAGTATTTTTATCAAGTCGAACATTTACATCAATTGCTGCTCCATATAACATTATGTACACATTTTCACCTAAAAAGACCCCAGACCTCAGAAATTGTTTAAATTGGCATCATAATATAGATGCAGTGTTTTAGCAAAATATTAGGATTGGGGGCAGAAAAACAGAAAAATGCTAAAAATCAGGTAGAATGATGGGTGGATTAATTTAAAATTTGCTCCATTTTTTAACCCTCTCTAACTTCCTGACAAAAAATAACCGCAATTTTACAGTAACTGACCTCTACAAACAGTATGGAGTATAAAATAAATAAATATACAACAAACTGCCCAGAGAATATGTCACACTCCATGGTTTCTCATCTGACATGACATATTTTCTTTTTCTATGGCTATTAGTTAAAATATCAAATCCTTACTTCAAAGTACAACAAAATAAGAGAGGATGATGGAGACTGTGGTGCTTGTTTGCATCAATTTATATATAAAAGCACTTAATAGTTCCACAACTGAACAATCCAAATTTATTTAATACCAACTGGTCTGCTAAAAAGTGCTTTGTATTTATATACTACATCATGTTGCAAGAATATTTGTTCACTATACCTGTATCATAATGCAGGATCATATTACTTTCATAGTCTCCAGTTTTCAAAGCTTTAAATTCAACATGAACTTGCATACTTTCACCAACAGCTAAACAACCTTGGTCAGGGTTCACAGAGAATGGACTACAAAAAACATTGAAAATTTATCAAGGAGGTAAAATTAAACTGCATTTCCCAGACACATTTCTAGTATTATTTCTTCAACAATATGTCGTGACTTTCTTTCAATAATATAAATTTAAAACAAGTATTTTCAATAATCTTACCTCTCTAGGGTCAACATAAACTTTGCTTCCTTCTTTCCAACATTCCGAACAAATAATGTCTTAGTGCTGAGGTCTTTGACAGGACAGCTACCAAAATTAACAGTATCTGGAAAATCTATCACTGCCCGAGCACCAATAGCCTTCACTGGAATAAGAAACTTCTCCCTTTCTGTCACACATATCAGCTCATGGAAATAGTCCTAAAATTATGGAGCATCACATTGCAGGTGTAATAAGTGTGTTGATGTAAAATAAAAGCAACAATTAACATCTATCATGGTTTATAAAAAGACACAATAGTGGATGTAAAACCAGTTTTGTCTAGATACTGTATGGACACTGGCATATCCTAGTTCTAAGGTCTGCTAGGAAATAATAAAATCCATATAAAACCAAACTAACTAGAAACAAATTTTGCAAGTATGCATGCTCTCAAGCATACAGTTGAAACAATCCCATCAATTATGATTCAACACAAAGTAAAAAGCCAATAGTACCCCCTATACTTTTAAAAAATTAAATGTAGAAACATTTAGTCATTGTAAACCTTCTGTATAAAATTATTTGGACAGAGGATCATTTTCATCATTCATATACAAATGAATACACTGTACATTTATGTAAATAAAAAAATAATATACAGCAATATGTAAACTACACACAGTATAGTAAATCATTCTTTCATTCCATTAATTAGTTTCATACCTTTTAAGTAATAATTCATGGAGTTACACGATGCCCTTGTTGAGGAAGTGTTTGCACAGTAGATTCTACAGTATACAGTTACCTAACTATAACTCACCATTTTTTGATCAGCAGTAAACTGTATCATGAATACTTTGTCCATCCCAGGGGCAACTTTGTGTCCAACATCAGAGGGGCTGATTATTTTGAAATATGGAGAATCTGTTTGAGTAACTTTAATAAGGCGTGCAACCTTCAAAAGATTATAGCAAAACAGAGAATATTATTAAACATTAAAGACATAATAGTTTGACACCAAAACAAATTATTAAACTACACTAAAATCAATGGTATTGTAAATGAAATTACAAAAAACAAACAACCATTAAGAAAACCTTTTTGCATTTAAATCACAATTTTATAAGAGACAGGGAAGAACCAGAATTGGATAATTTGGGGCAACCAAAAGATTAGAGCCTTTCATTCTGTCAATTCAATTTAAAAGACTGTTCTGATTCTACTGACAATTCATGATACTGTCAAAACTACTTAAACAAGAAATTATTTTATCATATCTTTGCATGACAGCAAGCACTGTAATTTAGTGCAAACAAATTAGTGTAAAGAGCATACAATTTTTTTAATGTTTACAGAAAGAGTTAAACAACATGATAGATTAATTTTGGTATGAGTTTTAGTTACAAATACTTCAATAGTATAACATACAGATACATGTGTTCCATAAGCCCTAAAACAAAAACCTGTTTTTACTATAAGAATGATGAGCAAATGATAATTTGTTCACCACCATATAACTGCAATTTTTTCTCACAGTTAAGTTTTTATACTGTTCATTCAGGATGTGGTCTGAATAATGCCATGAACCAAAAGAATATTTTGAACCTAGTTTTAATAAAACTGATTTAGCAATTAGAAAAACAAAGTAGCAAATGACTATTTATGGACTATCAAAACTTTTTTTATCCATCCAATAATCCTGTTAATTTACAGTATGTGAATAAAGTCTTGACTAGTTCACATAGTCAAACAAATTGCATATTTGCAAGTTACATATGCAGTTAATCAGCTCTGAAAGCTCAAGTCTAAGGTCTGCTACAAAATTCATACCAGTTTTAACTGCAATCAATGATCTGGATATTAAATTAGTTAATTCAATTAGAATCACTCAGTGACATGTTTATTCTTATTTACTGTAGGAAAAAAACAAAACAAATTTTTACCTACCTTGTCATTATTTCTTAACCTTAAAGGAACTTGATATGTTTCATATGGTTTAAAATTTTGAAAGACAATATCTGATGGAAATGGCTGGAACATTGGTTCATCAATCTCTAATGTTGTAAACTAGCAAATAAAGAAAAATGCAGAGAATATCAACTCATGAAATACATAAAGTTGTATTTATATACAGGGGAATGTGAATAGGCCCAACTTTTGAGTTGCTTCTAATTGCACATTAATAAAATTTACACATAAAGGCAGGGTTAATAGTTTCAATATTGTTCAACAAAGTCGGCCAACAATGTTTGCTTGCAAAGTTGGAAAAGCTGCCAAACAATCCATAATTTTGTGGCACCTCCTCATTGCTAAGGCAAAAGTCCTCACCAAAAGCAAACCTTCACCCAAACAACAAATGTTAGTCATGGTTAATGAATGAATATTTAGTCAGACCTTAACACTCTATACAGAGAGATCTCAATTTACCATATGCTATATTTGTTTTAAGGTAAAAAATTAGTCTGTTCTTCAAACTGTTTCTTGAGTGGTGTACTAGAAAACTGCACTGGGACCATGATCCCAAATTTCAGGTTGTTATCATAACTTAGCTTAAATAATGTTCCTGAATTAAATTACAAAATCATATTATTATCACCATTAAATATTATACTTTATATTCTTTTATGTCATATATCTGGGAGTATGCATGTGCATCTACCATAATGATTCAAATATGCACCCTCCTTCCAATAAGCACCTCTTCTCCAATAAGTGCCCCCTCCACTGTGTTCTTTTGAAATATGTGCCCCCCCTATTCCTCTCTCAATAAGGAACTACTGTATGTGTGAATGATTACCCAACCAATAAGAGATGCATGAATATCGGTATAAAATCAACTGTCATTCAACATTTTATCACACATATATGCATTGAGCACATTAGTTATTACAGTGATCTTCTGATCTTCCTCTCATTTTTTTGACTTTGATGTCCATGTAAGAGCAAAGTTCTCTCAATCAACAGATTTCTCCTTCAAATCTTTCTGCCATGGCTAAGTTCACCGTTCTAGCATGGAAAGATGCAGGAACAACAAGTCCCCTTATAGCATCCTTGTGCACGAGAGCAGAGAACTAGGTTACCATACTCTAGCATTTCAGCTATTTTTTTTAAATCCTTGTAGTTATTGTTCTGGTCCTTGTTAAGGTTGTTATTAAAGTTTTGGGTTTTTATGGAATCAGATTGCAGTGTTGTCTCAAAAATGAAATAAGCCCCTTTTGACGCTCCAAAACTAAATAAGCATCCAGGGCACTTATTCAAATCATTACGGTATGTGTGTACATATACAGATACGGATAAGAGATATATAGATACAATATATTAGTAATTTCAAATAAAAAAGTTATTAGTAAAAATAACCAACAGTTTTAAAGTTCTTTTCACAGTAGCCAGTAAGCTTGATCGAATATATAAGCATGCAATACCCCTAAAGTGTAAAAATTATTATACCGTACCTTCTGATGAGTGGTCTCAGACATGTCCAGCAACTCGATGATCTGTGGAATTCTCATTTCACAAGTCATCCTCAATTTTTCTTCTGTTGTTAATTGCATTTCAGCAAGGAAAGCTGATGGAGCTTGCTAAATAAAATGATTTTCGTTAAAATTGGAGGGGAGCACAGAACAAAGTGCGTTACTTCATCTTATTTATTCCCTCACATTTGAGCTTAACCTTATGACGATTATTTTACTATCATTTATGGTTGCAGGTCGTAAAAACGACACTTTATAGAAATTATGGAGACCTAAGTCGTCTGTATTATCATCAAATGTAAAAAGCAAGGAAGGATTTACCGAATACTTAAATGAATATGCTTCTCTACCAAGATGGCCACAAGTTCAATCATCGACATGGCGCGAAAACGTAGCTATGTTGAAATATAATTCTCTGACAACAATTTATTTCAGGGTTTGGAATGAATAAATTTTATTTCAAAAACTTTGTTTATCTTGCCTTTTCCTCCCCAGGTTTATCACGGATAAGTTTTGGATTTCTGGGCAGCACAACCGGACAATGAACGCGGTTCTTCTTGCTTTCGTCATCTTCGGGAGGATAGAGACAGCTTTCCAACTTTCTTTTGGTCGACATACTCGCCAGGCTTTCATGAACTACATCTTTAGATTATGTTATTTCAAACACTGGAACTATTAAGTCCATTTCTTTTCAACCATGTGCCTTATTCTGGCCTGTGCATAACGAAAATGTTAGCTAAACTTGTTGAAGTTTTTGTGGTAACCATGGGAACTCCATGGGATATGAAGTAAAGCGACGTATTTTTCGCGAAGAAAATATAGGAGCAAAATTCAGTACAATTTTGCGCGCTAGAACCCTAGAAATTGATAAAAATAGGCTCCCAATGCGCTCGTATACATAAACGAGACTCTTAAATAAAATATTATACTTTAGGATTAGTATTTAGTTGAGAATTATTTCTTTACACGCATTTTTCACAATTTAAATCTTTTGATGGATTGGTGTTTCTAAGCGTGCCTGTATGTATTTAAGTACCTATATGTACAATTATGTATATGTATTAATGTATATACATGTTTGTGTATGTATTTGTTTATGTATGCAAGTACGTAGCGTTGAAACCCAAGTCCCACTTCAGTTCAGATAGGTGAACTGTCAGGGTGTACTCTATCACGAATGGATACATCGTTCTTCAAAGTGTCATTCGATGACTAGATTCCCAGTTTTGGCTTGTTTGTTATAACTAAAATTAAATATATCAAAATCATATATTAGCAGGCTGCAAGAAGAATCAACTGACGGAAATGTATGACATCTGATAATGATATCAAGATCTGGCCAGAAGCACTAAATAGTGCCTCTAATAGGCCTCACGATGTAGTGACCACATTTTTCATAAGTTGCTTTTCCGTAATGATTCATGAGCAATGCTTGTGTCTTCTGGTTCAATTGAACACGTTTATTCCAGTACAACCAACAGCTGTCCAGTATCGCAAAACTGCAATACATATACCTTATTAGACAGTTTAGTGTACAGTGAGGTTGGACAGTTCACGAATAATGCCGTGTTTTGGCTAGACTGTAGGGGCAAGTCAAAATAAAAGTAACGAGTTAAATATCAAGGCGTAGTATAATTCCACAAGTAACTAGCGAAAATCCCGCGAGGTGATAGGCCAGAAATAACATAATTTCTTGATCTTCACCTACACGTGAATACGAGAGACAGGGATGACATTTACGTACAATGGCCGCTACCATCGTAAATGTCAACGAGAAATTTTTAAAACAACTCGTTCCCTATTCTATTTCAAACAATGACCAATGTAATTACACAAAACAATTATTCGTCTCTGGTTCAGTGAACCTAATGATTACTTTGACTTCGTCTCGCGGATTATATTCGATAATACTCACTGAGCTTGAGGTGGATAATTGTTAATTATTGTACATCAAACTGTTTAATAAGTTACTTATTATCCAACAACATCAAACTTTACAATCTTTTTTTCTTTAAAAACACAAACAAACTTCAAAACTAATTGAACATATGGAAGTTCTACAAAATTTCGGATTCCGCATTTATTTGAACTGGTGAAATAACGTTGCATAATAAAATACAACACTATACATCTGCAGTTGTCTTCGAAAAATCTTACGCTGTTTTTCAGCTCCTGGCCATGAACGTCCATCCCGCTATAAGAATTACTAAGGCAACGATAACAAAACAGAAACACCAAACGCTCCACCAAATCCATGTTCCGTCGCTGAAAATCGATATTATTCCTGAATTGTTTACCCAAGTACGACGTTACTGACGTACTGAAAATGATTAAAAAGTTAAGAAAATACTAAAATCGTCAAAGTATTAAAATAGTCCTTGCGATCTTTCTAACGAACACAAATTTCCTCGTGCTGAAGACTGTCAGCTTTCACTTTCTATCACTGCCGTGAGTTTTCTTGCTTCTTGTTATCATCAAAGAGCTCTCTTTTTGCACGTTTTTTTTCGTTATCACCTTCACCGCTCGTCTTCCTCTTCTGAAAGACGTAAGAAGACTTCGCAGGTGTAAAATATCCGGTCTTGTCTCCAGCTAGCTCATCTGGGAACGGAAAGTTTTTGTACTTACACCAATCCCGAAAGCACTTTCCTACCAAATCCTTCTGACGGGAATTCTTTGCGTATACCCGAATGTACTGCTCGATAAACTTCTGGGGAAGCATTTCACTAACGACGTTCTTTCTAAGTTGGATAGCTTTATTTAACTCCTTGTTGAAAAACACGATTGAGTCGACAGGATCTTTATGCTTCATTCCGAAATGAATTTCAACAACACTCACAAAAATATCATTCGTTTGTAGATCATCATTAAACGAAGATATTTCTTCACCAATTTCCAATGCTCCATATTCGACTTTGGGCGTTGGCTGAGTTTCCCCACAAAACTTATACAAATCTCGACATTGAATTCTCTGGATAAGTTCCTTTGCTCTTTTTGTTTTCTCATCTGGTTCTTTACAGCGGAGGATTTCATAAAGAACACTGTCAGTAAGGGTAGAGTACTCTTTCATGTCGAAGATGGCCTTAGAAATCTCGAACTTGTGGTCAACTAAAGCGAACGCCTCGCTGATCATATCCTCAATGGCTTTCGTAGTTTTGTGCTGGTAAACACGATGGTGAAGCGACCATCGAGTGTGGAATAACTCGTAGATATTGAACACAAGCTTGTCACGGGCACAAATTTGAAGCTGATTATCAACGGGTAAAATTCTGATATTTTGCAGGTAACGCGTGTGGTCGAAGTTGCTTTTCACTCCCACATTATGGCAATCACGGGCAAAGTAATCAAACTTATCGCAGTCAATACCGTTTCTTTTGTTGGCAACAATTTCGAAAAGAAACCACTTGGGATACTCAGTTCCGTTAAAATTTGTTTTTTGCAGAACTTCATCTCTTCCTGGGACCTTACCTTTAATCAATTCTTTAACCAGCTTTTGCTCACTTTCTCCAATATCCCTCTCTTCAAACTCTTTCTTCAACTTAGGGTTGGCTTCAATCATATAATCAAACATCTCACAAGAAGCGTCTTCGTGCTCCCAGGTCTTCAACCGTTGGTCCGTTGGGTTTAACTCTGAAAGTTTTTCCTTCACTTGTGTATCAAAAACATGTGAAAATGGACCATGACCCAGGTCATGACAAAGGCCAGCTAATTTAACACATAATACTTCCTTGGAAGTGATTTCAATCTCATTCCAGTGAACATTTTGCAACACATCAATCATTTTGCCAGCCAGGTAAGCTGTTCCAAGACAATGTTCAAAGCGGTTGTGTGATGCACCAGGGTATACCCAGTAGGTGGCCCCTAACTGCTTGATATCTTTCAAACGCTGGAACTGTGGTGTATGGATGATGCTGACCAGCAGTGGATCTAGTTCAATATACCCATGAACTGGATCATTAAACACAGATCCACTTCGACTCATTTTTATGATCCAATGAGGACCTAGTGATGAAATTAAAAATTTCCCACATATTACTAGTCAGTATGTTTGTTTACATAATTGAATACTAAGTGAGGATATTGTTAGAGGTAATATTATGGCATGTGTGAAATTAGTGATTAAATAACCCACAAACTAAGAGGATGTCCATGCACATTCCAAGGGCCCTTAACCTTAAGAACTTTCACACATCCTTTTTAGCCATAAGGAAATATCAACACTAATCACCAATTTTCCAACATATCATGAGAATACTTTACAATACAGCCAACTCTCTCAAGGCAGACACTTAAAGTTGGTCCTGAGAATGTCTGCTATAGAGAGAGTTGACTGTATTATGATTACCATATGACAAAGGAGCATGTGCAGCACCACTAATGCTTTTGCACTAGAAAGATATTAAGGAGAACAACATAAAGAAATTCTAGCATGCAATAATGTTCCCTTTAAACTTGGAAAATTAGTCTAAACTTCCCTTATCAACAAGCACTGGGTAAATTTAAAATGAAGTTTCTTTGCTGCTGAGGAAATTTAAAGATTAAACACCCCTTCTTAAACAAAAAATCCAAATCAGTGATGTTATCATCAAATTAATTACATTATGAACTTTACTAGTAATCAATAATCTGGCACAAATTATATTGGTAACAGCATGGTTCTGAATACTATTTGGAAGAAACATGCACAAATCAGTTTTTAAAAGACTATCAAAATAGCAATTTCTGTGTCATGTCTCTTTCCAGAATTCACCCTGTTTAGACACAAATACATGTAGTCCGTAAGGTTTGACATCTTTACATCATGCCAACTTGATGTCCTTAGATAAAGCTTGGGATAATGCATTTTCATCTGTAAATAAAATTTGTTTTTTGATTGCCAACTGGCTCTCATTCGCTATGACAATTGTTAACTGCTGAGAGTTTATAAATTCTGCCATCCAAGTTTCTACAATCGTAGTAAGCGAAAAGGCTCTTAGAAAATACCTTTGGCACCATATTTGATACATCCTGCAAGATGTCATCATAACTACAACTGCACACTATTTCAAACGTTTAAGCTCCATTTACGTGTTCAAGTTTATGATAGATCATGCCATAAATCCCAGTTCAACCCCTGACTTATTAGCATATAGTGGTTATAATAACAAAGAAATGAATAATATACCATGGGAATACGCTCCTAGATTGAAGAACTATGGTTCTGTTTGAGAGGTAACCAAGTATACCATACGTCTTTATTCTCTGGCCGACGCAGAACTGTGATTATATTCAACTAATAGATTACAAATGCCTTTGTCCTGCTCTACAATGGAGGTATACGTAAACAGGCGGGAGGTTACAAAGTGAGGTACACATAGCCGATTCAAATCCGAACCTGAACCCGACCCGACTTGACTCTAGTCCTCGAGTTTAACCCACTGGTTTAACCACGGTTTAACCGAGGGCTATTCTTAACTTAGGGACGGTATGACGCCAAAAAACTACCGTGACACTATTGCGTTATTAATTCATTAACTGACTTACGTTTAGGACTAGAGTTAGAGTTACAGCTAGGGTTATGGTTCAGGTTCGCGTTTGGGATTCTTAGACTTTATTTGAATGGCATGGTCGAAAACCAGATTCTGCTCAGAATTACACGCAGCGCTGCATTTTTGCGTAATACTGTTGAAGCCTAAGCCAACAGACGGCTTTGTACTTGCAAAAAATGAAATTGAACAGGGTATAACCAAGGTTCTCTCCAGCAACACAAAAATAATAGCGGTCTTGAGATCTGTTGTAATATTTCGGCTCTATTTCAAAGTCACAATCAAACCAACTAAATCAGCTGGTTTAAGGTCTATTCCTCAGTAGCTTCGCGTGACGCAAAACCAACAGGATCATCACCATCATAATCAGAATGGTAAACTCCAACCTGTCCAGCAGAACAGGGGGAATTAGCTCATGAAAACAGTTCACCACACACACCCCTTTACCTGTCTTGCTGGCTGCTTCAGTTGGTAGAAAACCAAAGTACTAAGGGCCCCAGTGCTGGGGTGACCCGAACATCAAGCTCTTCCTTTGACATAACGGAACACCTCTCAATCATTTTGTCCCAGGCACCAAAGTCGTTTTTGGGCTGTTTGGCGTGAACAATTTAACCGCTGGGACCAAGTTTGATTGTATTTCTTTTTATTAAAATAAAATTATATAGAATTTGAGCTTCAACACTAAATTTACATTTGGCTGGAATATATTCTATCGCGTAAAATTCTTTGATAGCTGGAGATTAGGACATTGTATATGTACATAATAATTTAAATAACCTTTTCTTTTCTTGAAAATATAATCGTTTCGTCGGATTCTCTATACAGCTTGATTTTTCTTTTTTACACTGCCCGAATGTCTTCGCTCTTACCTTTCGGACTTAACAACTCGAAAAAGCGGTTGGTAAGAGGTTAATTTACGAACATCGCAAATAATTATGTCCACCCAAGAAAGGGGACCAAAAATAAAACGCTATGTAGGTTCTAAACTAACTGATCAAATCTCGGAGGTTGACATACTGGTCAAGTGTGGTCTCAATCACAAACAATCTTCAGCACGTTGGTTGTGTTTAGTGAATAAATTACGAAAATCTCTGCACATTGGATGTGTTATGAGGCTGACGGTTCCTCGATTCGTGTTTCTAAACATTGATGTCCAACGTGTCCAGATTCCCCACAATTATAGCAGTACGGTTTGCAAAATCCGTTTGACTTCTGGTTTAAACATGTCTAGAAAAAGTAAAGGTATTTCCAAGTTCCATGAGGTAGAAGAACTCTTTGATTTAAAAATACATTCACATTTTGAGATTTTTAAGCTTGCACGAATAGAGACAGATATTGGAAGACAGTACAGTGAATGCAAATAAATAGCCATACATTCACCAGAACCATCATCATTAATTGCTACCCCCATCCAAATCTCCATCTTTGTCATCGTTATCACGATTACCACCGAATGATTATCGTCATAATCATACGGCCGATAATAACGAAAACGATAATCATCCTGATGATGATGATGGTGATGATAACAGCGATGATGATGAAGACAATAAGACCATAAAACCAAGTTTACGATGATTATGACGACGATGAGAACGGCGACAGTAATGGTGATGATGATGATACGACAATGATGACCATGATGACGATAATGGTGATGATGGGTTGATTACGATTATAAAGATTTTACGGTTATGATGGTAATGATGATGTAGATTATAAGGCAAAGATGATAATGATGAAAACGGATTATGAATGAACGATGGTGAAGCTCATGACCCAGAAAAACGATTTCTGAGCCCCAGGTGGAGGTCGAACGAGCAACCTTCTGATGACCGTTAAGACGCTCTAACCATTGAGCTACCGAGAACAGATGGAGAGTTAAATTTGTGCTGTCTAAGCAGCAGTCAAGAAATGACGATGATGATGATAGTGGTGATGATGATAGTGGTGATGATGATAATGATGATGACTATAATGATGGTGATGACGACGATGATGATGATGGTGATGATGATGACGACGACGACAATGATGATGATGATCATAAAGGATTTGAACTACACTTACTTTTGGTTCGAATTCGAAGGCTTCGTTACAGCCGAAGTTCACTGTGCGATGATACTCTCCATTTTGAGGAATGTAATTGCAGTTTTTATCGAACTCTTTTGAGTTTTCACTCGGTTGAATCACGATCTCCGAAGGAGAGTTTGTGTAACCATTGGGAACTATGAGTAGACCATGTTGAGACATACTGTGCCTAGCAACACTAAAGCCATTCCCACCAAAGCCCCCAGATAATCTTCAAAGAAACGACAAACAACATGAGCGATTCTTGAAACCTTTCTTCATACATACGACTGGTAATAACACGAAGTCAATTCACTAAACGTTCACTTTTTACACTTTCCAGTTTATACCCACCTCTTAACACGAATGAAAGTGATTTTAGTACAAAAAAAACTTACTTCAAGTTATCCATGCTTGCTTTTAAGTTTTGTCTTTCAGTTTCGGTCATCTCGAGTTTGTCAATATTGCTGTCACTAAGTTCAAAAACCTGCCCACGAATAACATGAAAGAAAAAATGCGTAAGGAAGCACTGCGTGGTAAATATCCTAGAATTAACTATTAAATGACCCCTACCTCTTCATCATTGAAATCTTTGAATGGGGTTTCATATCTCTGAAGTTCTAACAATTTTAATAATCTTATTCGGTTGTTGGTTTCTGGTGAGCAAGACATTGTAGCAAAGTCTACACGGTGATGGTCAGGTGAAGATGCCTGACTTGATGTTCGGCTTGGCTCTAAGGAAAATAACGTAGCTGGAGAACAAAGAGGTGACGTCGACATTGATGACGTCACAGAGCCATCGCTTGATAATAGGTTAGAAGCTAAACAAGGAGTACATACAGACGAATGGATTGGAACTGCGACAGTGAGTGGAGTTTGCGACGCCGTCGTTGACGTCTTGTCTAGATCTCTTTCAACTTTCACCAAAGGAATTACTTTCTCGGTGCATGCATTGTGAACATCACCATTCATAGCTTTAAAATTTTTCTGTGGTAAGGTCGTTGTAACGGAAACTGACGTGTTATAGTCTGTAGTTTTGTGTGTTTTTTCTTTACTGTTTTCTTTCTTAACTATTTGTGTTTTGTCTGGTGGCGCCCGTGATGAGGAGGAGACTAGAAACTTTGAGCTAACTTCCGTTGGATGGTTTACAATTGTTGTCACTTTATTTCTTTCTTTACTTGACATCAATGTACCTAAAACGAGAACATGACAGAGTTGAGACGGCCGCCGATAAAATTTACACATAGCAAATTGACAAACTTCGACATAGTCATACCGATGGTTAAATTTTTCGGACTATGAAGATGTCTTTTCTTTGGCTCCAATTTTCCAGATGCGTGATGAGAGTTGGTCGACTTTTTAGATGTTATGGAAGTGAGGCATTTTGCTAGTTGAAAAAACAACCAGAGTTAGGATTCTAACATGATACAGAGCGCGTTCAAAGACTAACGCTATCAAGTTTAAAATTTTAAAAGACGAACATTTTTGATGAATAAGATGAACATCAGGTCAAGTGGTGACGAAGAAGCTAACGTAAATCAATTTCTTCTAGTTATGATAATTTTATTGATGAAAAGCTTTCATCTTTCAAACATTTCAGCGTCTGTCTTCCAGAAAATTCTCTTGTATATGCACTGAGCAGCAACATGAACCTTACATGATCAGAGTAATTAACTTGGTATATAAAGTTAAAGAACTAAAGTTAACCTTTGGGTGGATTTTTCTTTGACACTCCATTTCCATTATCTGATTTTATCTCTCCAGTTTCACGTGATGTGTCTGTTTGTCTGGGAACACAGTTTAAACTCTCCTTCCTGTCTACGTTACAACTCTGCTTAGACTTCGAAGTTGGTAGGCTGCTTTGCTCACGATTCCTTTCGTCACCATCACTGAAAAAGTTCTCAACCCATTCACTGTGCAACAGTTTATCAGGCATCTGTGCAAATTCCCTGAAGCCAAGAGTGTAAAATTTTATCTTTAATTTAATATACGTGAATCGCTCTGCCTCAAGTGTCAATAGGAGTGAGGAGTCAGGGTTTTTGAGTCTGGTTTATTTCAGATGGGAACCTGCCTCCACCCTTTTAGTATGGTAGTTTGGGCAATTTTGGTACCAAGAAATCAGGCTGTAATGTCATCACGTCCGTATTATTTTCTCTTTCTGCTCGACATGAACGGCTGCTATACCAAAGCCATTAGCAGAGGGTCAAAATTCTAAAACCAAGATTGGCGCTCATAACACGTATGCAATACCAATTTTTCAACACCGTGCCGATGAAATACTGCTTTCGAGCACATTCTGAAAAGTTTTCCTACAAACAGTTCATCACACAGAAATAAAAGACGAAATACTGCATGCTTGACTTATTCAAGAGGATTACCAGAACAATGAGATGGTTACTGGTCACTTGTATAAAGCCACCTCTCTTGAAAGACACATACCTAATTCCCACTCACCTTACATAGTTTGATATATCAGGCAAAACGTCATTTCCTTTGCAATATTTAATTGACTTCCGTGCTATAAGGAACAGATAAGCCTGGTTATAAGAAGAAGACCACTTGACGAATCCTGCCCGCTTACAAACACTACATATTCGAACGTAGGAGCTTTGGGGCAGATGGTGCTGCTTTCAATTATAAACGTTAGAAATGACTTTCAGGACAGCAAAAGCGGCTATGTTTTAAAACAGCGAGATGTGAAGACAAAGCTAAACATTAGAGTACTTAAGTTTCAACTCTTACGTGGAAGGTATGGTATGATTCTTTTTCCCGACACTTTGTTTCCTTCCTTCGAAAATCGCCGAAGCTGAGCAAATGAATGAAGAATTAAACTAACCAATAAATACAAGAAGCAATGAAAATAGCAAACAGTGATTAAACTAGAATTTAAGATACGATGAAGTCTAAAATATATATACATATATGAGTTTGAAAACGAGGCCAAGGGGAGCCAAAGGACAAAAAAAAGAATATTAAGGACCATGTATAAAAATGTATGTGAATACAAAGCAAGTTAATATGACTTCCTAAACTCAGGTAAAGTAGGAAAGAATTTTGAACTTAAAAAAAAAATTTAACCTTAACTTTTTGAAATAAAAATTTTTTAACTTAGAAAGAAACCGTGAGAAAAAAAAGCTTATCTATTGTGGTCAGAAAAAATGTATCGCTACTTAACTCTCCTCGGGTTCATGGTTTAAATCTACAAGTTATATTTTTTATTTTACATTTCCTCCAAACCCTACAGTGAGCGGTTAAAAAGTTGGGCAGAATTTCAGGTATTGGTAATCCTGGTCCGAGCAGTTGAGGGAGTCATGTCTGAGCCCACGATGCTAGTATCAGTGGGTATTATCTGTTTTAACCATTGAACTCTAAAAAGACTGGAACGATACTTCGTAATACTAGGCCTCATCATTGAATTAAACCGAAATGGGGGGAGCCATGTAGGCCAAAAACACGCGTGGGAAAAAGTTGTATTGAACCTTTTCGTTTCGTTAACAGTTAATTCTGACAAATATGCAGTCCTGCCGACATTGTCGTCTACTTACTAAGGATAAAAAGAAAAACTGCCATAAAATCCGAAATTTGGGTGAAGTTTTTCGCGACAGGTTGTGTGTTTTATCGCGTAGGGAACTGGGGTGATCTGGAAATTGACCTACATGTGAGCCTCCATGTTGGCTTCAAAATACAGTTTGCAAGTATCATTCCAGTCTTTTCAGAGTTCAATAGTTTTAAAAAAGAAATATCAGGCATGTATTGATCAGCGGTTGCTACGGACAATGCATTGCGGCTTCGGTTGTTAATGCTGAACTCAACAAAAAGCTCCATCCAGTTATTGTTTAAAGTCAGCCCACCATCGAATGTTTGTTGGGAAATAGCAATCAGGACTTTTCCCTCTAAGATATCGGTCTCTTATGATTAATGACTTAGTTTCGAGGGGATAAATTCTGGGACTGCTTATTAACGGAAGCTGTTACCTTGCACTGAAAATCAAATAATTCGCCATATCCACGACGAATTTCGACCACTCTTCCATTGGTCCAGGTGACCTACAAAAAGAAAGAGAAACAGATTTTTTCATGAACGTGCACAACCTTCGAAACTGAAATGTAAACAGGGCTAATCATTAAATCCTTAGTACTCTACTAAACTAACAATGAAAATAAACATTTATTTCTTCCATTCTGAACTTTACCGATAAAATTGATTGTGTGAAAACGTCGTTCGGAAATTTTCCCCGAAAACTGTTTGAACTCATGTGCAAACAACGAGAAGATTGTCACAAAACGAGGTGACAGCACAGGATGTTTCGAAATCAGATCAAACACAACTTTAGGCAAAGTCGTACACTCTCTATTTTTAAGAGGAACGTAAAGACTCATCTTTTTAGACAAGCTTTTTTGTAATTTAATTAATTTTATTGTAGTATTGTAAAGCGCCATAGGGCAGTTAGTGTATATGGCGCTATATAAATATGTTATTATTATTATTATGTTTCCATTAGCCAGTTCATATTCTAGCCATTATTCCCTCCCACCAAATATTGTTGGGGGGTAACCGAGGTACAGGTGTTCCCATAGTTGTTCACACTAAGGCTGATGCGCTTCGGTTGTACGTTCACTATTCTGACTGTACCACTCCGCCAAGCACTTTCCTAATTATTGTTTCCCCCTCAGAAAGCACCATCCTCTGCATTGTAGTGATTATCCTAATCACACTGTCCTCATCTCCAATAATCTTTCTCACTGCTCTGGTTGCATCTTCGACACCACCTCCCAGGCATCCAATTATTACCGGCACTACTTCCACTGTGTACCTTCTTCTCTTTTCTCTGGTTTCGAATGCCAGCTGCTGATACTTCTAACTTCGTTCTCGTCGCTTCCTTGATGTTCTGCTCTTGAGGGCATGACATGTCTACTAACCAGATCTTCCTCGCCTTCTCGTCCTCTAATGTCAATTCTGGTCTGCGTGCAGAGCTGGTCTTTTTCATCCTGTGCTCGAAGTCCCAACTCAACTTGAACCCGTTCCCCTTTAGAACGTGGCCTTTCTCCCATCTAACAGTGTACCATGCCGTATTGGCAGGGAGAAGTTCTCTCTCAACGGCCCAGCTAACAGCCAGTACCATCAAGGCATTGTTGTGCCTACCGAGATACTCGGTTCCTGCTAAGATCTCACACCCTGCAAGCAGGTGTTGAACGGTTTCATCAAACTTCTTGCACAATCTACATTTTCCGTCCCCGCCTCCTATCCCACACAACACTTTCCATTTCCGAGTCTCCACCATTTGTTCCAGCAAATCCATGATTCCAGCCGTCTTCTGCGGTGTGATATTTGTGTTCAACCACACGAGACTCTCGTTCGCCTGCTGTGTAAATACTTGACTCTGCATACCCTTCGCTTTATAATCATTCTTCAACTTCTCTGTATACCCGTCCTGCATTCCTTTCTTCAGCTCCGCCCAGCATCCTGCCCATTCTTTCTCCCTCTTCTCACTATCTTTCCAGATTTCTTCCTCCCTAAATTGAACCTCCACCCCAACTTCACGCAGTACTTGTTTTTCTTCCCTTTTTAAGCTCTTGTATTCGCTGTTATACTCTCTCTTCCAAGCAATCCTTATCCAGCGGCTCGTGCTACAAACCATGTACGTTGCCACTCGCACGTTTGTTTCCTTATAAACCTACCGCAGGCTCTTCAAGCCGCGCCCTCCATCCTGTCTCTTCAGGTAAAGCCTCTCATCACTTGCCTGTCGGCCCAGCATACCTCTCTTTCGTAGAATATCCTTCACCAACATATCAAGGTCATATAACTCTTTTTGGGTAAACTGGCATACATTCATGGCGTATGCCGCAACCGGGATGACTCTGCAATTGATCGCTCTCATGAGATTCTTATCATACAGCTCAAACTCTACGAGGCTATCCGACCTCTTTCGCATTTCTTCCTTGATTCTCTGCAATACTTTGTCTTTGTTTATCTGCTTCCCCTGTTCTATTCCAAGGAATTTGTAGAAGTCATCCTTCTCTGGGTCCAGCGCCTCTGCCCTTTCTTCCAATATAGTCAAGCCTTCGCTTTTAGTCATCTTACCTCTTCTAAATACTATCTCCGCACATTTCTTCACCCCGTACACTGCCCCCTGTATCGTTAGCAGCTTCCATCTGTTTATGGCTTTCCTGGTAGGTCTTCAGGTCATCAATAAATAAGCTGTGCGTCCTCTTCGTGAGTCTTTCACGTGGGGGTCCCATCCTATATCCAATTGTTTCCTCCAGTAGCATTGTAACTGGAACCTCAGTCAGACAGAATCCTACCGGCGAAAAACTGTCCCCTTGTAAAAACCACACCGTATTCTAATCCATCTACTCTGCACCTTGTGATTTCCAGCATTCAACTCTAACCGTGTCTTCCAACTGCTCATTAATTTCCGTAGCACATTTATAAGCGGCTTAGGTACTCCCATCCAATCGTACACCATCACCATCCAGTCATGGTGAACTTTGTCATACGCCTTCCTGTAGTCGTAAAACGCGACTGCCAGGTCCCTCTTGTGTTCTCTCACCTCGTCCATTATACACTTATCAATAAGCAGTTGGTCAACCGTACCCAACACTCCCTCTGAGGCTCCTAGTTGTCCTTCATCTCATATCTCGTTCCGTCGAGCATGATCTCTCATGTACCGTCCTATTATACCAGTGAATAACTTGTACGAAGTATTTAGACACGTTATCGGTCTGTACTCCTCCTCAAATGATAAGTCCTCAGTCTTTGGTAAAAGGACTGTCCTGCCTAAGGTCACCCATTCCGGAATGCCGTCTGGATCTTCATTCCAGCCTTCATTGTTCTTTCTAAAGCCTTCCAGGTTCCACTAAACTTCTTCCACCAGAAATTCTGGATTCCATCAATACCAGGCGAGGTCCAATTCTTCCTCCTCTTTATAGCTTTCCCAATGGTTTCCTCACTTATCTCGATATCCTGTACGTCCCTGATCTTCTTTCTCAAATCCTCCTTGATTTTCTCCATCCACGGTTGTTCAATAGTAATCTTCTCCTCCTCCCCAAAATTCCACGAATCTCTCCATTGCTGGGTGCTCGCCCTTAAATTCCTTTGTACTATTCACTCTCTTGTAGAAAGCCCCTTCATCTTTTACAAACATTGCGTTATTCTTTCTTCTCTTCCTCTTCTTCACTGCTTTCAGCAATATCACTTTCTTCACCCTCAGCTCATCCAACCACTTCTCCGAGGCTTCCACAAGCTTTTGTGTGCCTGCTGATCCTCCTTCTACATACTTCCTCAGTTCTTGTAAGATCCTCACTTCTTTCCTCGTTGCTTTTCTTTGTCTTTCTGCGATAGAGCTCATTATTAACTCTCGCTATTCTCTGCCTTAGTGCCTTAATCTGGTTGCATAACCTCCTCTCTCTTCTATTTCCTTCTCCGTTCAATCTCCTTCCTATGTCCTTGACTCTTACCTTGGCATAAAGTAATCTTGCTATTGCCCTTTCCGTGGCATAAACTGCATCTTTGATCTCCTCCAACTTATTGCTACTTTTAAGATATTCGCTAAGTATCTTATTTGCACACTTTGCTACTTCTGGAGGCAGATTTTTAAGTTTCGGAAGTCTGTTCCTTTCTTCGATGTTGGTCGCATTTGTTGGTGTTACCTGCGCTAACTCCGCTTTGAAAACCTCTCTTAATGCTTTTTCTTCTTCTGTCCCTGCTGCTTCATCTGCTTCTGTTCTTCTATGGGGTTATTATTATTATTATTATTATTACTATTATTATTATTATTATTATTATTATTATTATGTTATTTCACGCAGGCCGATGTTGTGCCGATATATATATATATATACTGAGGGAGCGGGTAATAACAAATTACCAAAGGTCCCCAAGGTATTCCTTTTTTCCAATATCAAGCATCAAGTACTTTCCTTAATACTCTTGCCGTCCCCAATAATGCGGTTTTTTGCAATTGCTCCGTCCTTACTTCAATACCAATCTTCTTAATCCATGATTGTATCCTCTTAGAGACTGTTCCTAGCGCACCTATCACCATTGGAATTACTGTAACTTTCTTCATGTTCCACATCCTTGAGATTTCCCACCTTAATTCTTGATATTTTTCGACTTTCTCTTGTTCCTTCATGCAGACCCTGTTGTCATTAGGCACTGCTATATCTAATATATTACAAGTCCTTTCCCGATGGTCAACAATGACTATTATTATTATTATTATTATTATTATTATTATTATTATTATTTAGCGTGTAAGATACAGCTTCTTAAAAGAATCCTTATTTAACCTTACTCGAGTGTATGGCTGCCGTATAACAGCAAAACTTTTCTCTTTTGTTTTTGATTTGTCCATTCATTTGTTCTTTTGTTCTACAAGTGTCCAATTGATAGGACATTGGGCGTTAATGGGTTAAAGACAAAATCGGGATTAATATTGTCTAAATTTTATGCCAATTGAGAACGCATTTCCAAATGACGTCTCTGTAGTAATTTTCTTTCTATTTTCCTCATGAATTATGAATGAGTTTGAGAACAAAAGAGAAAACCTCAATACGCATAAAATAACCAAATCGTATCATGCCAAGTGCTTTTGCACGGTATTTAGGCATTCGTTGGCTTGTACCAGAAATATTACGGACAAATGTCATATCCACCCACTTCCTGTAAACCTACTTCTCGTATCTCAACTCGTTATGAAGAATTGTAATTCCTTCGACCTAAGCCTAATAACAAATTATTCACGACCATTAGTAATTCTTTATTCGACCAACCGATTTATTACTTTCAGAAAACTATTATCTTGTCGGCACAGCGGACGCCAAAACAAACTACGAGAGACCCAATGAGGCTTATTAATCGCCCACTTCCGTCTTCCGACCACGCGATATTTCCCCAAGAATGTTTTCCAAATCAAAATAACAATATCTTGATGTATATCAAAGTATAATTAAATTTCAAAAAATAAACAAGTAGGCAGATCAATGTTATCAACCATCCCACGAATTTTTATGGATTGTTTACCGAAATTTGGTCTTCGACTGAGTGTAACACAATAGTTATACCATAACAATATACGTTAACTCTTTTTCCAACTGAGTAAAAACAGTCAATGTGCGCCTTTCTGAGTGTCATTCCACTTCTCGATGTAAACTGAACAGATTTTTGAAAAAACTAAGCGATGCGACTCAGCAAATATTCAATCGTTTAAACAGACCAGCACTTTCACAATACAACGTTAGCAACAGGTCAACAAGTAGTGAATCTAAATAGTCAATTGTGCGGTCTTAGAAAAAAAGAAAGTAGAATTTCTCGTTGACGAACGATATATTTTATTTTCAGTAAGGTCTGGATGTTTTTATAAAAATTATAGCAATTGAGAAGCCAAAGGTTTTATTTTTGAAAATGATTCTATGGCGATAAAACTCTAATTAAAAAAATTAAATTGAAGGACCAATATTTCCTAATTGACACACATGAACTGCATATCTGTATTTCTCACGTACCTCAAATATATATTCATACTTGTTATCATAAGGTTTCTGTTGAATCTTAACAATCTTCAAGTCTTTTATATGGACTGTAAAATGCAATAAAAATTGAGAGTTGTCAGGATTTATGAAGACCAATTCGCGAAAGTGGTATAACCTAAAGGCCAATCACTGCATTTATCGTAAAGACGTGAGGGGAAAAAATGTCATATTAACACTGTATAAGCTGCATAGACTAACCATGATGATATGAAACAACAGGGAAATATAAAAGCTATAAAAAAAAATAATGCCAAGCTTCAAGCAAAAGTCATTCATCCCAACGGTAAGTCTTTCGCCATAATTATAAACATGGCTGTTCTACTACCTTTATACAAGACTTATAAGTTATACAATTATTAGTACCTTTATTTACACTAGATGGCCCCACAAGTTATATCTAAACTGTTCTTTCCTGCGGTCCAACAACGAGCATGCATCCTTCAGGGAAACAGGGTTACTAACAAAGGAAACCAGGCAGTCGGGAGAACTGCACGGAGCAGGAATCAAACCCTGGTCATAGACGTGAAGGGCAAAAGCTTTACCACATAGAATTCCCATAATTTTTGTTGTGAGTCTTTCGAATCTGGAAAAGTGGTAAAAGCGTTTCTCGCAGTAGAACGTTCAACTACAGAAACTAGGGTTCGATCTTCTGGAAAGTCTTTGCGTCTGGCGAGAGTGAACTTTACAAAGACATTTTTCACAAGTTTCAAATCCACTGCCAGGAAACAGTTTCAAAAAATAAAGAATAACACAAATAACGACATCTTGTGTACCCGAGTTGTCTTGCCGTTTACTTAAATCTTGGGTTCTCCAGATGTCAGTATTTTTCGGGTATTTGTTCTACCATTTATGATTAACTTTAACTAAACCAACTAACAACTTATGCTCAGCATGTCAACCTCCTTTTCCTCTAATTGCCCCAAAGTTTTTCTTCGTTTTATCCTTCATTTATTGCTTCTTTTATTTTGCAAGTAAACATCAGATGTTGAGTTTGTGGCGACATTTCGATAACCTGCACATTTCGACACCAAATATGGGTACTGAAAACCAATACTGATATTTTGTCTAATAACGGTCGACATAGACAAAATACAAGGAACATTAAATCGACGAAGGGGCCCCAATAAAACAAAGAGCTACCGCGAAATCTGCCTTTGATATCAGAGATAGCTTAACCCCAGCACATCAGAGTTTTCCCCTAAATTAACCTTCAAATTCAAGAGAAGGTAAAGATTGGCGTACGTTGTCGTTAAAAGTGTTCATCATCACTTTTATAGTTCTGTTATTTTCCAGATCGTTTCCTAATAAGTGAAAATATATCCAAGGTCGTACATGACAACTCTTTCCCTGGAGTGGAATATCTAATTAATGGTAACACTGAATAATATTATCCCATGGGTTAATGGCTCACCCTTGCTTAGAAGTAATTTCTCTGAAGGCACTATCATTGATTGCACGCACTCTCAGCTGAACACGTAACATCATACGATCCAAGACGGGCTACTGGCTGGGATGATTCACTTGCAAACATCAGTTTCTGCCAGATAAAGCAATTGTGCTAAAGTAAACAAAATTAATATAAGATTCGCTGAGCTCTCATGGTTGAAAGAACTTTTAATTATGAAGGTGTATGTTTGGTTCGAAAGCAAGCTGGAATTCGTATTTTGTTTACTTCAGTAAAATTGTTTTAGCTGGCAAAAAAACAACTTTGGAAACATTATAGAAGATGATTGAAGAAGAATGGCACGTAAAGCTGCATACTATCATTTCGTAAATCTGAGTCTTGTACTTGATATGACCTCAAAACAAGATGGATTTCTTCAGAATTTGTGTATAAATATATGATAACCATAACCGTTCTTTCAATTCTGTATTAATTCTAGAAATTTGTAACAAGAGGATTGCATGAAGCAACTAAACAAACTTTAATAAACCAACCAAGTACATCACCTAGTTTCGTATGTTCTGTCTTTGATAAGCTCTAACTCGCCAAGTCTTACAACATCTTGGCATCGAGCAGTTTCGCCTTCCATCAGATGTTTATTTAACACTTTTAACAACCATTTTTGGCAAACTGCTTACTGGATGAATGTCACAAATGTGACATGTCGCAGTATCTTGGGACTCACTAAGTTCAACACGGTGAATTCGAAAGCGTTAGGCACTTATGTATTTACTGAATATTAGCAAGATTATCACCTTTATGGTGATGAGCTGGTTTTCTGAAAATTAACCCAAAGTAATTTGAATTTATTTATTAGTGGACGCTTAGGTTGTGAGGGTAAATATAATCCTATAACGATAGACCAATTAATATTATTTACACTTCTTCCTGTTTACTTTCAAACGATGCCCTTATTTGGTATTCGAGGCTTGAGATTGGTAACAACGTGAAAACTTTTCGCAAGTCTATCTCACAGTTTATAAAAGATGGTTCATGGAAAAAAACCCCAAAAAACTTGCTTCTTACGGCCTACAACATCTTTGAATCCAAGTTCACACACCTAATATTTTCTAACACAATACAAGGGTTAATTAAAGCAAAGCATTAACGTTCTGTGATTCAAAAAATCACGCGACATTGGAAAAAATGCATTTATATATTGCGATTCATCGGGCCGACTAAGAACACAGATAGATTTGATTTATTTATGGATTCACCGATGTTCTACACGAAGACGACAAATTTTCTCGTCAATCTTTTAAAGTTTGTTTCATATCAATAATCAAGGCGTAATCTTTGTCATTGTTATATTTGGTGTAGTATGCTAAACGTTAGAACATTAATCCTCCAGTATTCTGAAGACCAACGCTTGTTAAGACCATTTACTCCACCGGCTTAATCCCGTTAAATCTTGGCTTGGTTCCTTGGGATTGGGATTAAAATGACTAGTGGATAACGAAAGTTACGGCAGACTTTCAGAGGCCGCTAGATCATGGAAATATTGTGACAAATTCTGACGATACAGCTGCAAAAAAGGTCACATTTTTTATGCAGACTTTGGCAGGATTTAAAAAATTTTCTGCAGTGAAATTTGACCTGGACTGGCCAACGAAAACGCACCTAACTAAACAAGACAGTATATGTTAATCCTGACTTAGCACTAATCCTCCTTTACACAACCGGCTCTTGTGTCATGTTTTCAGTTCGGACGTTTACTTAACGTGGTGTCCATTTGATCATCGCGATCGCCACAGTAGCTACGATCGCTACAGATAAGAGTTTGTTTCTAACCCACCGAGTTAGCACAGTCATTACAGCCGCCAAGATCAAGGAAGCCTGGTTTCCATTAGATCATTACGACAGCCACACTTCCTGCAATCGAAACCTGGACAGGCTCATTTGATCTTCACGATCTCTATACTAATTTTTTCGCAGTCGTGTAGCTGTCGTGTAGCTACCGTGGCTATCACATGAACACCACTGATAACGGACGCTCAGTACCTGTAAACGAACGAAGCAACATTGGAAATCAGACTTGAGTTGTTTTACATCGTTAAATACAGTTTAACCCAAACGGTTACAAAACAAACCATGGAAAAAATAAATGATATGTCATGCCTGTCATTGTTGCACAGCTGTATTTTCTTTTAATTTTTCTGAATTTATGTAGTGACAGCAGTGAGAAAGGTGAAACCTCAAATAGCCCATCTTGGTTATGATACTTGGATTAACAGCCAATTGAATGCTTTCTCACTTTCCCGAACCACTCGAACAGTGGGAACGGCTTTGATTAAAACCTGCGACACATCTAGAAGATCGTAACACTTTTCTCTCCGACCAAAATCGAATTAGCCTAGCACTTTTTTACGAAAGACATTGCGTTCACAAGATATGCCAAGGTGGCCGTTTTTTGTATATAAACATAAATGCCATTTTTGTTTACAATATTTTGAGTACCGCCTTATTTATAGACACGTAAAATCATGATTAGGCATAAAAAAATGTCTGGAAGTGTTTAAATCCTTTTCAGGAGTTTTGTAGTAATATTATGTATTCCCATCTTCGGGCACTTCAGACACTAAACATTCTTTTTTCCTTACGTTTACATAGATCCACCAGACTAAATTCATAAGAATAACTAAGAAGAGCAAGCCGGAAATGGTATTTCCATATTAAGAAGGATGTGTTGTCATTTGATAAGCAGTAAAAAAAAACCGCCCTCGATCCCACAATGAACGACGGACAACAACGTTCGTATTCAATCTTCCGTCAATCTTGTGTTCCACAGCTCACACAGGAATCCCTTATATTCGTAAATTTAAGGCAGGAGGATGGAAAATTAATTTGAAAAATAATAACTCCACAAGTAAATTCAACACACCACATAATTCTAGATATTCTAAGCCACAAGTGATCAGAGAGCAATGACGACTTCGACTGAATAAACGAGTGAGTGAAATCTGGAAGACTCACAAAAGAAGGTTGTCGTTTGAAGATTTAAAAAGAAATAACAAGGAAATAAGTTGCGCTTAAGGACTTTTTTGAAAAAAAGTTTTAGCTGGAAGATAAAGTCCGCTGAAGAATTTTATGAGATTATGGGACAGCATGTTTGACATTTCTTCAAAAAATCTAATTGAACCCCGACGGTAAACTTTAAAAACATGTGTAATAAAATATTCCACTAAACCTTTTAGATTTCATCGCTGTTATGCGAAAGGAAATATGTCCAGAGTAAATTCTTGCTTGACTTGTAAACCCCCGTCTATCCTCGATTCTATATAGAGCAGTTGTTCAAACAATGTACCAGTGACACGATGAGGCTGATATTGTTGATAGAGGTTGTCAGGGGGGAATACGAAGAGACGAAAACATTCCATGTCAAACATTCCCAATTAAAAAACCATTTTTTGTTGATTTTTTTTATTAATTTTAAATTGTTTAGCGATGTGACTTCGATAATTTCTACCGAAAATTGCTATCCTGCCCCGCGTTATTCCAGTAAATTCGAACATCTCTGTAACAATTTTGAGGGTACGTACCTTGCCGAGTTTCTTTAGCGTTTTTGTATTTTGCCTGGGCTGTCGGCGTAACCACATCAAGCTGGGTAGTCGATGGTTCTGGTAAAGAACGACATTCTTGGCCTCTCTTCGTAGTGTTTTCGCTTTCAAGAGGAGTGCATAAATGCTGGTGATCATCGAGCGAGCAAACATCCACATGATGACACTAGATAATCAGGCAGAGCGTAATCAAAGACAGCATTGTAAATTGCGGGTCGGGAGAGGATAGAACTGGAGATAAATCTAGAACGTATATTCGATCGCAAATAATTTGTTATAAAATGATAAATGCAGAACAAAAATAAACAATGTTATAAAATTACAAAGAAAAAAAATCAAAAGGAAAGACAATTGCAGTGTTTCATATGAAAACATCAAGTGTTCCACTCCGAAGATGACCTAGCGATGAAAAGATTTATCGTGTTTGCTTTCCATTTGATAGTTTTATTTCATCAGAATATTCAGTGTGTATTGACAGTTACAACACGATACATATCTTTTTATCATCAGACATATAATGCTCGCCTGGCAATAGCCAAAATTTTTAATTCAGCGATGGGAACACACAGAAAGCAATATCAGTGGGTAACACAATACTGCAAACGAGGCCACCCAATGTATATTATAATATGTCGATTTAGTACATTTGTTGCCGAATTGTCTTGTTAAAATAACCACGTTGCATCGCTTCTGTACAGCACAAATTACTAGTACAAAAACGTAAAAGACTAACATTTAACACAGCCTTGAAGGAAGCTCAAGATTTACCTCAAATGAATCTTCGATCGTACCGCGTAACTCTGCAAGTCTCTGCTGAAGGTGTCTTCGCTGGGAAAAACTCATGGCTGGATGATTTGCAGCAAGGGTAAACAACAGTAATATTTCATCTACAAGTTCTTCTTCCATCGATATCACTCGCGAAAAGAACTCCGCAAAGTCGTACTGTATTAAAATATCATAAATATTATAAGCTAGTATTCTATTTGTCGATTTCAGCCGGGTTAACAGGACACATAGCTGACGGCGGGAATTCGAATTGGTGATTTCTTTTAGGTCTTTCAGGTTGGAGTAAAGACTGGTGATCGTCTCGGACGGCTGGTTAAACACCATGTTTCTTTGAAGCAGCCCTTCAAGGTAAGTTCCTAAAAATTGCAACTCAAGTGGCATGCAACACTCTAACAGACGACATAAGACGTCAATCCTGCTGTCTGATGTAGCATCTCGAAACCAGTGAGTAACATTATCGACATTGACCATCGCATGAACTCGACAGATACAAGTAGGACTACCTTCACAAACGCCTTCCTCTTCAAGAACCATCCAGTTTAGAATTTCCGCACGACCATTGCCGACTTTTGTAGCTGATCAATGATCCTATTGATACAGTTGTACCGGAAGTAGCGCAATATTTACGTCGAAATAGGGTTTTATGTCGTGCTAGAATCTAGTTACTATTTAATGAATCCAGACAGTTTGCAAAACCGGAACTAAGCGAGTCTGGCGCAAGCCGCAAAGTTAAACAAGCATTGACGAAAACCGACACAATGATACAGCCACGAACTCGGTAAATAGCAAAATGACAGAAACGTACAACGTGTGAAGATAGCAGTTCTTTTTGTTTATGGCGTCGGGACATCGATTGAATCCTTCCCACGCGTAATAATTCAGATTGTGTTACCAGGACAGAACGTTCCACTGTACAAGACATACAAAGCACAGTTATGCCACCCCTGAAGCGCCTCCTTGACGACCGTAAAAACATAGAAACCATGTGGCCTGTGATTAATGATGTAAGAAGCAATTTCTGCCAATTCCTTGGGAAGTTTGTTGTTGTTGGTTTGTTTTTTTTTTGAGTTTTTTAGTGAAAGAGCGAAACAAAAACAGGCAGAAAGGACAAGGTGATTGGACTACTGCGACAATTGAGACTAAAGCCGGTCATGTCTATTTCTGTTATTTCGTTTCATAAATTAATCGTGAAAAGAACGAACAAACAACACCTGCTGCGTTTCCTTAGCGAGATACCACAACGACTGAGGAATTAAGGCGATCTACAAAGATGCAACCAACCTGCAACAATATGGTAAAGAACTCCACAGATGATGGGAACCTGAAATAGATTAAACCCAAATATCTACTATAAAAACTTTGAATATTAAATCAGCCAACAATTGGGGTTAGACTCATCAAGTGCATGGATTAGGGTTAGAGTTAGATTGAGAACACGGATTACGATTTGGTTTAGGGTTACGATCGACACCAACGAATGTAACATTGTTACGTAATGTTATTTCTATACCAACGAAATAACAACGAAATGACAATGAAAACGACATCCAGTTACTATCTTACAAAAGAATTTAACAACGCTATACTAATTGTACAGTATATGCATACAGTATCTTGTAAATACATGAAGATATTGGTAAATATACAGTATGGTAAATACAGTACATCAAGAATATGGTAAATACATATAGTTGCACTAATTATAGCATAGTGAATATATAAAGAAGATTGTGCATAGTGAGAGTGAATGACGTGACCGTTAGTGTTTCAAAATCACACTCAAAAACGATTTGAAAAAATCTTTCAAATGCGATGTTGATACGGGAAATGCGTAGCTCCGCATTGGGTATGTCTTGAATCTGAGGAACAGGTTACCTGCTTTTTAAGGAACAATGATATTTTGAAATAGCAGGGGTTAAAAAACTTCCCTTCAGATGCAAAAAACATTTTGTTAATCAAGAAAACGAAATTATGGCCCTGACTGAGAGTCCGAACTAGGTGGATATTCTTGTCAAGAAGAAAATCTAGAAAAACAAACTTAACCAAACTTTAAACCTACCAGTTTGTTGCTTATAGTACATTCTTCAATACGTTTGAAGGTCACACAACCCAAAAAAAAAGGTCACCAGATGGCAAGCACTTCTAAAACTGTTGCTCCACACACTGAGTTTTGACAATGACTTTGAGTTAAAGTCGAAATATTACCGTGATCTCTTTCCTCTTGTTTCGTTGATCAGGTATTGAGTTTACAATACGTTGCTCATTCTCACTCAACGCTCAATTCTTTGTCATTCTTTGAAAAAAATATAAAATTCGCCGGAAGTTCAGCTTTATGTAAGCATGGAAAATGGAGTATTACTCTTTAAAACTGTTTAATCTCAGGAGCAGCTGTATTCACATTTAGCAAGCCGTTATCATTTGGCTTTAGAGATCCACAAAACTCTTCAGCTAACTCATCCCTGAACAAATCCAAAGGTAGCCCACCATTCACTAACATCAGTTTCACATTATCCTTTACACAGAAAAGAACCACTTTTATGTCACGATCTTTACAATCCTGCACAATTTGAGAGAACCCTTGGGTGACAGTGAAATCACACTCAAGCATTGCATCACACTGAATCACAACAACATCTGGCTTCTTATCAGAAAAAAATACTAGCTGTTTGACTTGTGAGGTAAAATACTCTATTCCAAGGTAGGTAAGTCCCCCATCAACTCTAACATAGCAAACCTCTCCACCTTGGGTTTCAATTCTTGGCACAAAATTACGATACAATACAATGACCACAGCCACTCCGATACCACACATAATACCAATGGCTATCTCATAAAGACAAACAAAAAAGGTGATAAGAAGCGGCAAGACATCAATCCGTCTGGTTTGCCAAATCTTCTTAATTATTCTAATGTTAACCATACGCAGGACAGATATGATGATGACTGCTGCCAAGGTTGCTTTAGGGATATACTGGAAGAATGGAGTAAGGATGCTGAGAGCAAGGAGGACCAGAGAGCTAGTAAACACACCTGAAATAAACAGCATAAGATCTGGTTCAATCAAACTTAATTTTTGGCTTTTGACTTTGACTTCCCATAAGGATTTATGACAGCAGAGTAGTGTCCACAGATCTTTCATGAAAGGCAAATTAATATTTTTTGACATTTTTCTGTGAACCATGTGTTTTTTCTTGATAACACCTCACCAATAAGATACAGAATACATAATATTTTAAACTGATATGCCAACTTAACACTGTAAATTCAGGCTTGGTATTGAAGATTTGAAACAAAATATTAGACAATATGTTCAGATGAAACATGATTTAAAGTCAACCTGAAATAAAAATCCAGTACTGGGAAAGTAGAAGGATAAGTACACTGTCTGTCATATACTGACAGTTCAAGTCATTAGAAATGCAGCCAAAATGAAGCTCCCTACCTCCAAAAGGTGTGGCCACACCACTGATGGAATTCACAGTTGTCCTTGAAAAACAACCAGCAATTGGAAAGCCAGAGACAAATGATCCTGCTATGTTGGAAATCCCCAAAGCAATCAACTCTTGACTTGGATTGATAGTGTACTGGTTTTTCCTTGAGAATGCCTGAGCAATGGCTATACTAGTTAAGAAAGCGATAAGTGGAACAACTGCCAAACCAACACCAATATCAGATAGCATACGACCAGTAGAAATTGCACCACTATCATCCTTAGATTTTAGTTGTGGAACCTGTGCCAAAGACAATAATAGAACAGACAGTGAAAAGTTCCTCAGAAACACAATGACAGTACTGTAACTTTACTACTGTAATAATAAATCTTGATAATCATCAAGCAATTTTCTATTTGTTAAATACAGATAAAAATGTTTGGCTAACACCAAACATTTTGCTTATTCCTGACAGTTTAAGGAAATACTTAAAATAGCACCAGCAGACTTTCCAGACTGTTTAAATGGATTCATGGGTGTTATGGTTCTCTGATTATTATAAATATCAATACTCAGTTTTCATACATTTTTTAAACTGTTGCTTTACAAACTTTGGTATCGTTTATACGATCAAACTAAAACTCTCATGAAAAGCAGCAACTAGAATAAAGCAGCTCACTTCAAATGCAGGTAACCCTTCTTGTACTTTTCCAGTCAATGAGAATGGTTTACTATCCTTGTAATGAAATGCAATAGCAACCAGTGCACTAGCAAAAACTATAACAGCATTGCGTCCAATCTCCATAGTCCATATAAACTTTCTTGACACTCTTTGAAGAACTGTTGGGGGAAACTCTCTTTCAGATGGCCATTGGATATTCTTGAAATTTCTGAGTAACTCCAATAATATCATACATGTCAGGCCAAGAACTACATCCCAGATTCTAGTTCTCTTAATGTCAGTGAATGTTCCTTTAAGGAGGGAGAAAAACTCATCATCAGGCACATCTGTCAATCCAAGGAAGTTTGGCAATTGTTCACAAGCTATGATAACAGCAGCAGCTGATGTGAATCCACTGATGACAGGAACAGGAATAAGGCGCACAATAAACCCCAGAGAAAGAACACCCATTAACAGCAGAGCTATTCCACAGAATAGACTGAGAGTTATGGCAAAATTGGGATCACCTTTTCGTCCAAATGCACCTGCCATTAAGGCCATTATTGCTGCGGGCCCAACAGCTAAATCTTTGCTCGTACCTAACAAGCAATACACAAAGCCTCCCATGAAAGCACTGTAAAGTCCATACTGTGGAGGAAGTCCAGCGATGACAGCATAGGCCAGTGCTTGAGGAATAACCATTAAACCAACGGTAATACCAGCAATAAAATCACACTGTAATGAATGGAAGGAATATTTTGGAAGCCATTTGACGATTGGCAATCTGTCTCTCCAGTTCATAAAGCACTTCATGTCGTTTAAAATAGATAAACAGTAACAGCAATAACAACAATTCGCAGAACTTAACTAATGCATTTCGGAACGGTCAAATACGCACGCGCATCGGTTTAAACTATAGGTGTCCCAAGTTACCCTCAGAGAGATTATCAGGGAGCTGCATCGGAAACCATTAAAAAATGTTAGAAAAAATCTTGAAAGAAAAAAAAAATCAAGAGAAAGTCAAATATATCCATGTTGATAGGTGGTCTGCAATCGGACAATAAACAAGTAACAGGAAAGTCTCATTGCAATGAGCATGCCATTTCAGATTAACCTTAGTCGGTTGCGTAAGGCGAATCCCGCAGATAAACTTTTAATATGAAAATGAGATCTTGTATTCAATTGAAAGGATTAAGTCTAATTTTCATTGGAAAGGTCTCATACCAGACCTCGTTTTCATGCAGAGGGAAAGATGTCTGAGAATTGGCTAACAGACTTCTTCAGATTCGAATGTACTTTAAACTACTGATTTTGGATAACATGAAGTTTGATTCCCCAGGCGGAGAACGTAATCTTGCAGAGCAGGGATGGATTTAGGTGGGGGCGCATCGGATGCGCGCCCCCACTTTTTGATTAGTTGTCATGTGACTTTTTGCTCGGCTACAAAATACAAGCATTAAACATGTCGACCACCAATAACATTAATGACCATTTTCAGATAGAAAGGAACAAACAGCAAAGAAAAGAATGAGCACAAAAAATTCGGATTTAAAAATGCACCGGAAATGACAGTGGCATAAAAATTCTTCCACTAAAACGTCACATACTGGAATGAACCCGTAGAAAAGTTTGCGCCCCCTCTTTCTCAAAATTCTGCACCTCCCCCTGCTGGGCACTGATATTTATTACAAGATGAAGTTTTGATTCTTTATGTAATCATGTCTATTTTAATCTACTTTAATTACACTATTGTAATACGCATCTGAATGTCATTAAATTTGAATGGAAAAATTCCCCATAACGGCTTCATGATGTGAAATGGCTAAACAAACATCGAAGCTGAACAGGTCTATCGTAGAGGTCAACGATTATTCAGAAAGCACAAGGTCTTCTGTAGTAAGTTACTCTACACGACATACTACAATTTCTGATCTAGGTTCTCCTTGCTGTCATCTCTGTATTAGTAAGATGTTATTATACTTAGAAAATGGACAAAAACAATTGATTTAACCCCATCGAGGGCGTTCTTATAATTTAATTCCGAAACATTTTGCCCATTTATAAGCCCCCCGGACATAAGTTCCTCCATTAATAAGCCCACCAGAAACAAGTTACCAAGTTGTTTAAGCCTAGGGGTTATTAGCGTTATTTCACGGTATGCAAACAAATTTGTTTAACTTCTTCGTTATATCCCGTCACATTCTGCTATAGAGGCCAAAGAAATTTAAGAATTAGAAAGCTTGTACCGAGCTGACGTCTACTTTTTAAAGATAAGGAGGGAGCAAGCCATAGTGTGATCACTGAGATCAGTGGGTGTGATTGGTTCCGATGCCAATCATACCAACTTAACATTCAGATTATGAGTTTGAAAGTCCAAGCCCTGCACAGCCACGAAATATTACGAAAACGATCGTACATAAACGTAAGATTAAAAATTTTATAGCAAAAACACTTCGTAAGAAATTGTAGACAAATTCGAGTTTTAAAAGTCGTACTCAGAGCAGTGATAAATAGAAGTCATTTTGAAAATAGTTTTGAACACGCAAAACCACACCACTGAACTTCGCAATGAAGAATCAAACCAAATCTGACTGAAGCAGATGCTGATTAAAATTTTTTTAATATTTCAACTTCTAAAATATGAACACACTATACTACAAATGGTAGAGCATCGCGTGATATAAAAATAAGAGAAACGAGAGAAAAGAGAAAAAAAGTGAAAAGTTTTGTTTTGTGTCGTGTAAACAGCTAATAAAAAACTCAGAAAAACTTTCAAGGTTGGAAAATTAATTCGAAATTTTGGATGGCGATACATGTATTTAGCACTATTTGTGGTAGACACCATGCAAATTTATTAGCATTGACTGTTTCGTCTGGTCAAACATCGCCAACCATGCCTGATTTCACGATCAAAGAACTGATTTTGTCAACTGATATGTAATTCAAGTCGGAAACTATATGAAAAGAAAAACTTTAGAATCTTGGTATACTGCAAAAATTAATCATGCCAATATTAATTCAAACCCGTTACATTACAATGAGTTGTTCTACTTCAGAAATAACACCGCATGAACTGAACTGATTATTCACATGTACATGCCATCAGCTTTAAACTTTTACCATCCTTCTTGTAGATAAATCGGGAGCGCATTTTGGTTAATATTAATTTAAATGTCAAAGATTGCAGTCTGGCAATGGAAATCCGTGATTGTGCACACTTTCCGCGGAATTACCTTTATTCTGTTTTTACTGAAAAAATCAGTTGGCCGAGGATTCTGTTACTCCAACTGTAGTTTATTTTTTTCCTTCGGGTTCACTTTGATGAAATGCTTTCGGCTAGTTGCTCGCAATTTCAGCATTTATTTGTCCCTTTTCATTTACATCCAACTTTAAACTTTTTATAAGCATATCTAGATAATTATTACCTAAAAATTACTTCATTACACGAACTAAATTTACAGGAATGGTCCTGATTCCATACATCATTAGTTCACTTCTGTTTTTAGACTCAATAAGTTACAATGTTCTTCATCTAAATAATCCTTAAATGGTTCCATAGGTAGCCCACCATTTACCAACATCTGCTTCACATTATCTTGTACGTTAGAAAAGATCACGTCTACATCGTGATCTTTGCAATCTTGTACAATCTGGGAGATCCCTTGTAAAACAGTGAAATCACATTCTGGCATGGCAGCACACTCAATCACGACAACTTCTGGTTTCACTTCAGAAAGGACAGCATTCTGCCTGACTTGTGAAATGAAATGTTCGGTGCCCATGTAGTTGAGGCCCCCATTCACTCCAACATGACACACCTCCCGACCCTGAATTTCAATTCTTGGCACAAAATGACGGTATAACACAATCACCAAGGCCACGGCAATGCCGCATAAAATGCCAACGTCTAACTTATAAAGACACGCAAAAAACGTAACAACAAGAGGTATAACATCAGTCCGATTTGTCTGCCAAATCCTCTTAATTATTCCAACATCAACCATTTGCACGACTGACACGATGATGATGGCTGCTAGGGAAGCTTTCGGGATATACTGCAAGCATGAACTTAACAATTTGAGAGCGAGGAGCACCACACAACCAGTGAACACACCTAAATTACAACATACAGTTAATAATTTAACCCAGATTGTAGAACAGCTCATATTTGAGAGTACAACCTTCTTGGAAAATCTCGGGAGCACGTGTACTCGTTCTAGTGATACTGTAAATGGGCGTGATTCCATTTTTCTATTAAAATATCAATTTCCTTTAATTAGAAAATTAATTTCGTTTATTTAAAGATGCCTCTCATTTTAACAGCTTGTGGAAAAGCTGATGCTGACAATTCGTGGAAATTTTGCGTGACGTAATTAACTCCGTTGTTTTGTGACGTTGATTCAGTGCCTGATAAAAACTGAATGTTTGCACCTAATCCACGAAATAAGTGAGAATCAGCACATCACAGGCTCACATGCAACAACAAAATTTGTGAATTGTGATAGTCAATAAACACGAAGTAAAAGTCCCCAGCGGGTCGATTTCACAAAAAGATAGACCGCACGTGCATAATTTCAGCTCGTCTTTCTTGCACAATCGAGAAATTCCTGGCGATTTCAATATATTTTCTAACAAGTCCAGAAATATCTCACGGTCGATGACCGCTCTTGCACGTGATCTCATGACCGTGTTGTCAACTATACTTAGCAACAGCGATACTTAATTTAAATCAACAGATCTTGTTTTCGTTCAGTCACGTTGACAGATATCCACCCTTTTTAACAAGTTCAAAAGTGAACAAGGTGGGCCTGTAGTTGTGAGGCCCAGCCTCAACCGAGATATTGATTGCGAACAAGATCAAATGAAGAATTCCCACTTATTGCCATTAACAAATAGTTTTATAAAATCTAGGAATTGATATAAACTGTTAAGAAGACCCTTATGTCATTATCTAATAATGGGAATCTTAACCTATCCGGGGCATTCTATTTTTAGTTTAAAAGTAGGTGGAAAGTGGAGTGCTTCTCTACCTTATTACTCAAAATTTACTCAAGGAGACACTTCGTCCCACCCTTAGGGGGGGGGGGACATTTTGCCTCTCAACGTCCCAAATAGGGTTATTAAACAACACGTGGTTGGCTGTTTTGCGCAATGTATCTTCACTTGTCTTTTACTGCGGGCGTACATTTGATTTGATATCTTAGTAAAATCCCAAGTAGATGTGGTGAAAATTTAGCTGGGAATCAATTCAAACTGTTTTGCCAAAATTTAATAATGTTCATGGCTTAATAACATGTCTGGTGAAGGTAACCATATTAGCGGCCCTCTCTTTAAACATAAAAAAATAAAATAAATACAAAGTACAAAAAAATAAAATAAATTCAAAATTCGATTAATACACCTTTTGCTGTTCATTACCGGAAAATATGCTATCATTAACGCCAGCCTCAAACTTGTTGTCAAAACTTAAAGATTTATATAAATATACACACACACACACATATATATATATATATATGTATATATTATAAGAATATATATATATGTGTGTGTGTCATTTGTACAATATTCAAGCTCTAATTATACAGTATCGAGCACCCTACGACATATCGTGAACAATTCAACCTTACTTCCCAGGACGTATATATTATACATACATTGGGAAGTAAGGTGAATTATACATATACATATACATAACGTGCAAATGAAGCTGATAATCCATTGCTGCCCTGAGAAACTGCCAAATAAATGCATAAAAAAACACAAGACTACCCTCAACTCTGAACTAATCATGCTGAGACAACAGTCTTCAACTACTTGACCAAAAATGCAGCGCAGTACATTTACCTGCCAATGGCGTCGCCACTCCGCTGATTGCATTTATAGCCGTCCTTGAGAAGCTGCCAATGACTGGATATGAAGAAACGAATGAGCCCAAAAAATTAACAAATCCCAAAGCAATCAGTTCTTGTCTTGGATCGATATCACACTGGTTCCCTCTCACAAATATTTGAGCGATGGCTATGTTGACCAAAAAACCAATCAAAGGAATGGTAACAAACCCAAGACCAATTTCAGACATCATTTGAAAGGTGGGAATGGTGGTATTCTGCGTTTTGCATTCTAAAGTTGGAACCTGCAATCATATTTTGGTAACATAATCAAGAAAAAATGGAATTCTTCGGGGATCATTCCATTTAGAGCACAATGTCGAGTTATAGAGTTACTACAGACCCACAAAGGTACCGAGGTATCAAGAAAAAAAAATACGTATATAGATTAAACCAAATTCTCAAGATTTCATTATCAACGTGCTGTTGAAGTTCGTTGACTGAGCCACGATTAGTCCTATTTCACTAAAATCGTTTGCAGAACATGATTTAACAACAGTTAAGAAGTTAACGATACGATTAAAGCTATCCACACTTAATAATTTTTTTTATACACCAGGACTTTCCTCAGGTTTTCTTTTTCTTTTTCATTTTTTTAACCGAATGGTTACAAGTGCATGAGAAAATTAATTACGCAGACATGAGTGCTAACCGGTGAATATGAGGCAAAATTTTACCGGATACCGGATACTGAGCAACAGCTTGAGAGCGGAAACCCGATCCGCCACATCGCCAGTTCAGTGAGAAGAAAACTCAGTAAGGAAGGTCTCAGAGATTCTAGTTACGTAGGCTCATAAAATCAAATGTCACACATGAGGTTACCACCTTAAGAGCGAACTGATGAGTTTTGTGCATTATGCATATGGTGTCACATGTATTTTGAGGTACGGCAGGTGATACGTTTGCAATTTTTCTTTGGGGTATGCATGTCCTGCGCTTCCGAAGCAAAAGTTAGTTTCCTTGGTTTGCTCTATTTGCAGTAAGAACTTGTATGTATATTTACCATAAGCTACCCAAAAACAATATCATATCGTATCACATAATGTACATTCACTGTCCTCCAGCTGGTTATCATTGGTATGCTCACCTGAAAATGAGGAAATTCACTCGGTACGTTCCTTGTTAGAGAGAACAGTCGAATTTTGTTAGACTCACACGCCCAAACAACCAATGCACTAGCAATCAAGATGATGCCATTTTTTCCAGTTCCTACAAACCAAATGATCTTACGAGAAATTCTTTGACATAAAGTTGACGGTGATTCACCCTCCGGTGGCCATTCAGTTTTGTTAAGCCTTTTGAGCAGATAAAGCAACCCTACACAGATCGATCCTAACACTAAGTCCCACACTTTGGTCTGATCAATATTGGAAATCAGCTTTTCCCAACCTGGAAAGAAGTCTCTTGGCACATTGGACAGACCTAAAATGTTCCTGAGCTGCCCGCAAGCTATGGTGATAGCTGCCGAGGAGGTAAAACCACTGATCACCGGCACAGGAATAAGACGGACGATAAACCCAAGAGATAACATGCCCATCAACAGCCAAATAATTCCACAAAAGAAACTAATAGCGACAGATATTTCAACAACGTCACATTTCTCCCCATAATCTGCCACCATCAGAGACATTACTGCTGTTGGGCCGAGAGACATGTCTTTGCTAGTGCCTAGCAAACAATATACAAAGCAACACATGTAAGCACTGTAAAGTCCATATTGAGGAGGAAGTCCAGCGATGACAGCATATGCCAGTCCTTGAGGGATAACCATTAAACCAACGGTAATACCGGCAATAAAATCACATTGTAATGAATGGAAGGAATATTTTGGAAGCCATTTGACGATTGGCAATCTGTCTCTCCAATTTATAACGCACTTCATGTCACTTGAAGTCAAAATATGCTAAAACCGAGCACAACGATTCAACAAAACATGACAAGCCGAAACGCCTCGATCAGGGTTACATCCTGAAACTTGAAAAATTCACAAAAAACTCACCGAGATTTCGCAAGACGAATATTACAGCTATAGTTCCGCCGATATCTCACATGGGTGTGTAGGTCGTATATGAAAATATACATAATATACCGGTAAATTATATGGTTACATAATACCACCAATAAATATCCCTGACGGAACATGATATTGGTTGGTCAAATCTAGGCGTAGGAAGGTGTGATCACAGGAGCGTCTTCACTCCCTACGTCTGGGCCAGACACGCCACTGTTAATAGTCAGCCCACTGTCAAAAGTCGAATATTCATTTGGTTACGCTCAGATGCGGAAGACAGATTTCCTGGCAGAAAGGTGCCAACACTAAGTATTTTGGAGATTCAAAAAGTGGAATACAATCACTTGTCGAATAGGTCTGACATAATTTTTTAGGCTTGCACACTGTGACAGCAATGAAAATGTAACACAATTTGTGGTAAACACTATGTAAATATATTGACAGTTTAGTTTCTGTCCCAAGTCATCAATAGGAAAGTTTTACTGTCCTGTCTATTTACACATCAGTTACTCTAAATTGTGGTATAGTTGACATGCGAAACTTCATTTTGTTGAAAGATTAAATGTCGACCAGAATAACATGTTCAGGCCCGTTACAAGACGAATTGAATGAACAAAAACAATTTATTTTTATGCGCAACATATCATTTTCGACCTATGGCAAACCTCGTGACTTTCGACTCACTATCACCCCTAGCTCAATAGGAAACCATTGATGAGCAAACGTCTCGCAAATTGCTCTGAGATAATCCTCTCCTAAACGAATTTTTGAAGCTCGACATTAATTCAAGCATATTTGCAGGTATGAATTCTTCTGTATTACTCTGTCGTAGTCATTTTACGATCGCAATTTTATCATAATAACGTGACCATATTTAAAGCAACTAGACTTCAGATTTCGTTGTAAAATACTGCAGGGTTAAGGTAAAATGCATTTGCAGCGTCCGTAGATGAGCAGCCGGAATTCAAACATAACGGTTCAGTGCAAGAATGACGCACCAGTTCGAAGCTGAAATCAAAATCGATATTACGTCGTATAATTCTTCCAGTTCTTAAAATGTGTCTGTTTGTTCTCATAATTTCTTGTTGCTGGCCACGAGTCGAACATTAAATGAGGGAAATATTCTCATCAAATCAGGACAATAATCCTCTCTTACTTTACAGAACTGTACATGTTAGAAAAACATATTAGCGCCTTTCATAAGAGGGAAATAAGGCATGGCTTCCTTAAGATGCGACTTGCTTAAATCGCAAATATTCCTGTACAAACAGTACATAATTGATGTTCACGCAGTAGGAAAGCCGCGTTTAACACAAGACACGGTTTTGTGCTCGTATTAATGGACAAGATCATGTCTTATGTAAGGAGGGTCGCGTATTTAAATGCCGTTTAAACTCCTTTAGTTTATGTAACAAGAGACATATAAAAAGCAATTCGTAGTGGCGACCAGAAAACGAACAGCAACAACCCCTTCAACAGTCCTAGATTTAAAAAATGAAATAAGTCATAGGAAACACACTTTGCTGTGTTTCCCGTCAGGTTTCACTTTTGATGAATATCAATTATTTGTTTTCATTCTTTGCCTGCAGACGACGCACAGAAAATCTAGAAAAAGAAGTTTATTGTGCATTGGACGAAAGTTCACCCAAAGTGATGACTTCTTGAATTACGTGAATGGCTTAAAAACGGTACTTGCTGAAATCTACTGATCTGACAACATTCAGTCTTATTCGCCTTCCTAATTCGTTGTTTCGACATCTGAGATCAAAACATTGCTGTAGATTAGAGACATCAGAACGGGAACGTGCAGAACACCTGCTGTTTGCTCCTTCTATGTGTTCTTTTATCCATGTTGACAACCATCTAAAGAAGCTTTGGCGGTATCAAATGACAGCAGCGAGCTAGATTAAAAATTGCTGACATGAACAACAAACTAAACGTTCCAAATAGCAAAAAATATAGGAATTAGATCGCAAAGATTTTATATTTTAACAGCTTCTCCCAGCTCAGGTGCAAGCATTGAACTCTCCTTGGTACTTTTGGTTTAACAAATTTCCACATGCATCAAAATATCATATTTAAAGAGATTATCCATTCCGAAAAAACATTAATACCTACTCAAGCACATATTGACCTCTGCCAACAAACATAAAAAGCAACGTTTGTTTCTCCACCAAATAGCCATCCGATAGGAATATACACCAGGTTTAAGGACGTAATCTTGGTTACGGAAGAGTGTTTGTGCAATTTTAGTTTCTCATTAGAATTTAGTGCCTCACAGGAAGTTCTCACCTCGGGTTGATTTCGTATAAATCATATGATCACCATTATTAAGCAATATTGCGTGCTTGAGCAAAGTGTAAAGGTCTCTAAAGACTTTCATCGGTGGAAAAATATAGGAAGAGTCTTTAGCGCTGGCATTCTTACTGGGTACTTAAAACTTTCGAAGTTATGCTTATAAAAAAAGATTCATGCAGCGACCGTGTAAAAAGAGAAAACTTTAAGAGTAAATCCCAACACGAAAATTAAGTTTGCTTTATTTCAAGGAACATTTAAAGGATAAAAAGTTGTTCAAAACTCTTCCATTCCTCTCCTCGTTCTTGAGCTGTTTAGTATTGTTTGATATTTAAATCAGGTAGTCGGTGACCACAAATTGTTGACACTGTCTTGTATCTTATGGCAAAATGAAGTAAGATGGACTGGGAACTGATGGTAATGGTGTTGTTTGGCCTTGCGTTGTGCAGTGACAAGAGATGCATTCAGATGGTGAGTTTTGAGTGATTTGGTAAAATAATTTCAAAGGTATTCACGATTTCCTCGTACGTCAGCACGTTGTTTCAACGATGTGACGTCGTAGACAATCTCATTAACTCTTTTATACATGAATTTTTCTTTCTTTTGCTTGGTGTTCCCTTTTGTCTTTTGCTTTGTTCTCTCATTTGTTCTTTTGTTGTAACTTGTGTTATGACAACGGTATGCATGCAGGGTCAACAAATCAAACAAATATATCTGAAGAACGAACTATGATATATAAGTGTCTTGAACACCATTCTTACATAATCAGAGATCCCTTGAGGGTAACCCACGAATGCAAAACAGATGGGGAACAAAACGTACGGCCTAACCTGGTGAGGAACTGTAGTTATGAGAAATTTCTGTGGCAGCGGCTGAATCTGCGACGTTGCAGTTGGCTTATTGTGGAGGGTTAGAAGCCTTTAGCAGTAATTGACAGAAAGGTTTTAGCAACTCACGCAAAAGACAACCAAGGACAAGACTGGTTTGGTTGCGTATTTAGCGGTGGACGATTTTAAGCATCGCGAGACGAGTTACCTGATGAATGTTACACTGCGTTACTGTTCCAAATTGTGTAGCAGTTGCAGTTCTTGTGATAGAAATGCCTTTACAATTTACATTCTATTTTTGTTTTCTCTTCGGACTTCGAAATTTAATTGATTTATTTTTAGCTTAATTAGTTACTACTTAACGCATGTCTGGCCATGTCAGGCGGGTGAAAGAAGGGACGTAACCTTGACTTTGTACTTTCGGGCTGTTTCCTGAGCAGGTGTGTCTTTTTAACCTTGAGTGTTGACTTCGTAAACAAGTAGGATAAAATCAAGTTGACGTCATATGGCGAGTGTTCTGTATCTGCCTTTGATATCTTTCAAGAATGCGTTGCACTCCTTGGGTGAACTTTTATCTAAAAACACGCAAAGGCCTGTCTCCATGACTTCGGCGTCTCTTTCAACATTTTTTCCATTATTCTCTCGGACATGTTGCGTGATATTGTGTCATGTTGTAAATAAGTCGTTCACACGGTTCCAACAGTCCAGGTGAGAAGGTTCAAATATGTTTGAACAAATTCATCGCGGAAAATTTTTCGCAGTCTGGCCCGTCAGAAACATTTCGTTTCAAGGAGATGAACGGTGCAAAATGAATTTACTATCGGTGCATGTTTTTGAAATAATTCTTGGTATTAACACTCGATCACGAGAAATGGAGCCTTCGTTAAATGAAAACAAATTTTTGAGTTTCAGAATCATAGTTTGTGAGGTCCAACCCCAAGAGCCAGCCCAACGTATGGGGTAATATGATAATCAATCACTATAAACTACAAATCTGCACAATTGCAGGTGTACAGGATTGCATAATGAAGTGTTTGAGGTTCCCTCGACTTAATATGTAACTGATGTTGGACCTCCAAATTTATGGAGGCGCCATCAAGTCCTCCGTGCACAAGAAAGGTTCCGCTATGCCAATGCGCTGTCTTCACGCTCACGTTTGGGGCCACTTGTTTGGACTTATTTATTGGGATACTGTAGTCCGGATGTCAGGCTGCCGAGTGCCCTGGGCTGCGCACCCTTGGGCTATCCTCAACTACTTGTACATACTTATTTCAAATGTAGAACAAAAAATTTCACCAAAACAAAATTTGTCTTATTCTGAAACCGACGTTTCCAAATGTCAGCCTTACCTCACTTGAACGCCGACAAACATGGCCTGAAATAAACCCAGATGAAACGACGAACATTGGTTCATCTAGTCAGTCCAGCGACATCAGTAAATAAAACTTTTCAAAAAAAGTTTTTCAACAGACAGCAATTTATTTGTCCCATTCAGCTTTTTAGGAGAAAACCTCCTCCTGGCCATTCCACCTCCGAAAAAAACAAACAAAAAAATAAGTAAACTAATTCACTTTTACTTTTACGATATTTCAAAATAAGTGTTCCCAACAATTAGATTAAATTCATCACGTTTCACGCCCAGAAGCCAAAACCAGTTCGGAACTTTTCCGTAGCTGGCTTGCATTTGATCGAAATTAATGACTAAAGCGATAACTCATTAAACATCTTACTGTCAGTTTTCAACTCAAGTAAAGAGTATGTTTTATATAAAATTTTTTTATTAAAAGTGTTCTCGACTCACCTCCGGAAAATACCACCTCCGTATGATGTTTCCACATAAAATCAAGTCAAGATCCATCAGTGTACACAGAAGCACCTGGTATCACGCTCCCAAATAAAACTTAGACACATTTAAAAATGCTTTCATTGAATGAGGTTGAAAATAAATTTCTACATTGTCAAACAAATTTAGGCCGTTAACCAGCATTGAACTTTGTCATACCAAACAACCTAAGAACGGCAATTTTAAACCTGGGTATAATAACTGCAAATTATACCTAAGGATTCCAAATAAATTTGTTAAAACAGAGTCTTAAAAAGGTGTCATAAGATAGCAGTGAATCTAGTACATGAGTGCTATATTTATGATGATGGCATACCAAATTACGTTATCAAAATATTTACGAAAAAATAAAGGTCCGGTTCGAAATGAAAAGAGTTAATTGAGATTTTCTTAACTCTTTCTAGTGCAATAAGTCTTCTCTTGATGAGTAAAATACTCTGGTGTTAGCCTGAGCAATATAGCAAAAGTTGGATTCACTCCGAGAAGAGTTAAGCTGAAGTAAGTCCTTCACATACCTCCAAGGCCCTTGTTGTTATAACTCACCACCACTAATTTATGAAACTGATCACTTCTATTTGATATTCCCAAAATATGTATATATTAAACAGATTAAACTGAAACATACTGAAATTGTTCATATATTCCCCAGTTTATGATTATTGTACCTTCCAATCACATGATAAGATTAACTGAATTTTTTGGCTCATCTTTACCTGTTTGAGTCACAATAAAATGTTATTTGGCTTCAACAAACAACTGTGCTCTTCATTTAAATCATCTTCAAATGATTCCAGTGGTACCCCACCATTCACTAACATCTGTTTCACATTATCTTGCACATTAGAAAGCACCACAGTGATGTTACAACCTTTGCAATCTTGTATAATCTGGGAGATCCCTTGTAAAACAGTGAAATCACATTCTGGCATGGCAGCACACTCAATCATGACAACTTCTGGTTTCACATCAGAAAGGACAGCATTCTGCCTGACTTGTGAAATCAAATACTCTATACCCATGTATGTAAGTCCTTCATGAACTCCAATAACACACACCTCTTGACCCTGGAGTTCAATTTTTGGTACAAAATGATGATATAACACAATCATCAGTGCCACTATGATGCCACATACAATACCAATGTCAATCTCATAAAGACAAACAAAAAATGTGACAAGAAGTGGGATAATGTCAATCCGATTGGTCTGCCAAATCTTCTTAGCTATTCTAACATCAACCATTCGCAGGACTGACATAATGATGATGGCAGCTAAGGAAGGTTTAGGAATATATTGGAAGAAAGGAGTTAAAACACTGAGAGCTAGGATGACCACACAACCAGTAAACACACCTAAATAGAAGTATACACAAGTAAATTGGATTAGACCACATGTTCCAAGTGAGACTGTTAGTTTTAAAGGCACACAGTAGTTGCCAATATGTTCAACGATATCCATCTAATTTAATTTTTCACTCTCAGGTATTCAAACTACCCTAACTGGCAAGAAGCCGAATTACTGGGGATTCGAGGACATAGCACATGACAAATTTGGCAAAATAAAAAACAACCCAATGTTTTTGTAAATGTTTACCCTAAAAACCTTTTCTAACTAATATGGCCTTTTTAAAATTTATTTTGGCTAAATTCAGACTATTTTATTCAATTTTGTTCAAATAGGATGGTGCTAAAGAGCTGCCTCAGCAGGCATGGGTTAGTTAAAGGTACACACATTCACAAACCAATACTTTCTAACAAATCGGAAAAGGACATCAGTCACTTGATTGTTAATAAAATAGTAGAACTACACAGTCACCACCATGCAAAATTCAACATCTTGGACATAATGAGGTTTTGCTCTGAATTTTAATTATGTACTTTTTTTTGTCCACTTGGCAAATTTATTTACTCAGTCTGGTATTTCTCACTTTTTATTGGAATGCTGATCATTTAAAGGGAAATCTTTCAAAGTGAATATTTTCTGCCATATACTGTAACTAATGCACTGTACTCTTACTAACACAAATCTAAAAATGATGTAGTACAATAATAATAATAACTAGCCATTTAATCAATCCCCACCAAGAAAGAGAGCTTGCCTGGGCTATAATAGGTTATCTATCAATATTATCTACAAATAATATGAAAAGAAAACCATAGGTTACCTCCAAATGGCGTGGCCACGCCACTGATAGCATTGACTGTTGTCCTCGAGAAGCTCCCTGTGATTGGATACCCAGAAAAGAATGACCCAAAAAAATTAGCAACTCCTAAAGCAATCAATTCCTGACTTGGATCAACCTTATAATGGTTCCTCCTTGCAAATGCTTGAGAAATGGCTATGTCTTCCAGGAAACCAATTAAAGGTATCACAACAAAACCAACACCAACATCAGATATCATCTGTGTGGTGGAAATGGTGGTATTCTGAACTTTAGATTCTAGCTTTGGAACCTGCAATCATATTTTGTTAAATACTTATTAGATATTATGACAAAACTATCATTTTAGGTGTGTACAGGTTTAATTTAATTTAATTTAATTAACTTTATTATACACAGAATTCAAAAAGTTGACACTTATTTACATTGAAGCTGTGTACAGAATAATTATAAAATACATATAAATTAATAAACAAATTAAATAAATAAATAAGTATAAAAGCAAAATATATATAATATAACTAATATCATATACTTTCATTTCTCAAACCAATAGTTTGCGGTAAAACTTCTTATTGATTCAGAATTCTTTACATGATTTGGTAAATCATTAAAAAGATCAGCAGCTGCATAAGAAAATGATCTACTTTTGGCTTATAATTAGCTTTTTATTTAATAAATGGCTTTTTAACTGGCTATATTATAACAACAATATAGAGTATGAAGTCAGGTAGCATGCTGTATATTCCAACACAGTTGTTAACACTTATAAATACTAATGGATGATGCTTAAGTGATGCTTATGTGGTAATGCTTGGGTTTCAGAATTTCTTGCCAATTATACTATCTTGAATGCCTCACTTTCCTTTTATTAGAAAATAACTCTTCTTTTTGCCATTTCCCCATACATAACTGCATCCTTCTATTTTATCACAGGTATAAACCACAACTCAGGATTTGGATCACTTAACAACAGTAACAACAGACATACTTTACTTGACTGTGACAAACAGTATTCAGCACTGGGTACTTGGTAATACATGTACACATAATTCATGGATCACAGTGCTGTATGCAGACAACTGTTTACCTCAAAATTTGGCAGTCCTTCTTTTACTTTTCCTGTAAGGGAGAATGGCATTTTGTTCTTGTAATGAAATGCCATGGCAATTAATGCACTTGCAAACACTATGATAGCATTTCTTCCCATTCTTACAAGCCAAATGATCTTCCGAGAAATTTTTTGGCATAAAGTTGTCTCGTTGTTGGATGGCCATTCAGTTTTGGCAAAATATCTCAGAAATTCGAGCAGTGCAATGCACATTAATCCTAAGACTAAGTCCCACACTTTGGTCTGATCAATGTTGGAAATCAGCTTTTCCCAACCAGGAAAGAAGTCTCTTGGCACATTGGACAAGCCTAAAATGTTCTTGAGCTGCCCACAAGCTATGATGATAGCTGCTGAGGAGGTAAAACCACTGATCACTGGCAAAGGAATGAGACGGACAATAAACCCAAGAGATAACAAGCCCATCAACAGCCAAAGGATTCCACAAAAGAAGCTCAATGCCAAAGCAAAGTTAACAGGATCATTTCTATTTCCATAGGTTGCCACCATCAAAGACATTATAGCAGTAGGACCAATAGATACATCTTTGCTTGTACCTAACAAGCAATACACAAAGCCTCCCATGAAAGCACTGTAAAGTCCATATTGAGGAGGAAGTTGAGCGATGACAGCATAAGCCAGTCCTTGAGGAATCACCATTAAGCCAACAGTAATACCTGCTACCACATCATTTTGCAACTTACTTAATGAATATAGTGGCAGCCATTTAACTATCGGTATTTTGTCTCTCCAATTAAAAGAGCATTTCATGCCGCTTTAAAATTAACACAGGTCAGAAAAGGTATACACAACTGAATGAAGAACTTTAAGCGAGATTTCTTCTGATTTCTAGGAAGTAGAAACTTGCTGCAACTACACGGGGTTCTGTCGCGGTGCATTGTTTCAATGTATCAATTGCCCGAGGTAATTAGGCCCGGTCGTTATTCGAAATACTTGATATGGTTTCAAAAAATCCCTCTTTTTGTCCTCCGTAAAACAACTAATATTATTCCCAATCACTGCCACTGAAGTTACCATAACAGTTACTGCTTATATTTTAAGTTTGTAGCTTTAGTTTACAACACTGTTGGCATAAATTAAAAGTGATAATGGAGCATATTGCAATGGCTTGTATCAGCGGTCGAGAAGGGGAAAATTTCATTACTTCATGTTAGAATTACGTAAAGCTTTGCTATACCGACTGTATATAAATTCTGTATATATGTATTAAAATTACACGGGAGTGCCAAACAATCAGGCGCTCTTGTCATATTTTTAATAAAACATATTGTATTAAAGGCGGCTTAGCTGTATCCCAGCCACAGAGGGCAGAGTGCCTCTTTCCTTGAGTAAAGTTGAAAAATGACAAAAATTATGCCAACGACGGTATTAGAATATTCAGAGGGATACAATTGTCACGACCTTTGTGATATTTTTATGTTTTCTTATAAAGATAAAACAATTAGGTAAAAAAAAAAACAATTCATAACAATTTATAAAGGTAAAACAATTCTCCACGACATTACTGTTTGACACTCCTTATTTTCGCGTCCGGCGGCAACTGCTCGCCTTGCCTCTGCCCCCCCCGGGAGCCACAACCATCAGCGGTAGTAACAATTCTGTCCCCAGAGTAGGCCCTGGAGACGAGATTGGTTATCTATCAACCCTTCAACGCCTAATTTTTTCCCTTTTGTTCTTTGTTTTCTCTTAGTCTTTCCTTTGTTCTTTGACTTGTATTTTTGTTCTTTGGTGTCCGTTACATCGCACACTGAGCGTCAAAAGGCTAGTTCAATATTAATATTAATGGTTTTAAATTAGCTGTCTTAAACATTAACATTTTGAGAATAAAATAAACATACTTTGTGATCAATATGTCCTGACATGCGTTTTATTGTTACTCGTGGATTTCAATCGATATAGGCGTGTATCTCTCCTTACGTGGAAAAACACAAAAGATCGCGGCGAGCTTTCCAACTGACCAACCGTTGGGCAGTTCTCAAATATTTTCCCCATTTGTAATAATTGAATGTTGACAGATACGGTGTACTCTTTTTAAGAGCTTGATTCATTTTACAAGAAAGAATATCGCTTTCAGATTACAACTCTGAAGGATCTACATGTTGCAACCAGCACCTTCATCCTACACTAGTGAGGTGTTTTAAATTTTGACCCTCAACACTGAAATTGTACTCTAATCACTTTAATTAATCGGGAGTCGGCCAGTAAGTCGGCCTGGAGTCGTTTACGATGGGACGTCAGATGATCGATAACTGTTTAGATTTTCGTTCCGCCATTGCTTCAGGCAATTTCAACTCTTCTTTTCTACAGTAATTTCTTATGTAAAATCCATAATGATTTTTTTCGGTAACATAGTATGTTTTTATTCTTTTTGGAGTAGTGTCGTATCGTGAAGTTGCCTTGTTTAGCAGTCATGATAAGCATCATGTTAACACCAGTTGGCATCAACATCCAACTTCGTTTTAAAAGGTTCCGTGCGCAGATGGGCTGCGGGAGATGCTAAATTAGCTTTTCTGATGTAAATTATTTCTCAGCGGCCATTAAACAGAGAAGTTAATCTAACACGGTGAAACGAATGATTTTTCTAAAACAAGTAGAATGAATAATTTTTAATCTCCAAAATATTCTCGATGAAGTCTTTCCTCTGCTCACAAATCTACCGTGAGCATAGTACCTCTTTAGTTGTTCCTAACGAATAAAGTTGATCCACAGACTTAATTTGTTCTGAATTGTTTTGAAAGGGGGAAAAAAGAATATGCAAAGGTTATTATAACATGCATCAATGATGAGTATTTTCGTTTCAAATTTTAAGACTGTTCCCCTTTGCCATAGCTACTTTCACTGGAAACCGGCAAACGGGGAAGAAAACTCCAGTTTTACATGCGACCATGTTAATGCACAAGCATATTAAGTTGCAGTATTCTTTTTCTTCAGCTGAAGTCACTGATGTATAATATCAAAAATTATAACCTTTTTTATAACAATATGTATCACCTACAAAGTAAACGGTAAAGTAAAATTAGAATATACCAAAGTATGGGCTGTTTTCAAATAAGTTTATCTAAGTTAAAAAAATCTATAGCCTTTTGTTTTTGAATGTTTTACAGGTCTGTGCGACAAGTGTTAGTCGACAATATTAGGATAAACCATTGCTTTCATCTCTTACGGAGCTTTCAATTTTGTAATGGTGATGATGAGCACCTTTTCGATATGGCGTCAAAAGTTCTATCTGCTCGCTCAATTTTGGGTATTATGTTTCATTAAGAGGATGTCTGAAGCGTTTCGAAGTAACCATTATCATTGAAAACTCATTTCTATTGGTGTCGTAATTCATATGGAGCCATATGTGTGTACCAAAACTGGTACACAAACAAGGTTACCCCGCTGTTAATTTAGAAACTTCTTAATATTTTAATATTCTGATCGCTTGGTAAGGACATGCTTAACTGCGCCAAATTTTTACCTGTTGGTATATACAAAGAATTCCGAAAGTTTGCTGGAATAAACTGGTCACGTCAGTGAAAATCACCTTCATTAAATACTTTAATGTCTTATTTGTTCGTGCGAACCGCACTAACACAATAAGGCAAACAAGCAAGTGGACAAATTAATCACTTCGCTGTTCATTGGTGTAAAAGGTATAAAGTCATTCATCACTAGTGATTTAAATCTGCATAACCTACCACAGAGTTTCAGCCATCTGGTCAAAGCCAGGGCAGATCTCCAAAAATTAGTCTGTTAAAAATGCTACTTTGAAGTTACTGTTGTAGTCTGTGGGATTCTCACGTTTCCTATGCTATGCGAACGTTTATCTAAGATTCAGGGGCTAGGAATCAGTTTTTTAAAACTTTGAGTGTCAAAGAGTGAAATGTTTTTTAACATGACAACAATTGCGCTGTCAGATAACAGAGCAGATATTCCTGAAGGAAGGGCATAGAAAAATATCTGCCCAAATTCTTGACACTTTAAATTCATTACTCACCCAAAAAAAAGAGATGTTTGCATCAGTTGTAAATTAAATGGTTCAATTTTTTCACAAGTTTCAACATTATGTAACAGGATGCTGCTATATTCTCATAAGAATTGTAAATGATTAAGTAAACAAGGAAAAATGAGGGAATTTACCAGATGTCCAAAAATACATAAGAAACTGTAAGTGTTATAAGCAACTATTTGTTAGTTTAATTCCTTTGCTGCATTAGAAAGGTTGTATTTTCAGAGAATCTATAAAAAAGGTTCTATAATGCACAATGTGATTAAAATAGTGATGAGTATGTTGTGGTTCCATACATGTTCTTCCAGGAAGGAGGTTGAATCCAGTGAACTAATGAAAGAAAGCACAATTAAAAAATGGGGCAGGCATCTTGTGGTAGCCAAAAGAAGGAGAAAAGCACCATTGCTGTTTTTAGACAAAAAAAGGACAAAAGGCTAAAACAAATAAAGATTTTTGTGACATATAAGTCATACACAGAAAACATTCAATGGAAAAAAAGATTGTCAAATGCAACAGGCTGTATAGGCAGATATCCAGAAAAGAAAGAATGAAATGACCCATAACCAAGAAGATGATTTTTTCCTAAACCATATCTTTGATGGAGAAATTGCAGCAAAATTGTTTTGTGTGATAGCAGAAAAGAAATTCTTGAGGTACTTGTTAAAAAGCTCTCCTTTGACCCAGAGATACATTGTAACTTGAGTAAAAAAGTTTGGAATTTTTTTTTGTACAGCAAGGTAAATATGGCTTAGCAGATAGAACATCTTTTAAACAATAAACAATCATATTTGTCTCACCTTTGCCTGTCTGTAATTCTGCCTCAGTATAACTCTAATTTTTACAGATAGTTTAATGTTAGAGAGAGAAATAGGTAGTGATGATGAAATAGAAATTCTGATAGAGATCAGAAGATGGACATAGAAATATAGAGATTTAAATGAAGAGATTGATAAATATAGAAATTGAGAAGGAAATGGGAACAGGTTGAATATATAAAAAAATATAAGATGGTATAATACTAAAGAATATAAGACAAAAGAGGAAGGGCATAAGGTAAAAGTGCATGTGGATAGTGAAGCACAAGGTGGTAAAGGGAGTCAATCTTAGAAACCAGTTGATGTAATGAATTAAAACTGGATAACGACCTCAAGGAACCAAAGGTTGGACAATTTTACATTTCTGTGTGATCCCCATCTAAGAGTTTATGGCCAGATGCATGTGCAGGGCCAGGGTAGAGAGTAAGGAATGAAATGGAATAAATTGTAAGGTGAAGACAATGAAAAACATGATCCTTGCAGACTTAATTTAATTTACATTATGCCATCCAGTATGTTTGGCTTACCTGATTGTTTTTAAGTAGTTGTAACCAATCATTTATATAATGAAGAAGTGTCATGGCATCAGGTATGTTGTCTCCTTCAGCACAAAATACAAGAAGTACCACCAAAGGAATACCTTCCCTGCAACTGATCAGCATTATTATTTCAATTAAAAATTAATTTCTAATTTAACTGTGATTGGTTGTACTGTATTGTACTGTGTTGTACTGTCCTGTATTATAGCATAGTGAACTGGACTGTATGGTATTATATTTTCCAGTACTGCACCTGCCTGCACCATACTGCACAGTATGATTTTCACAAGTTGAAGAGAAAAAAACTCTTCAAATCTTAATGAAGATTTCATGTACACCTTAAAACCACTAGTCAAGAATTCTAATCTAATATAAAAGGTGGTATATTGTAAGTGTAATTGCAGTAGATAAGCTAAACATATCTCATGGTAAATCTGATGCTTAAATATTCACAGCATTACAAATTATCCATTGGAGGTGAACATGAGTGAAAATCTGGTACTTGCTTATGCTGGTATATTATAAAGGAGAATCCTTACTATTAGACTACTCTAAGGACAAACAGACACTAGTGTGTTGCTGACCAATTAGGCTCAGAGTTTGTATTAAGGCATGTGGGCCAGCAGTATGGTCACAGTTTTACTGGTGTCAAATAAACTGCAGTTGTACCATAATTATTTCCTGTTTTCCTCTGATTGACTGGGTCTGTTTGCCTATTCTGTCACATGTAATTTAAGAAGAAAGCATGCTCTGATATCCTCAGACTACAAAGCCAAATTCTTAAGGTTATAAAAGTCTGTTCAGCCTGCATTACAGTAGTTTTACAAGAATTACCATGTCTGATAAAACCACTTTGATATACCTCCACCAGGTAAAAAGACATCATAGTTATCAACTTGACCTTCCTGAGATGAAAATTCTAAAATGAAAATAATTTGCAAAAATTTTTAATTGTCAACAATAAATTAGGCTTTGAAGATTGATTTCTTTGGAAAAAGCAGGGAAAGAAAAGGTTTGTAATATTACTCCTTGATTTGCTTAGGTTTCTAATATTTCCAATGGCCAAGTGTGCATTTGTGAGAGCTGAGACTTGACCTTATCATTAATTAAAGCTGAATCTTTTGAGAATTATTCACTTGAATTATTACTGCCTCTTCTATGAAATTGTGTGAAACCTTTGAAAAAACTGACAGGCTTGTGTAGGTCAAACAATCACATCATTAAAACTTGTTCCCAGTTCTAACTGGAAAATTTTGAGATACATTCTTGCTGTAAGAGTACAATATAATGAGGGTACATACGTTTTCGTTCTTCAAGGAGTTTCCAGCCAAGTTTTTTTCTCAAAGTCTCATTCAGATGTTGAGCTGATGGTGTTAACATATAACGAAATGGTTCACTGGATTAAAAAATAAGCATGGTAATTTAGCTACATGAGTAAATAAACAACCTACACCTGACCATGAAATAACAAACTTAGAAAATAAACCTAGTAGTTAAGGTTATGTAAAAATCAATAGTTTTAATAACCTTTGAATTTGAGAGTCTAGTCTCTCACTTGCTAAGCAACTTGATAACAATATAGTTTTTTCAAATTCATTTTCTTTAATCCACTGAACAATCCTTTGACAATAAACTTGGCCATAACCCTTAAAAAACAAAGAAAAACAAACATCTAGCATACTTCACATTACAGTATTAAAATAATACTAAATATAAGTATTGCACATGCTACCTTGCATATTAATTAATTATCAATCAATTATTTGTTATTTAATCATTTTATTAATTGAATATCTGATTGATTGATTAAAATAATTTAGTGGTACCTGAAAATATTTAACTATATTTTATTTAACTGGTATATTTAATTAAATTTGATTATAGCACATAGGGCTGCTAATAACTTAACTCAATAAGGGGCAGGACCCATCCCTTTTGTGTATAAAATTGTCTGGGGTTAGCCAGAGTAAAATAATTAAGTGCACCCTTGTCCCTTAATGGGTTGAACTAGAATGAAAAGAAAACTTTATATCTGAGGGTAACAATAAATAACAATACACTTCCAGATTTTAAACTTAAAATCAGTTAAGATGGTTGTTATAACAGTAATGTATGTGGTGTAAGAACTGAGAAAACATGCAGTATAATTGAATGTCATAAAAATATAAAGTTATCAACCACCTTTGCCACTGGTGCTCTTTGTTGTACAACCACAAGCTTCTTTTCATCAGATTTATAAACTACAAAACAGTAAATCAACCAATAAATCTAATTATAAAAGAAATAAAAGATTCTCAGCCTTGTTTGCATAGGCTGATATAAACATGAAGACTTTAGGTGAACTCCAAAGCTGATGGATGAGCTTGAGGCCTAAGGTCAAAGGTTTATATAAACATAATAACTGACCAATTGCTGCATGCATATAGTACAACATAATTTACAAAAGCATAACACAAAACATCTATATAAAACATAACTACACAAGAACAAGAAATGACTTAAAACTCAATAATATCAAGGTAATATCTTCCAGCTATCAGAACTGTATAATATGTACTAATATTACGAATTAACAAACAAAACAGTATTTTAACTAAACATCATCTCATATTAATATAACTTCTTTTAAAAAAATATGGTATGATTCTGGTCCAAATCAGACAATAAAGGAATATAAACATATTAAACATTTGTCTCAATTAATTTCATGATTGTCACAAGGGTAGTCATGACCTGAGTTGAATGCAAACAGGTCTGTAACTTGTACTGATATTTATATATATTTCAAAAACTAAAATTAAGTGAAACAGCTTTTACCTTCAACACTAGTTACTAAATTTCCCTCTTCTTCACCCGGTTTTGTAAAGGGATCATTGCCCACCAATGGCAGTACACTAGACTCATAAAGATAACCAATCTTTTTCAGTGACAGACTGTAAATTAAGACATCAGTTGCCAGTTGTCCAACATTGCCAATGGAAACAGCAGGCTACGAAAACACACAAGATTACAATAAAAATCATAATTGACAAATTCTCCTGTGCAGTAAGTTTCTCCACGGGCAAGCCAATGAATCAATCAACTAACCAATTGGATTACTCTATGAGGTTTCTACTAATGCTTCTTTTGCTTGTTCAAGCCTTCATACTATTTATTATAATTATTATCATCCTAATTATTATTACCCCTGTTATGTCAATTTGATAGGATTGGATGTTACCACGCAAAAACTTTGAATTTATCAATTTTTTTTTGTTTAATTTGTCACTATTCATTGTCATTGGCCTTATTAAAATGTAAACTACGATAATCGTGATATCCTCATACTCTTCATTACTTTTAAATAACAAGAGGAAAAAGACAAAAGCACTTACTAATATAATTGTGAAACCTCTAAAACTAACTTCTTTTCCCTCGCATGGAACAAACATTTTGCGATATGTCGGTACCAAGCCCCATGTGGCTTTACTACTTGAGCCCGCGTTCCTCTGAATCAAAATGGCGGAACTCGAAGTCGGGAAACAATGTTCCGTTTTGTCTTGCAAACAACTTGGTAAATGAAGATTAAATTGTCTAGGAGAAGTCTTGCTGGTGTTTTGACTTTTCTGAGAGAGGTCTTTTTTATTTTCCACAGATTTTCTTCCCTTTACCTGCAGTGACTGTTCAGGAATATTTTGGTACTAGCGACATTTTAATCAATTATTAAATGTAAACAAGTTAATGTGTACGTGATTTAATGGAATGGAGGAAATAAATCGCAGGTATTCCTAGAGAAAACGAACAGAGAAATCTGTGTAGGAGTGTGGATCCATACAGTGAGGACAGGAAAGGAAAGGAGGGAAGAAAGGAATGAAGGCAGGAAGGAAAGGGAAGGGAAGGCAGAGGAAAGGAAGGGAAGCAAAGGGACAGAAAGGAAAGGAAAGGAAGGGGAGGGAAGGGAAGGGAAGGAAAGGAAAGGAAGGGAGGAGAAGGGAAGGAAAGGAAGAGAAAGGGAAGGAAGGGAAGAGAAAGGGAGGGAAGGGAAGGAAAGGATAGGCAGAGGAATGGAAGGGAAAGGAAAGGAAGTGAAATGGAAGGAGGACAGGAGAGAGAGGAAAAGAGACAGACAGATGGGTAAGCGGATAAACGCAAGAAGAAACCAAAACCAAACTAACAAATCAAGCAAGCAAACAAACAAGGAAAGACTATAGAAAAAGATAAAATGAAGAAACATATCAGCAATGATAAAGATGTAAATATGTAAAAGAGTGGGGAAAAGTGTGTACGAATAAACAATTACTTAATGGTTTCCGTGTTTGGATGGCCTGATCCAAACACTCGAAAACCATTAAGTAATTGTTTTATAAAATAACAACACATTTATAGTCTTGCAAGTTTTATTGATACAAGTATGAAAAGCTAAATTCTCCCAAGTTACTAAAAATACAACATAGCCAATCACAAGAGAGACGGACAAAAGCAAGAATCCGAACAAGGCTGACGAACGTTTCAAGGCCGTAAACAATCAACCGTGAAACACTTTTCAACATGGATTTACAGCAAGTTTTTGTCTTTAAAAATTTATCAAAGTCATTTATCAAATGTAAACATTGTGAAGTATAATCACTGCACCTTTAAAAACATTGACAGCGTATGCTGTTTTATACTTGGTATTTGTTGATTGTACATCGCTTAACAACTCGTCAATATGTTCCTGGGTGACTTCAGCAAACCTTTTCTCTGTTTCACTCTTTTCTGCTCTTTCACAAATGCCCTCCAAATCAATTTTCGCCAAAAATTCGTCTTCAGACTCAGACATTTTTAAAATTCCCGTGTTTGGATGGCCTGATCCAAACACGGGTTTTAGCCAATCAGAGCACGCGTTATGTACGTGTTATTTTATAATATGTTAGGGCAGTGTTGGTCAAAGTACAACACCGATGTCACTTTTTTTTGTTTCTATTTATGACGTAGCCTTGAGCACCATTCAACAACTTCTCACAACTGTACTGGAAAGGTAAAAAGCACTTTCATCCCGCAGTCTTGCCATTTAACCTCTTCCTGTTCAGTTTTTATTTTTTATCGCATTTAAAGTTTGGCCAGTTGTTCATATGGTAAGCCATGTTTTCTAATGTAGATTGACGTTAAACCTTCCTAAATTTCATAGATATCCTTGGGGTGACCGGTCTTAAATTCATGGGAAACTTGCCAAGTAAAATCTTTTGTTTTTTTTTACAGGGAAGTAAACAAGATTGCAAGTCATCAGGTGAAAAGAGTGTTTCTGTCACTTGTATGTTTGATGGTTGCAGCGTCCGAGAATTGCTTCCAGTAAAATGCGAGCACTGTGAAGGCATGTTCTGTCTCAGGTACAATACAGAGACCTTTCCAATTATGTCTCTCAAGTCTTCAATATGCACCGTGAAAATCCTTAAATTCATTTCACTTAAAGTTCCTTTAACCAAAATCTTAAAACATAGTGAATAATTGACGTTTTATACTTACAAGGCATCGCCATCAGCAAGACCATTTCTGTCCTGAGCCAGAAACGAGCTCTCCGAGAATTCAAGCCGAAGGACTGAAAGGTAAAAAACAGGAAAAGGGAAAACTAAACACAGTGGAATCCCTTAATGTGGAACTTTCAAGAGAAATAAAAATAACTGCTTGGTTGCAGTGGTTCTGTGTCGCAAGCGTTGGATCAAACGCCACGAGTTTCTAGTAATATTATAGCTTTATGCTCAGTATAGTTCATTAGTCTCGTGCTTGCAGGATTCCAAGCGCGAGGAGTTTGAAACGCCAGACAAATAAAAAAGATAGGTTAAGGATAGAATTCATGAGTGCCATAACTAGCACATGAAAGCGTATAAAAAGTGAAATGAAAGAGACAAACTAGAGGAAGAGAGAGTCACCACTGAAGTGCTTCGGGTCAGCAAAAAAGAGTTCAGGAACACCATGGGACAACGGTTCCCGTTTTTACCATCCTTGCCATACAAACTGATCTGAAAGAACTAACGCCTTTGTAGGGGATTTTTCCTCTGTTAACCTGTTTCTTTCTATCTTACTCTCGTTCATTGTAGTGCCGATTCAGAAAAAGGAGAAAAAAGGTTTGTAGAATATCATATTTCTCGTCAGCTTACCTCCCGATGTTAGACTCGAAAGAGAAGCGACTACCAATTTAAGATCGATTTAACAAACTACAAATGTTTGATAATCGCTTTGTACTTGACGTTTAGGTCGCGGTGGGGTGAAGTCGGACAGTCGAGCAGCGAAAGTAGCGTTAATGAAAATGAAACTTCATGCACTCGGTGAAACTTCCACTCCACAGGTTTGTGTCTCTAGTTCAATAATTTCTCACGTCGTTTTCTTTCAGATTTCACTTTTCGGTCTTTTAGATTTAACTTGATTTCACTGTTGGCGCAATGGTAGTGCACGCGTCTCTCACTCCATTGATTAGGGTTGGATACCGGCTCCGTGTATTTCTCTAATTAAAGTTACCTTGGTCACATGTGAGAAGACCGTCGTCCAGTTTGACTCTACCAAGCATCGCAGGTTTTCTCCGGGTACTCCGGTTTCCTCCTGTAGTAACACTGGACACCATAAGGGGTGGCACTTACTGGACCTCTAGGGAGAACAGCTTAGGTAGCTGACAGGGTTATCCAGTAAAAATAGACACTTTCCCTTTACCTTTACCATTACATTTTATGTCAATCCGATCAAAATTGCCGGCGTGACTTTTCCCGTTATTGTAAGTCAACCATTCAGCATCCTGATTCGGCATAGATTCGATTGGCACGTAAATCACCTGCTGCGGATAAAGTTTTTCACTTCTTTTTGTCAACAGACTGAACGCGTCTACTTTTCCATCATTCTTCCAGCCGGGTCTCCAGAAAAGTCAAAACCAGTGTTTTTTTCCAAGGTAGGCCTTTTGACAAGTTCAGAGTTGTCTCATATTTTCTCAAGGTTATTCAATCCTGAACGATGGGGCCCTGGTCATTTCTTTTTGGTGGTGGAGCTACATTTGGAGCAAATTTGGTCACTCGGATCTCGATCACTTACACGTGTCATCTTGAACGCCTGGAATTGTAGAAATGCCTAATTTGATAGTTGCTAAACTTTACATGGCTCAACTAGTTAAGCTGACCTTGGGGAGGCCCTAGCTTTTTTCAGGGGAGCCGGGTTCCCCGTAGGCCTGTCGACAGTTACGCCACTAACACTCACTCAAGTCATTTTTGATGGTGTTTTTTCACCTTAGCAGTGGACTGTGGGTAGAGTCATTGACCAGACTGCCAAACTGTGCAAGCTAAAGAACCAGAACAACCAGCAACAATCAAAGGTGAATGTACTTCGCTGCATCTAGTCGCAGTTTGGGTTCGAGTTAGAACTTCTCAGACATACTTTTACATGGAGGAATTTTTTAGGTTTGAAAGATGATTGGTTAGTTTGTCAAATACTTTCCCGTTTTCCTTCGCAGAAACTTCGCTTGTTCAACGGAAATACCAGACAAGAGCTAACTCTAGAGAATACTTTGGAAACAGAAATGAACGAAAATACAGAATCGCTATTTAATGGTTCTGAATTGATTTTGGAATATGTGCAGGAAGGTGGACTGTGATTTTATTTAAAAATAAGCCGTCGTGGAGAGAAAGCGTGGGAGTATTTGATGAAGTCAAAGACAAAGAAATGGCACTCTCACATGCAGCGTCAAGCTTGTTGCGGCACATAGCTAATACTTTGCCGCTGCATCGCCTGCACAACAGTTGCTGTACGCTGGAAGCAGTAAACCAATACATCCATTTATAGAATTTTTATTACATATTATACATCGTGAAATCATTGCTCACCTAAATACAGGATTGCCTACAGACAATTTAATGTCAAATTTCTTCTACGAAAAACTGGGAAAAACCTTCGTGTTGTACGTTCACTTTTTGAACAAAATCCAAGTAACTATGTATTGAGAACCAAGAGAATCCAAATGTGTTTATAATAACAACTCCGACCAATTTAGTTTTACTTTACACGAATTCCACCACGTAAGTATCTCTAAACCAACAGTCCGAAGACTTAACGAAGCTTAAAGTTTTATCTGGGAGGTGTGCTACTTAGTCAATAACTTACGAACCAAATTGTATAATCTTTGTTTCTGTTTTGTTTTCTCACTCTTTCTTTTGTTCTTAGGTTCCTGTATCTAGGCCACTGGTTGTTGAACGGTCAAATAGTGTTTGAAAAACTGAAAAAAGAGAAATCCCTAAAAGATGCTTTCGATTTTTTTTTTCATGCAAACGCTTTAATATCTTTACCATATTTTTAAAAATAATAGTAAAGAGAATATTGAAATCACTTTGTTTGAAAAGTCAGTTCAGATACTCGACGATGAACTTTAATAGGACTTTGAGGTTATTGTACACTGTGTAGTCACGGACATCGAGTTCCCAGCAAAATCCTCCAACATTTAAAGCTTCATTAACTCTTGTCTTAAAGTTCATCGAAAGTAGTTAGTTATCAGTCTTGGATTTGTACTACGTAACCATGGGGTCATTCAGCAATTTACAAAAGAAGTTTCGGTATTATCAACGAAGACGATTAACGTTACAAGTGAACATCTACAATAACAAAATTTGTATACAAAAATTTGAAGTTGCAGTTTATTCCTACAAACATCACATATCATTGTGTATACTTCTAAAGTGTATGTTAGAAATTCTTTGACCAGCAATGTATCCAATTACGTTGATGATTTTCCTAACATCATAATTGCTTTATACGAATACTGAGACGGTGCCCTTCTCGATTTAATTACTACAGGACAGGATAAAACGTGAAAGAGAGTGCTGTGTCAAAAGCATTGCACCAAGTTTCAACTGTTACGGAAGGTTTCATCAAGCTATTTTAAAGAGCTTCGAACAAGCCTCCGTTTCGTCTCCATCTATAGTCACTCAACAAGGGTAAATTATCAATGAAATTTAGACATTTTAATATCCACGACGTGTCATACACCATTTGTAGTTTTTGTTGTCGAGCTGTCCAGCACTGGAGAATTTTTTACTCTTGAGCAAAACCTTCGGTCTCTTCAATAGCGTATGTGAGTTTTTCAACCAATTGTTCGTAACTTTTGTAAGGAGGTAAATCCAGGCGGTTGAAGCTACAAATACGACAGTGGTAAGTTTGGAATAACTGATTATAAATCAATCAATTTTCATGACCGGATAAATTTTAAATAACTTAAAATTATTTAGCATAGTTCAATCTTAGCTGCTCCCATTCATGGAAACTTGAGGCTGATCACAATGATAAAAGCCAATTTAACATACTGTTATAACCAAAGTCAGCAAAACTGATGTCGTTTATCCTAAACTTGGTGGGGCACTAACACATTACATGTGAAAGAGGATGAAAGGAATTATTTAATTCTCTTCTCCCAAACAAGAGAAGTGACTTCATTTGTCTTTTCTCATATGAGCGGAATTGCTTCTTTTTCACTAAAATAAATACTACCTTGGATGGACATTTAAACAGGTGGACGATTACACTCAATAACGCCACCTAAGGAATTAATCCAATGTCTAAACTGCGCAAAAAACATGCTGTCACCTCGATCGATTTAAAGTTTGTCTAACAACTTTAATCTGCCTGAACTATTGTTGAAGACAGGAAGCGCCTAAATGGCAGTAACAGTTCGTGCAAATCTCCTAAAACTTCTTTCTGTTATATAATCTTTCATTACGTCGATTTAATATTGATTTCACATCAAGCTTACTACTTAAGCTCTAATGTCTATGGGCTGCTCGTAAGTCCATCAAATAAACAAGTACACAACTGTAACCTCAATGTTCAAGAAGTCTCATCGCGATTTGATCCTGTCTGTGGGTCTGAAACATTTTCTTAGGATTTGAGTTTGACGATTACCTATATACTAGCCAATTACGATTATTATCTGGTCTTACCACGTATGACTTCTAGGAAGCCAAGATTCTTTGCCAACTCTTTCGATACAAAATTTCTGAGGACCGTTACTCCCTGTGGAAATACGAGTACATGTATGTTGACTGTGAGAACACTAGACAAGACATATGGCAACGCAAATATAACATCCCAGCTCAAAATATGCCCACGTGAAGTGACGTGAAGACCCATATCGGACGGAGGAAGTAAAAATAATTTTACGAACCCAACGTAGCTAACAAATGCATGGAGTAATTTTAACAAAATAATCTTGTTCATGAGTTCTTCAAACTAGTCTTACCCATCAATTCCGTAAAACCTCCAACCGGCAAACGGCACGTGCCGGTGACAAACTGAAGAAGCCGGGTTCTTTTCTCGTTATCAAACGATTTCACGGCCTAGAAAGTGCGCAAATAAAGAAAATAAGAAAAGTGACGTGCAGACTAGAAGAAAATAAGTTCACCATTTATTCATACCTGCCAGAACCATATAACTTGTCTACTGTTTCTTGTGTAATGGCGATACACTGTATTCCTCTGCCAGTCGTCCACATCAATCTCCTGCATACCGCAGAGCAGGAGCTGGAAAATGACGTGATAAACAGAATTAAAAAACTCGTTAATAATTCACGAAGAAAATACAAATGATTTCAGTTCCTAATTAGTATTTTGTAAATCGGATTGAGAATACTAATTAGAATTATGAACTTTTCCCTTCGATTTTCTACGTTAAAATTTAAAGAAACTTCAAAATATTCCAATAAACATGGCCATTTAAATGTCTTCGTATTTTAAGAAAGATACAATATTCGCGTCCGATCTGTATGCGATTTACTACGGCTCGCCTTGTAAATCGCATACAGATCGGCCGCGAATGTTGTATCTATTACTTAAAACTCAGCTGACATAAACGAGTGCTGATATATACTGGTAACCCACGAAAGCTTAAACCTTAACTTGGTATCATTCAAGTTTAAACCAATAAACTGAATAAGCTACTAACTGATGTATAATAGTCTTTGTGCGATCAAATTAACAGAACTGTTTGATAAAAGAACGAAAAACAATGTGTTACCTCTAACTCCCGTTCATCAAAATATGCCAACCAATAAAGAGGAACAACATTATTAAATCCATCAAGGAATGCTTTTGTTTGTTGTTCGATACCTCGGTTCAGGCGCCATTGCGTCATCAAACTACAAACAGGAACATCATATACAGCGATAAGATCAAAGCCTATCAATGTCGACTTAAACACCTTGAATTCTCACCTAATATATTCTTCCTTGTTCTCTTCGGTAACCAGAATCTCAGAGCCATCAGGTTTTAGTTCGTGTGTGGAGATTTTTCCGAGAATTTCCTGGTCTGTGCAGAAAAACATTTCCATGTCTATTTCATCGATGTTGTTCTCTCTAAGTTAAAGTCAAGAGTTATGTTTTTTAATTGACATTTTTTTGTAATATTTCACAAAAATTATACTTTATAACAGATTCAGAGCATCTTGTCGTATTATTATAAGATACTCCAGTTCTTTCCATAATGAACACAACACAATACGATGGTCCCATATTCCTGTTGATATTGGTACGTATATAATATCGTCTAAATGGCGCACTTCCTCGTTACTATTTGCTCGCTAATGTAGTAACACGTCCGCAATATTCTGGTCAGTTAATCCCATACATTAGAAGGATCAATCACATACGACAATCGTGTCGTCCAAATAAACCATAACAAGAAAACGTCTGTACTCACTTAATCCAAACTAGTGAGTTATAGAACTCGGGATCGACTATTTCTAAATCTTTCATGGCCAATTTCTTGTTTAAAATCATTTTGTAGAATGGCAGAGTGAAGCCGCGGTCGATAAACTTTCCATGAAATAACGCCTAATAAATAAAGCACCACAAAAGAAAGGAATGTAGTTTATCAATACAGGTCAATATCTATATCGATATTCATATCTATATGTCTATATCTATATGTATATGTCTATGTCTATGTCTATATCTATATCTATATGTATATCTATATCTATATATCTATATCTATATATCTATATCTATATATCTATATTTATATCTATATATCGATATCTATATCTATATATCTATATCTCTTCAAATGAGAATGTACATATATTGTGGTAAATGATGAAACACATAAATCCAAAATTGTGGATATCAAATTGCACAAATGTGCTCTTCGGTGAATTTGTCGAAGAGACTGAGGTAATTACTCAGCTGATAGTCGTCTTGGAATTAAGGATGAGGCATGTTACAGGAAGACTCAGGTCCTACGTTCCCTTCAAAACGTAAAAATGCTTTTAAGGCGTTCTCAACAGAGAAACAAAGGCGCGATGATTACTCTTGGGGGCAATATTGGAAAATGTTTTATGCGTTTAGTATGAGGAAATACTGTAAACAAAATCATCCAATTAGATTGACAAATCGTCTGCGCCGGCACGCTTAATTTCCAGCAGGAGCGAAATGCTTCAGAAAAGTTCACTTTGGCTCTTGGAATGAAACCTTAACGACGTGATCAATGGTCTGTGTAGCCAAAGCTGAAGTACCACTGTGAAACTCGAAGGATATTACATAAGTAGTCGTACCATAGCAACAATCCTCCCGATAAAAGTGAAGTACATTAAGTGATCTGGATTCACAGAGGACGCTGAAATAAATAAATCCACGAACGAATTAAAAAAACAAGAATAAACCTAGGCAGCCTGCAAGATGTCCTTTCCGATCGTTCGATGGCAAAGAGTCGCACCGATCTGTGTGTAACTACGAGTTAAAACACAAGAAAATGAATGGACAAACGGAGGAAGGGAAAATTATTGAAATATAAAACAAGAGAATGAACAAAAACATATAACAAAAATGAGCCACAATATAACCAAGAAAGTAAAAGATAAGAGACTTAACGACATGAGTGAATAGAACAAGTAAATATTAAAGGATATAGCTCTCGTAAACGTTGCGCTCAGTTCGGTCATGTTTACCTGGATTAATCTGCAATGTGTAATTATTATCATTTGTATATTCAAACAAACAGTACATTGGATTGAGAATTTCGTGAGATAGAAGGAAAAACCATTCCCTAAAATAGACAAGAATTACAGTTACAAGTTACTAAGTTACAGTTACTTTAATCAGTGGACACCCAGAATCGAAAGTACTGCAGTGAAAATAGAACTAGCTTGAAGAAATTGATGAAATCACTCGTTATACCTTGCTACTCCGCCATAATCAAGACCTTCTTCACCTTTGAACGTAATGTAAAGACGACGACGCAGGTCGTGTGGTTGGAAACGCATCACCTGAAAACAAGGAGAAAACTATTTAGCCCAGAGCACACAAAGTTAGCATTGTTCAGTGATCGCCCTACCTGTTGAAATGAATCCTCGAAAAGATTGTTTCTTGATATTCCCAGTTTTACATGGCTTGGCAACGCATTTGCCTAAAGAGACATCAACTCTTGTAATTCGCCTAGTATTTGGTTAACTCCACCTTTAATTCAGCAAGGGCTGAAATTGTATAATCTGGTAACATTTTACTCACCTGACACAGATGCCTGAATTGGCAAACTTTCCATCGAAAACTTCGTTCGTAAGCTATTGGACCTTGAGTAGGTCTAACAAAACAAAAAGGTGAAGTCAAGATCCCCGATCATTGCACATTCTAAGGTAGAGACAGCCCTATTATATTATATTATATTATATTATGTGATGTGATGTTATGTTATGTTATGTTACGTTATGTTATGTTACGTTAGTGCTACATTATATTATATTGTAGACTAATAAACCGACTCCCACACGCGTAATGAAAGGCAGATACAGCTCTAAAATAGAAACCTGCTATTCACTATGCGTGTGGGAGTCGGTTAAACAGTCTACAAAACAATAGAATAGAATAGAACACAATATAATATAATATAATATAATATAATATAATATAATATAATATAATATAATATACAGCTGCATACCCAACTGCTTTGCCAGTACGTGGATCGGTAAATGTCGTCGTCCTCGTGGTATGATCGACGAAGTACGGAATTCCCTCGTTAGTATACCGCATCTCCCATCCAGGTGGAAGGGATTTGTCCTGCGAAATGAGACTAAAAGTATGGAAAGTTTATGATACAAATAGCGAGGCATGCAGAGAGGAAAAGGGCTTTGTCAAAAATATTGGATGAAAATAATAAATGGCGATAATAATTCGCGAAAATCTATATGTAATGTTAGGAATGGTAAGGCATGATCTGCTATGGTACGTTACGAAATTTAACGGAATTCAGTGGCGTGACATGGTGTAGTTAAGTTATAAAAATACGATAATGGTATAGTATTGTAATAGTAAGTATGGTAGAGTGGCATGTTATGGTATGGTGAGGTGTGGTATGTCATAGCATGTCATCGCATGGCGTTGTTTGGTATGTTATAGTGTGGTATGGTGTACTGTCTAACAGAACAGAATACGACGGTACAATGGTGAATAGTACCAAATAAGGTATACTTCTTACTTCAGCATTCTAGGGTCTTCCCACTGAGTTTCCCTGGTGTTGTGATTAACGAAATAAACTCGTCCATTTTGTTCTACACGCTTTTCTGTAATGGAGACAAACAATAGTTAAAAAGATCAATCCAGCATTTTGGCTTGTATGAAGATACAAATGAATATGTAAAGTTGATAACAAACAACCAAACTTACATACATACATACATACACACACACACACACACACACAGATATATATATATATATGTATATATGTATATATATATATTTACATTAACACATATTATATAGGTGATCAGCTTTTCATACTTCCTACGACCGACATCACATGAAGTATTTGACATGATATTTATTTCTTGTTGTAACATTGACGACAAAATGTTAGATAGAAAACAGTTATTTTATCGGCGTTCGTATCAAAACAGGTATCACCTCACAACAACAAAGGTCGTAACTAACTTGAAATTAACCAATTCTCAAACCACACGATATCAAACACAGAACAAGCCAAGTGGGTTGGTACGTAAAATACAAAACAACGGAAACTCCAAAAAGTGAAACCATATTTATTTTCGACGTTTCGGCTATCTTGCAGTCATCATCAGGAATACTGAGTGCTGTGTGAACTGCAAGATAGTCGAAACGTCGAAAATAAATATGGTTTCACTTTTTGGAGTTTTCGTTGTTTTGTATTTTATTAAAATACTCATTGGTTTCCGAAACCTCTGGGTTGGTACGTAATATCTATCAAACAAAGATATTAATCTTTCTAAATGGCAGATACAGTTCATCTCGTTTCATTAGTTACGTAAGTTTAGACTTACCCCATCCTGAGGGAAGTGGACCCAAAGGATCAGTCTCCGTTGGTGTCATCATTGGTTGCTGCTAAAACCAATCATAAATCCGCTCGTTAGTAATAAACTCATATCAAAGAAAGCTTGTGCCAAACAGCCTAAACTCCGACATTGCAAAGTGAGCACCAGCCTTATTAAAATGTAATGGGCTGCTTACACTCGCGATCCTGTGCCTTGCGATTGATATCTTGGAGTATGTGTTACACTAACGAGAGCATCGAGGACACACTGCAGCGAATCACAAGCGGATATCTTGCTGCGTAAGACTGTTGTGAGTATATTACATACACCAAGATGACAATCGCAACGTACAAAATTGCACGTGTAAACGGGCCTTTAAGTTTAAGCTGCTTTCAAGCTAGGATGATCAACGAAAATACAAGGAATTAAACAAGGCATTAACAGAAAATCCTTGGGTAACGCTGTACGTCCTTTGAAGAACTGGTTCTTGGGTAACAAAATGATATTATCCATAATTGTTTCTTCTAGCTTCGTTTTGTAAAACTTACAGGCAGTAGAAATCTTTGCTGAAAATGTGTTCTTTCATTCTGCCACTGACTTCGCTGGTGCTGGAAATGTTCAAAGTTTCGTACAGTCTCCAAGGTTGGCCGTTGCCAGGTCGTCGTCCGAGTGTTGTGGTCAACATAGTATGTTCTACCACGAGGGTCTGTTCGCCTTTCCCAACTAAAGGAAGATTGCTCAACAAATTTATCAAGCCAGCTCTTCATAAGATTTGTATAGAAGTGAGTATTAAATATGACAAGATCCGTGAATGAATTCATACGCGTATGCATAAGTATCTAAACACTACATATAGTTATTGTTCGCATATATTATTAAAAGTATGTCACAATACAATTTTCTTCAATTTTTTAAAATTTAATTCACTTTTTCATTTTTTTTTTTGGAACTGATTTCTGAACACTCAGAAGTAAGTTGAAACACGAGGCAACAACCAAGTTTTATTTAATGATCTTTATACTAACCCACTAGGTAATGGTTGGGGTCGTTCCCAGGCTGTTGTACGCGTGTTATGATCCACATAATACACTCGGCCATGAGGATCAACTCTTTGCTCCCAGCTGTCAAAGAAATAAGACGTTTCATGATATTACTGTGCTATTCGTTAAGAATGAGACAGAAATAAACTTAATGGACAGAAGTTCTCAAAGTTTTACCCAGCTGGTAAAGGTTCCTCGTTAGTTGCTGGTCGACCTGGGACGGAGCCCGCCGAAGCAGTACCGTTCACTACAAAGTAAATACGACAGATAAGACAACTAACTACGTATTATCTGCAACAACAGCTGAATCATCACAGGTGAAGCTTCTCTTTTTGTTTTTAAACACTAAATTAATGGTGAAGTGTCACAAACCCCTTCATTTTGTTCAGTGCGTCAGAAATGATGTAACTGTTCGTTAAACCCAGTTTAAATGCCACAGAAGGTTTAGAAATGGTAGAACGGAATAGTAGAAGAACGCTCCAGCCATTTTCCATCTACATGTAGTTTATACATAACAATACCTACCAAGAGGATTTCCTGGTGCAGTTCTCGAGTACGCAGGTCTGTTTAAGGGTCCTGTTGGGGTTGCAGAAGCAGAAACTGGAGCAACAGTCCTAGCAGATGCACCTGGGACTGCTGGCGGAGGATTTCTCGGTGGAGTAACTACAGGTACTCGCATGCTCCGGGTTGCAGTTGCCGGTGACGGACTATTGTTACCAGGTGGGTTTGAAGGAGGTGGAACAACATTTCTGGCGGCATTTGACGTTGCTGGAGTGCTATTTCTGTTTGAACCTGGTGGAGGTAAAGTTTGTCTTCTACTAGGTGTTGCACCATTTACACCGTTCCTCGATGGTGGAGGTGGTATTAACGGGATACTGTGTCTGTTTGAAGCCATAGTAGCAGCCCCTCCTCTCTGTGGGGTGCTGCCCTCAGTAGGATTTGTAGACGTGGCATCTGAACTAGCAGGACGTGCAGGTCGTACAGGCTGTCTTCGTTCTTCACCATTTTGAAGACGTCTTAAGAAACAATTCAAAGTCAATGTTAGCAAAACGTTTGAACACAATTTGAAATCAGGTCAATGTTTGTTCAAAGTCTGAGTTTTCTTTTTGTTATTCTTCTTAGTTGCGGGAGGAAAACGGCGAGCAATTTTATCCAACGTCAGCGACAGATCGGTAACATGGTGGGGCCAAGTTCAAGTTGATGCATTAAATATTTTGCTCCACGGAGGGGAGAGTGAGGATGAGTTTGCTTAGAAAACTTCAGAGTTCAAAAACACTCGGCTATGCCATGTTTTCCAAGCGGTATTCTAGGTGTTTGATCTCTGCATCGTGCATCTTCTCTATTGCTTGACATTTTACACACAAATTACCAAGAACGTTTACAAAAAATTGTCTCCAAATAACTTTCCCTACCTGACTGAGTTTTGGGCTGGAGATGATTCATGTGAAGCTTTGGCACCAACACCAGCTCCTGAGGTAGCAGGAACACTAGGGGTGTTTGGTGAATGGTTGGGATAATTTGCCATGTTCAAGTTTTCAATGCCATCTAGGGTGACATACAGTTGTCCTGTGTTAACCGTTGATGAACCCTTCACATCTGATGTCAAGTCAAGTTCCAGTTCAAGTTTCTTGACTATAAAACATGTTCAAGGCATAAGTTTCAGTATACATGTACTTCTATTTGTGTTCTAAATTCTTTCACTACTGAGTTAGCTAAATCCAACTGCATGCTAAGTCCTTATCCCCATGAAATTATGAAGAAATACTTCTCAAAAGAACTTACATTGACCATTATGTTTGTGCAGGAGAGTGTTAATGTCAAGTGAAACTTTGCCAACAATTACATCACTCTTTAGAGGAAATTTGCAGAGTATATCAATGTCCACTTTGCTGTATGCAGTAATTAATCTACAGGGAAAGGATTAGGAAATATGATAAAACTATAAAATGAAGTATAAAAACAAGAAATGGAAACATACAAATATATTAGATTGGCTAGAAGAAACCTAATTACATATCTGGCCCTGCATAGCTCCATCTTTTGGAGTCACAACACATCACACATCACATGACATCACACCACATTACAACACATCAAATGACATCACATTACATTATATCACACCACATATCAACACACCACAGTACATCACATTACACCATATTACATCACATATCACATATCATAAGTGGACCATTGTCCTAAATGGGTTATAGGAGGAATGAATTAAAATCAACAGAGTAGTTGATTCCCAAAGGTATCACAATGGGACAGTGTGTTGCACATGCTTTTGAGCACTACCATCCTCTCTAAATGTTTCCCAGTCTTAATATGTACAACAATTTTTGCCTTAATCTAATTACTACTTCTTCTTACTAAGCAGCAAAAACTTTGGATCTCAAGTCTATTTTCTCTGTATTAAAAACTAAATTCTCAAATTAAATGTTTTGTATGTTGTTGCATGTATAAATCTTCTATTGCATATCTTACACAGTGAAATGTTCATCCCATATTGGTTCCCAAGTTTTCCTTACAGTCTCAGTTTTCTTAGCAGGTTGGCTATCTACAACAACTTTAGCATATGGGTCTCCTTTGGCTGCCAAAAATTAAAGCAAACAAGAAGTTAAAAAAGTCTTCAGTAAAAAATTAGACTATTGAGAGTGCAGCATATAGTTGAATATTTATCAAGTTATACTGTATAATGGCTTGAATAGGTTTATATAGCACTAAACAGGAATCTAAGAAATTATGACACTACTCTAGGAATAAAGGAAATCTCAAATGGAGCTCTGTGAATTTCTCAGGGATACTTACAAGTTCCCCAGACATTTACAAAGATGTTTTCCAAATTTGAAGAACAACCAATCAAATTTTGAACAAAGTTAGGAACTCATAGTAGGAATGTTCGATGTTCTGTAAACATTCATGTGTCATGAAATTATTTCATTAAATTAATAACTCTAAGAAGCTAGCCAGATCAAAATTCTAAACTGCACCCTTGCATCTCAATGAGTTGGAAAAAAGTTTGTTTGTTTGGAATGTATAGCTGGGAGTCAAAATTTGTCACACATGCCTGGCTCTCAAAAGACTTTTTCAGCTTGAGTTTACACAAATGAAATTCTGATATTTGTCTCTTTCGATGCCAATTTACAATATGTATATATTGAATTACATGGGCAGAAAACTGAGGGGAGAAAACAGTGCCAGGATCGGAAAATTGGTCAGATTTTCTGAATGGTAACAGAAAAAAGTGATCCTTTGCATGCTAGATCTTGACCTGGAGTGTAGCACACTTTATCATGCAGAGAATTTCATTCTTTACTTACCAAACAGCCAGCTGCTTTGTTCCTTGAGCTTGGCTTTTGTTACTAAGAATCAGATACATGGGAAATTTAATTGTAAATAACTTTTATGTCTTTTTATTTCAACTCAAGTAGTGTCTGAAAATTTTAGTAGGACATGGATAAAACATGCTGTTGTGCTCACATATATGAAATAAAATTACTCCAACAGACCCATAAGTTTTACCTGCCAAATCCAACTGGAAAAATGTTCGTCTACAAAAAGTAATAGTTTCAACATCAAAACCTGATTTAAGTTAAAAAATCTTCACAGTCTGATGTTGCTTTGTAAAGCACCATTTTACCACTTAACATTTTTGACACTAAAATGGTGAGAAAAAAAAGGTTCATATAATATTTATAATAAAACAAAATATGTCAATTTGAACTGCTTCTGATTATTGCATGCATGTTGTAAACCTGTTAGGCTATATACCTATGCATTAAAGCTTACATTAAAGCTTACATGGTCATAAATTACATCTAGTAACAAGAAGAAGAACTACACTACTTTGTCTGGGCCTAAAAAACTGCTTGTTAAAAAATATGTTTACCACAAAATTAACTTTCCTTGGTAACCAGTTGTCAACAATGATAATAAAGCAAAAATGAACAATGTGTAACAATTATTGACATTTTACTGCAGGAATAATCTCAAAACAGTTTTCATGAAATCATCTCTCCTTACCCAGCACCAGTGTCAACCATGACAAACTCTGACTCATCAATTTTTACCAGAGTTTCTTTAAAATCAAATTCAGCAGATGCCAGTTCTTTGCATTAACAGAAAAAAACAAACAAAAAAACTATCATGAAATATTTATAGGTAAATAAATTTCACTAGAGTTAAAAGTTAGATGTTTTTATTACTAACAGTACTTAGGGTCAAGGAAAAGTCTTGTTAACAAGTAAAGAGAAAATGTTTGGAGAGTGTTTCTTAAAGAGTTCACAGGATCTGCAGCAATAACCAGAACCTCCTTGGTATACTAGGAATTGAAGAACTTTGTTAAACATAGTGAAAAATGTCCCAGGTTCTGAAAAATAGCATCACATACTTGCCAGGTATTTTAACCTTGTCTTTTGAAACTGACAAACAAGTGGCATCTTTTATACCAGTAAATATTTGAAAAATGTTAGAATGTTACAGTACAAATGTTAGACAGAGCTATACAAACATAAATTCACTCTATTTTTTCCTTTTTACCTGTAATAAACAGTTTAGAAATGAGGTCTTGGAAAATAGGATATGTGCTGCAAGGTTTAATACATACAATGTTCATCATTTATTGCAATACTTGTTGACTGAATTTCAAAACTCATTCATAAAAATAAGATTTTCTATTCTTGTCCTGAATACTCTTAAGCATATAATCAATGCAGCATATATTTTTTAAACAAGAATTTAAAATTGTGTTAGAAATTGAATAGAAGCCATATTAGAGTATTTGGGCTTGAAATGTTTTCACTTTTTTGTTTTGATTATTCAAAAGGTAGACAATCATACACGGTAGATCTTACTGTTACATACATTAAATTTCATGTGGCAATTTATTAACATTTTTAAAAATTCACTGTAATTGCAACAGACACTATTTGTAACAGGTATATGAGTGTTGACTAAAATATAATTATCTTGCTGATATCTCTTCTGAGACAGAGACTACCTTAACTATCACATCAGTCAAAGAAAGATGTTACTTCTGTACAGCATTAAATTCAAATACCGCTATTTTTGGTTTATTTCACTAACATGAATATACATTAGATCTAACATAAATATTTAGAATCACTGTTCTTTGTAATTGTGTTCCAAACTACGCAATTTTATATTATGAAATGTTAACAACACAACAGTGTTCGACAAAGATAAATAAAAGATGGTATCTCGAATGCAATCGAATCAATAACAAAATCAAGAATTATGCAATGACGATGCTAAAATGCCTGACACGTCTTTCTCAATTAACCATAATCTGTTCAATGTCTTCCAGGGTCAGAAATACCAAAAGATTTTAGATCCCAATATTAAAAACATAGTTACAGATCAAAAGTATACAGTCTTTAATCACTTCCTACCGTCAAATGTTGTATCTTTCAAGAGTTAAACTCTTTCAAGCTGGGGACACGATCTCGCAGCCAACGAACAATGTTTAGCAGAAGAAACGATCAGCTTATTGTGCAATCCTGGTAAAACACTATTGATCCATCCATGTCCAGCACATCTCTGGATAAAGTGCTACAAAACATAGCAAATGTTCATACGGCTACAAGCGGCGCATAAAAAAACCGCAATCTTCCCCTTCCCCAAACGCAGCAATAAGACGTGATACAAAAATATTAACCTTTTAACCAAACCACAAATTTAACGTTTGCGACATAAGCAACTGACTTTCGTTAAACTCTGGATGTCGTCAAGTTAAAATGAAAATAAATTTAAAAGTACCAGTAGATCGGGAATTTTGTACAAGAATTATAATGATTATCTTCTAAAAAACGAATTCGTACAAAGGTGCCAAAATTTTACACAAATTCACCGGCGAGGAGTGTCGTCCATGGAGTTATACACCATGTTCCCGTAACTTTAGACATAAAAATGTTTTACCCAAGGGGATAATCGTCAAAACTGTATTGATAAAATATATTAAAATCAACATTACGTTTAGAAATCCATAATGGCGGACACATTTGGTCCATAACAGTGTCACATCAACAGCGATAGCTGTACTTGATATGGGGGACAGAAAAACTGAAAATACCTTTATCTATCTTTTCTTGAAAGTAATAGCGACGAAATGGCTTTAAAATATTTCTCCACAACTAAAAAATGGTATTCTTTTCGGCACCTTCCAAAAAAAATGTTTGCTGCTTCCGAAGGATTTGACACGTGACCTATTTCCAATGACGTCATCATTAAGAAACATTAATTTTCATATATTTTGATTTTGATTCTGCATAACATGAGATTGTGATCCTGCAAAACATAAGACGCGTTCTTAGCAATAGTTTTTGTAAAAAATTTTCGATTTTAATCGACTTCAATTTTTTATAATTAAAATAAGGAATCTCACTTTCATTTTTTTTCGTGTAGTCTCATAAAGTTGCCAGCTGCAAGGTGTACCAACTTACCACAGAAAGCACAATTAAGACATGTTAAGCAATAGTTCGTCATAGAACTAACAGCAATCACAACTAGTGGTTACAACCGAGTTGTGAAAAAATTTCAAATACAGAGCTTGAGCCGAACTGATAAGCAATAGACTTAGAGGGTTTACATAATTGGCATTTTTTAATTTTTGGGGTGCATCTTCTTCCAGTAGAAGTTTTTATCCGAACAAAGAGAACGAATAATGTAAAAATCAAAGAAAGATATTTTTGCAAGCCACATCACAAGTCGAAGATAGGCGAGTTAAAAATGCTGACGTTTATGCAGTCAATGCAACATGCTCAGTAACATCTGCGCAGAATGACGACCAGTTCGACCATATTTTTGATATTCATTTAAACTTTTGGGATTTTAACTGGTTCATTTTCTTTGTTTTAGATGAAAATTTCGAGTAAAAAATCTAGCTGTTTAATGTTAGTGCTGTTTGAGTTATTTCCTATACTCGTATATTTTTGTGCACTCCGACGACAATCTGATTACTACGAGACAAACATTCCTGATTCGTAATCTCCATACTTGGTGAGACGAACAATGACCAAAGCTGTCACCTGGTAAGTGTTTGTTATTATTTATTTTGAATGAGTTTCTGATTATAAAGGATTTACTGAAGAGTTTTAAGAAATATATTTTTATGTACTATAGAAATATTTGAACTTATTTTTGTATGCCATTTTTGTCCTCTATCATTGTTGAGCACGGTAACCAAATAACTTTTCTCTTTGAAGAGGTAATGAAGTCCTGAATGTGCTTCATTTCATAGAACTTCTTTGCGGATGGGAAATTTTAAAATCGAATACCTTTGCTATGTTTTAGCTTTATGCAAAACATATTTTACATCATCGATATTTTACAATATTTTATTGTATTGTTTACTCTGTTTCTTTTTGTTTACAAGTTTCGCTTTCCTGTGGTTGGGTGGATTATATGACCAACTATATTGGCCCCCAGGCCCTGTGTTCCAGTGCCCACCCCAGTTGTTACTACCACTGTTCCAACTATTGCCACCACCAAACCTTCCACCACCAGCCAAACCTCCCCAGCTTCCTTGGCTACCACCACCAAAACCACCTGCACCTCCTTGACCACCACCACCAAAACCTCCTGCACCTCCTTGACCACCACCACCAAAACCTCCACCACCACCAAAACTTCCACCACCACCAAAACTTCCACCACCACCAAAACTTCCACCACCACCAAAACTTCCACCACCACCAAAACTTCCACCACCACCAAAACCTCCACCACCACCAAAACCTCCACCTCCTTGATCACCACCACCAAATTCATTACCACCACCCTCTTCTCCACCCCTATGTCCCTTTCCACCTTCCCCTCCTCCACCATTACAAAAAGCAGCTTTATTAAATGAGCCTTTAAAAACATTTTCTGGTTCCTGCCCAATATAGTTTCCTGGAGGATTATATCGTCCGACAAAATAAGTACAGTCTCCTTTAGTTGCTTTCCCCATGCCAAGTTCCAAACTGTCCTTCCACACCACTTGTGTAAAATGACCAACTGCACCACCTGTTGACTTATGAGTGTTAAAGTCATAGTCACAAACTTCCTTGTACCTATATAATATGACAGTAAGATATATGAGCTGTCAGAATTATTTATGAATCACTATCTACATAATTTCTTTAATGCATATGACCCAAGGCAGGCAAGTTTCCCATATTCATCAGTGAAAGAGGCTCATATCTCAACTTCTTGTCTGTAAGTTTATCACCCTTGTAGTGAAGGGAGATCCCAGACTGGAAAGTCTTATTATACTCCAAGCACCTACAATTTAACATCATTATCCAAGAAAGATGCAAAAGTCTGACCTTTTACCAGTTTTGTAGTAAAGACAGCAGTTTTTTCTTGTGCTGCTTAATTATAGAAGAATATAAATAACCACAACACCACACTGGTTGGTAGTTGTTTATGGATGGTATGATAAATAATGTATCCAGAACAAAACCAAAAACTTTGGATTTCTTACCATTTTTCTGTAGTATCAGAACCAGTTATTAATTGGCCACATCCATAATAGATGTTCTCTCCATCACCATTTCTTTCTTCGCTCTCTGCATGTTTCAATGTTCCTAATGAGGCCATGTGTTTTGCCCATTCCTCAGCCATTTGGCACATTTGTTTGTTGAGTTTCATAGGAGGTACTGTATGAATCTCACGATATTTGTTGTGGGCATTCAAAGCATCTTGTTCAAATTCTTCTTTTGCTAAATATGAATAATGATTAGAGTGGTATTTCTTTTTCAAAACTTAACAGTGAAGTTTTACATTCAACCAGTAAGTTATTTAAGTCTGATCACTTTATTACCATTTTGATATTGAAGATCAAAATTGGTCTAAATGCAATTCCTTGAACATCTAGAATTTAGATAAATTTCCATTCTCACAAGCATTGTGTCCCATGCAACTCCTCTAAGGTCCAAAGAGTTAAAAAATTTATTGTTGAACTTAAAGTGCCTATAGTCAATACAGGTGAAGTTTTTTTCACCTGATTTTTTTATTGATATATCTCCTCTGCTCACTAGGCATCATGTTTTGCTTGATAAGAATTACTGGTAATTGTAACATAACTGTATTCTTTTGTTGATTCTCACAAAGCAGCAACATCAGCATTTGATATCAAGAAGGTTTCTTTTAATCTTTTTATATTGCTTCCATAGAATTTTGCATTCATTTTTTTCAGTACAACTAAAATATGTTCCAAATAATGGTTTAATAAAAGCATTCATAGAGGATAAACATTCACAATACTTACACTGTTCTTTTCCACTTCCCCCACCTCCACCACCACCACCGCCACCACCCTGTCTTCCCCCTCTACCAGTACCACCACTACCACCACCCTGTCCTCCCCCTCCACCTTGTCCTCCTCCACCACTGCCACCACCCTGTCTTCCACCACCACCACCACCACCCTGTCCACCACCACCACCCTGTCCACCACCACCACCCTGTCCACCACCACCACCCTGTCCACCACCACCACCCTGTCCACCACCACCACCCTGTCCACCACCACCACCCTGTCCACCACCACCACCCTGTCCACCACCACCACCCTGTCCACCACCACCACCCTGTCCACCACCACCCTGTCCACCACCACCACCCTGTCCACCACCACCCAGTCCTCCACCACCCTGTCCACCACCACCCCATCCTCCTTGACCACCACCCTGTTCTTCACCTCCTCCCTCATCTCCACCTCCCTGTCCTCTTCCCCCACCTCCTTCGCCACCGGTAAATCTTCCGCCGTATGCTCCGCCCCCACCACCATATTCTCCTGCCTCACCGCCACTACATATTGAAGGATTGAAATTTCCTCTCAGTACGTTTGACTTTTCTTGACCGATGTAGTTCCCGGCAGGTTGGTATCGTCCAACAACGTATGTACACTGCAGTCCATCATGAACGCCAAAGGCTCGTCCAATCCCCAAGCGAACCGACGGTACCCAAACCACTTGCGTGAAATGACCGACAGCGCCGCGGCTTCTGGACGGCTGATCAAAATTGTAGTCGCAAACTTCATTGTACCTGTGAAAAATTATATATAAGCTGAAATATCACGTTAACGTCCATGTCATGAAATGGTTACAAATGGGGGAGTTGATAGTGCACAGGGTTTTGGAAACAAACCTTAAAAAGAAGTTGCAAGGTTGCATAGATCTGCTATTCCTCCCATGGTTAATTCAAAATCGTTGCGATTGAACAACCAGGCGGGAATCTCAAACATAAAATGAAAATAATTGCCCAGCACAAAACGCGAAACAAAGCCATGATAATTTTGGTAGAATAAGTTATTAAACGAAGGACTAACTGAAAATTTATCCGTCACTCTGATAATGTTACTGGTTGCAACGAAACGTTAGTCCTTTGTTTGATAAATTATTCAACCAATTTTATGATGACTTTGTTTCGCGTTTTGTGCTGGGCAATTATATTTATTTTACCATTGTTAACGGTACATAGGATTTAAAATGCACGTCTAAACCACTAACTTGGATTTGAAATATTACTTCACGTAATTTTCACTGTTCTGAAACAGGTTTGGATTTTCAAATTGAGGTCTTCTTGCCAATGTACTGATGCCCCACGACAGGACAAATGTAACTTGGAACTTTACGTACGAACAGACTCTCAATCGGGAGCGTATAGCGATCGTGTAAAAGTTAGAATGTCAAGGACTCAAGGTCAATAGTAACTTCGCTCGAGTACTGCCACTAAACTAGACTTCAATTTTCCCCTTGAGACAGCTACTCAAGTACTAGTCCTGGATGAATTAATTTTTGATCAAAATTTATTCCTACTTCAAAAAAAAATATGTACCGGTTTAATTCTCCGTGAAATTATTAAGTTTTAGGTAATTACAAACGTAATGTTGAGTCTAAGACCACGATTTCAGAACAATAGACAGTATTAAGGAGGTAAAATATCTAACTGCATGTACGTATGCTGACACTGGGATTTGAAAAAACCCCAAACAACTAAATGTATTAAACCAAGATCGAAATGTTATAGTATCATGAAACGTCTGTTGATAAAATGACAAAATGGTGAACAAAACACATAAATTTTCGTAAATCTTACCAACTTCTTGTTGCGTCACGACCTGTAACGTCAACGCCACATCCGGTGTAAAGGTTCTCACCAACATCTCTCCCCAGGTTAGGATCGTGCCTCACTTGATATAGGCCGTTTCCAGCAAGTTTCTGAGCATAGATTTCAGCTTGAACGTTTAGTTGTTGATCAAGCTGCATGGGTTGAGCAGAATGCACCTGACGATAGCCGTCGTGGGCTTGAAGGGCGTCTTGTTGAAAAGCCTCAATGCCTAAAATGTGAATTGGACTGAATGTAAAACCGTACTTGATTGATGAGACACCACATTCCTAAGTTACTTTAACTAGAGAGATCTCTAATATTGTCGAGTGCAAATAATTACAAGAATTATGGTTCTTACTTTGACCACCACCACCTCCCATACCTCCACTGCCTCTACCAATGAATCCGCCACCTCCCATTCTCCCGCCACCTCCCATTCCTCCTCCACCTCCTCCAATAAATCCACCACCTCCTCCCATATTTCCACCACCTCCTCCAATAAATCCACCACCTCCTCTCATATCTCCACCGCCTCCAATGAATCCACCACCTCCCACACCAACTTCACCTCCTCCCATACCTACTCCTCCACCGCCCATACCTACTCTACCTCCCCCCATACCTACTCCACCTCCCCCCATACCTACTTCACCTCCGCCATTGCCACCAGCAGCAGTTCCTGTCCAAAAACCACCTTCCGTACCCACACCTGTGCTCATACCTCCACCTCCTCCAAAACCACCACCTAATCTTCCTCCCCATCTCATGGCTCCAGCTCCAACCGTCCCACCACCAGTCCCTCCTGTCCTACCACCAGTCCCTCCTGCCCCACCACCAGTCCCTCCTGCCCCACCACCAGTCCCTCCTACCCCACCAAAATTAAATGATTGACCACCCTGACCACCGCTATTCCAGCTCTGTCCCCAATTTCCCCCACCGCCCCAGTTCCCCGTCTCTCCTGTTCCACCGGTACTCCAACTGTAGGACTTTTTAGCGTCATTGCTTAGCTCGCTCTTGACTTTATTTTGCGGTTTTTTCTGGTACTTGTTATCTGGGTTAAGCTTATTCTTCCTGAAGATATTTTCTTCGAAAGAACCTAGATGTAAGAGAAATAAAGCACATGTTTCCTGTAAGTGACACTTACAAGGATCAAGTGTCTTAGGCACGTGGCTTGATAGTCTGTTGAATTAAGAAATGATTGAAAAGACAGGCAGATAGAAATACATACTGACAGACACTGAAAGAAGAAAACTTTTAACAGATAAGAAGAAGAATGGATGGATAAACTGAGCACTAAGTTTTATGATGAAAAGACGACCAGCTATTGATATTTCAATGTTGTACTCGGCTTACCTCTGCAGAAGAATTTGCAAACGCATAAGATTACAAAGAAAATAAAGTTCATTGTTTCTTTCTCTCTCGTGCAGGTTCTTTGGTCAAAGACTTTACCTGGAATTTAACCAACAAGGTGTTCGTCTGTTAATATCGAAATGTCAAGAATCATCATGAAACACAAAACTGCAAGGGCGGTAATTCAAAGTTCAACGTCCTCGGTCAGGTTTTATATATTTGTTCAATACGTTTGACATTGTGCACAATCACATAATTGAGTTAAGTTGTTCGGAGGTACAGTGGTGATTGGAAGTATTTGTTTAGCTTTGTTATTGGTTTTGTACGTATTTTGATCTTCAAAATGTGAGAAAGTTCTTAGGTAGTTCTTACAAGAAATTGCATCTATTTCGGTTACAGTTCATTTGTAAGTGTGCTGTTAGCTTGGAAACAGATTATCGTTAATTAAAAAGATATAAAGAACTTATTCCAAATGGTTTAAAATATTTTTTATCAATGTTTTTGCATGCCAAATAATATGTACATGAAACGTCTAACTAAAGACGTTGCGAAGTCGATTGTCTGATGAAGTACAAGCTTAAAATTTAAAAAACCAAGAAATAAGAACTTTAAGTTTTTAGAACACTTATTTCACTGATTCTTTTTTGTTTAGCTCAAAACTTCCAAGATAAAGATTCAAATGAGAACTCGTATATGTTAAGCAGACTTATGAACAGATGTTCTGAACAAGCAGCCATCACATCGAAACAGCATCTGACTTGGTGTTATTTTACTGATTCTTTTTTGTTTAGCTCAAAACTTTCATGATAAAGATTCAAATAAGAACTTTTATATCTTAAGCAGACTTATGAACAGATATTCTGAGCAAGCAGCCATCAAATCGAAACAGCATCTGACTTGGTAAATACGTAGTGATGAACAAAGAAACTAATCAATTGAAAGCGGTTTCAAGTGGAGAAGTATAGCCCCGACGTCAGATTAAATCATTAGGTTCGAAACGTTAAAGAGTTCAGTTAAAATATAATTTTCCCCAAGACACTAACCAGGCAAGCCAGGTAGTTTTTTTGAAATTCTTTGATATTTTTGCCATTTCCATCGCTGTTTCCTTTGTGATGCTGCGTTGGTCCCTGCGCAACTGTTAATTTTTTTTTCTGCTATGATTTCTTGCCTGGTGTTGTGTACTTTGAAAACGAACACCTATCCTGCATTTCTTTACCTTAACGGCTTCTGTAAGTAGCCACCTGTTATGGACTGCCATCAATTCTATGCGGCCACCTCTTGCTCATAAACCGAACCCATATTTTCATTTCCTGACTTGTCTTGATCTTTACTGTACAGTTACGAAGGTGGCGAACGTGGTCGCCTTCAGATTCCTCCGAAAAATATCGGCGCATTTGGCCCAGATCGGCCGGATAGTAAAGGTTAATTCAGTTTTGTATAACTTGCTTAACATGATTAAGTTCTCACGTATTCCTTTACTTTTACATTCCTAATTTTAACCATCCTATCGCAGACGTTTATCGCAGCTAAACGTTTCTCAATAGTTAGGATGTTGTCAGTTTTCTGGAATATTAAACGGCTTGTTTCTGATAAACCTCGGACTGGTTGGTTTTGCCAAGGTTTGTCCCTAATTGAAGTGTAACTCGGAGTGACCAAACTTGCCCAATACTGTATTTTACTGTTACGGTAAGATTTTGATTTAACGCACCTGGTTAGCTAGCTGAGGTTGTTCGTCCCTTATGAAATCACCTACATGAACAGGGTACGGATTCGGTCACAGTACCGCGAATGTAATTTCGTTACTGTTTCAACACTTGTCGTGGTCATACCATGATCACCGCGGATCCTTTTGTTCTTTGCGCAAGTTTATACCAAGAATTTCCTTTATTGCACATGCAATAAGGAAATTTTGCCTTTGTTTGCTAAGTTCTCACATCATAAATTAAGGAAAATGAGACTTCATTTAACCGGAACAGTTGAAATTGTAAATTAATTGTGGAATATTGTCTGTCTTGAATTAATCAAATTGTTGTAATTGCTGGGCACACATAGGAATCCATCAATCATCTTAAAATCTATGTAATTTTATCGTAAGATCATCTAGTTCAGTAATTGTTTCCTTAATACCCTTAACTGTTGACTAGTAAAACGTTTTACTGATGAACTTGCCAAACACATGTTTAAACTTTTCATTTAAACAATATTTCCACCGGGAAAATATTTGTCAGTTAATTTAAGCATGTTGGCCCCATACGGCCCGGAAGCAGAAAGTCTCCTCTCACCGATTTCAACTGATGAGAACTTCCTTGAAAATAAAGCCATTGCCAATTAATTTCGTTCCTTTTCCTTCAGTTTATGAGGGATTGAGTTCATGGTAAAATTTTGTGGCTTGGGACATTCGTGTTTCTATCAGAACGGTTTTTTCAGGGACGTGGGCCAATTGAACTGTAGTTATTTCTTCTATAAACGAGAAGGTGCCTTTCTGTGTCTATGAAAGAAGAAGAAGAATGAAAATATTCGTGTAATCCATTGTTAAAATGCACTTTACAAATTTTTAACACTTAAAAAGTCAGTTTTCATCATGCCTGTTGCCATGGCAATTGAAAATGACTTGATGTCATAGCAAAATTTTTAGTCATCAGAAAAATCAAATACAGTAGTTTACTAAAATTATTAATAAAATTGTTTTTCAGATAGGTACTTCAATTACCCAAGTTATAATATATCATGATATAAAAGAGATACACTATCGTACTTGCATCCACTTTGACCAACTTAGACCTACTTAGCCCTATTTAGAGGTACTTAGCCCTACTTAGTGCTACTTAGATCTACTTAGCCCTACTTAGACTTACTTAGGACTGCTTAGACCTACCTAGGCCTACTTAGCCCTACCTAGACTTACTTAGCCCTACTTAGGCCCACTTAGGCCCACTTAGGCCCACTTGGCCCTACCTAGACCTACTTAGCCCTACTTAGGCGTACTTTGACCTACTTAGGCCTACTTAGACGTAGTTTTTCGGGGAAAAAATGTTTTCTCGGTTTTCTCATGACAAATTTGAAAAACTAATAAAAATGAATTAGTTTCTACAAGAAAATATTATTCGCTCTCAGTTTCTATGAAATGATTGATGATTTGAAGAGGCGGTTTAAGGAACCTTGGGGCTTTTTAGCAAATTTAGATCTTGGGGCTCCAAACAACTCATGAAGGGGTTGGCAGTTTGCATATTCGATCTCGAGGCGGGTCGTCACTTATCGATGTAGACATCAGCTGCCTCCAGCCATTATGGCTTAGGTCTAAGTTGGTCAAAGTAGGTTTAAGTAGGGCTAAGTGGATGTAAGTGTGATTGTGTATCTCTTTTATATCATAATTATAAGTAATAGCATGACAAGAGGGAAATTAGTGATTAAATGTCCCGAAGGCGAGGGAGGTTTGTGGAAAGCCCGAGGGAATTTCACCAACCTCCTGAGCCCGAGGGGGCATTTAATCACTAATTTCCCGACATGTCGTGCTATTAGTTTGTAATAGTATGATAACCGAGGGCGACGTAGTGTATAATTAGCTTTTATATATTGTTTAAAAGTCATGAGAACAAAAACATTTTGAGTGAGCATATTGGCGTGTATAAATATGAGGTAGATATCACATACGTTGTTGTTCGATAATTGCGAACACTAAATAAAAGTGTTTTGTTGTTGTGCATAATGATTGCGTGCATGTTTGTCCATGCGTACAGAAGCGGGCGAATTATAAATTGCCCGCTTATGGGGGTATTTAGTAATTTAAATGCCCGCTGAGAACAATAGAAACCGAGGTGATCATGGTATTATACATTATAACTTGGGTACTTTAAGTATCCAACATTTTTTGGCTTACCGCTGTCTACCGTATGTTTTTGGCAGGCGCGCATGTCTAAGCAACATGGCGTCTGACGACGAGGAAAGGGTCGAGTGTTTAATTGTAGATTCAGCCGCTTTTTTAAAGAATGTACCCGTGGAGAATATGGGTCGAAATGTGTGTACTGTTAGGGAAGTAATTAGCGAAATAAGAAGTGCTTCAATCCGAGAAAGACTCGCTGTTTTACCTTACGAAATCAACTTTCGTGTTCCCTCGACTGAATCAATGCACGTGGGTAGGTTTTGATAGAGGAACATCTGTCTGATGATATTCCTCCTTGAGTGTTTTCAAATGATTTTACTACTTCATCCAGTTATTTAGAATTTATGTAAAATTCATACAGATTATCATATTGGTCATGGGATGTCAAGAATTTGTAAACTGACACGGAGAACTGCCTTAAATATTTTGCAAAATGTTCTTGCATGATACAACAAATTTCAAATTCTGCTGTAATTTTGTAATCTAGTGTTTAGATTCATGGGGCCTCGTAGGACATATTGGCTCAGGGCCTTGCTTTACCTTGATCTACCCCTGCCTGTATACTAGCTACTTGTATGTACTGTTGGTTATTTCTGAGGATGGCTATCATTTTTTTGTGTAATATTGTATAAAGGACAAATCAATGTCAATCTAACAAGAAAGATGTAGAATCATTACAGTGTATTAGATCCCCATCCATCAATATCACTGCAGAGTTGCAGACTCCAATATTCAAATATCAAAAGTTACCCAATCAATAATAATAATATTGACCCTATTCCTAATCCTATCTCAGACTGACTGTCAGCCAAAAATGAACTTGCTGATCTACCAACTATCCAAAAAGGTGGGTCACTGTAGGCAGTTGTAATGATTATGTTCTTAAATTTTCAGTATCTGAGTTTGCTAAGAGAACTGGTGATTTTCAAAGTCTGTCTGTAGTTGACTTGAAAGTTTTGGCCTTAACCTTTCAACTTCATAAAGAGAAATGTGGAACAGAAGATCTACGTCTGCAACCTACTAAACAGGTAAAAGAATGTGACCCAATGTAGTATGTGAAATTTCAGTGATCAAGTCAGGAAGTATTATAGAAACTAAGGAACCATCTGAAATGTTATTGTTTCATCTTCAAGTCTTAATCACCATTTGATTGAAAAACATTAGACCAACATTCCAAGTACAGACAATATGTAATTGTTTATCTACTATTAATGCTAAGGATTTGAGGTTGACAAAAATTGTTTGGTACCTTATATGTTCAAAAGTGTTGCATACATATTTATGGTTATATAGATATAGATATAGACATAATTATATATCCACATAAACATATACATAAATGTATATATCTTTGCAAATGCATAGTCATGTATATTATATATCTGTGTCTGTTTATTTACTATAGATATGTACCTACACCATGCTGTTGTGTTAGTACAGGGACCTAACATTGTGATATTTAGTTAAGTTAGTAAAGTAATAGAAATCCTAGTTACCTTCTCTAATAATGTGTTTATGTACCTTTATATTGAATAATATAATCATGGTAAAAATAGGTTAGTGTAGTCTTGAGAAAGACTGTTGGTTGAAGTGACTGATGTTTCGACAGCCTTAGTGGTGGTCATCGTCAGAGTCTAAAAGGGACTCTGAAGATGACTGCTGCTAAGGCTGTCAAAACGTCAGTCACTTCGACCAACAATCTTTCTCAAGACTACACTAACCTGGACGATCAACTTCCTCAAACATGTCACGATTCTCCCAGGTTCAAACCAATTACTTTATCATGGTAAAAATAATGATTTGAAGACCTTTTGGCTCATTTACCATAGTCTGAAATAGCACTGCATGCTATATTACAAGATTAATTTATTACTCAAACTAAGCCTGCATCAATCTTTCTCTGGTATATTTTTGAGAAAAGGATTAAGCAATGAGTCTTTAATTTCAGGTTGAAGTGATTGATAAGCAACCACAAGGACAGATCCCTGGATTTTTTGTAAGGACAAAGGTAATGCATTGGAAACAATGGCACAGTACATAATTTTTACTTAAATACTGATTAGAACACATGATATGTCATTATCAGTGATACCAGGTGACCATTGTCAGTGTTTTGCACAAGTATTACTCACAACGTGCAGTTATAAATCATGATAAATTTATTAGCTGTTTTCTTATGTTTGGTGGAAAGAACAACCATGAAAACAATGAAGAAAAAGAAGAAACCTGGAACAGCCATGAAAACATTGAGGAACAGTTACAACAAATTGATGATGAAAAGAAGCTTTTAAAACAAATCACTGATTGCTCATTGAATGAAAATGAATACAATAATGAAGAGACTGTTGAGAAAACACAACAATTAAATAAACCACTTGAAAAAACACATGCTGTAAATGATACATTGGATGAGAACAAGATCTTTGAAGTGGGTGATGATAAAGAGGAGAATGAAGTGAAAAGTGTACAGGAAAATGGGAAATATTTGGAGGATTACACAAACATGTGCAAAGTTGATTATCAGGATAATTTTATTGGTAATGATAATGGAAATAGTGCAGATGATGATGATGGTGATAACAAAGATGAAGGTGGTGGTGATGATGATGATGATGATGACGATAATGGTGGTGATTGGATAACACCAGAAAACATATCTCAAATCAAGTCAGACTTAGGCATGTTGGAAAACAAAACTAGACCTACCAACGTAATTGTTGGTTGCCTGACAACCGACTTTGCAATGCAGGTAAGAATATTTTACAGATGTCTCTAATAGATCAATACTTTCATGTTCATGATCTCAAGTTATGTATGTTTTTCTTTCTGGTATGGCTAGAATGTTTTGATTCAGATGGGCTTACATGTTATTTCAGTGGATGGAATGTTAATCAAGGAGGCACGCAGTTATGTTCTTAAATGTTACTCTTGTTTCAAGTAAGTCAAAACAATTCTGGTGAAAAAGTATTCTCTAGTGTGTGAAAATCTCTGTAATAGCTGCAGTAACTTGGTAAGGAAAAAAGTTAACTTATGACATGTATGTTGTAAAGACCTCACTAAACTTTGTCATGCCTCTTTTCCCTTTCTAGAGTAACATCACAAATGCAAAGATTGTTTTGCCCTAAATGTGGGAATCATACAATGGTAAAAATTTCTGTTAGCGTTGGTGAAGATGGTGTTACCCATTATCACATGCCAAAGCGGAAGAAGCCGTTCAATATCCGAGGAAAGAAAGTAAGAAAGCACTTCTTGAAATGACATGCATTGAATGCAAGCTCTAATTGGCTGATACTTGTGTTTGGACAGAAGCTTCCAAACATGGTAAATTTTGATCCAAATTTTACCAAAGTTTATTTTCATTATTTTGAAGGTGAACTTTTTTCACACCTTTTCTCAGTCTCTCAAGTTAGATCCACTAAATATTTTAAAACTTTTCTTTGCACACTTTGCTGGTCTTTGATGTTTTATACTATCTTCATAAAATATATTGTGCTGTTCAATTTCTCTAAGCTATTTGCCAGATAAGCTATCCATTCTTTGTATAAATGGCTTTATGGCTAGAACAGGCAACCATTTGATTAATGCATTCGATTATACCTGCAATAAGTTATTGCACATCAGTGGCATACACATGTAGGCATGAAGTTAGTTTGAAATTTGTATCAAACAACAGTAATTGTCTTTCATACAGCATCCATTGCCATTACCAAAAGGAGGCAGGCATAGCAACAATCCATTGTTGTTTGAGGATCAGCTTATAAGCCAGCGATGTCTCCCAAAAGTCAAAGAGAATGTGAATGTCTTGGATCAAGATTACATTGCTCGTTCCTCACCATTTGCTAGAAATGATACCACCAGCAGAGCTTTCAATTTAGGATTTCACGTTCATGGCAGGATCCAACGCAATCCAAATGAAGGATGGAAGAAAACAAGAAGGAAAAAGAAATAGCAGCAAGACAAAAGAGGGGAAGGATTGATCATAGAAACAACCATCTGTTTGGATAAGATTACACACATGAGTGTTGGTAAAAGTGTCAAAACAGAAATTGTGTTTTAGGACAAAATAATAACAGGACTTCACTCGTGTTTCAAACTTCCTGTTTACCATAGTATGGTGCAAACTATGCTTCAGTCAAAGAATTTTTATGTGCTGCTTGTAGACAGATAACCTATCAAAGGTACAATGATGTTAACCACTTTCTGTGAATAAGCAAGCCCAGGGAATAAGTTCCTTGCTTGATGGATTTAAGTTTACAGCATGTACTTAACTTGGCATGACTGATTTGGTTGTTATAATGTTGAGATAAATGGGATTTGTACATTATATATTACAACAACTCTGATTTGCTTATCTTTACAAGCATAAAATTATGATTGTTAGGAGCACAAGAAGTGTGTTATGATGGGTAGTTGAGATTGCTGCATTACACATATCTTGATAGTTGCCAAGCCTTTTTTGTCGTGGTCTCCCAGTGAATGAAACATTGTATTTCCCTCCAGCTTTAACTGAGATGTTTTTTACAGCACTGCTGTAAGGTCCTGCTTTCACAAAAATTTGGTACTTTCCTGACATTAAGTTGTGTACATAGAATCCCGACTTGTTTGGGCAGACTACAAGGAAGCAAAAAAAGGGATGTTCAGCAAAAAGTATTTGAAAGCTTACATTTGACAAATTCTGCCTATATCCTTTATGCGATTGACACTACAAGTTGCATCAAACCAGGCATAATAGGAATTAAAAACAAGTGTATTTTGTGATATTTCATTTATAAAATAAAGATTTCACCAATTAGTGTTAACAAAAGCCACACCCAATGTTGGTTCCTAGCATCTGAGAAAATGTAAGTGCAATCTTCACATGTGAAAATGCATCAGATGAAGTCAACATTTGTGACTTGTTGAATGGTATAGAAGTTATGTATTTTTTGCATATACCTATAAGTTTCCAAATGGTCTTGTGAAGACACCAATATACATGCAATCACAAACCAACTGCCTTTATAAAAACAGCCTGATGAAGGAGAACAGTTCTCCAAAACATGTTGCAAATAAAAAGTAAACTCAAAAACATTGTGATTTTTATTAAATTACTGGTACCTGTAAATTCCCTTGCATCACTTCCCACAGCTATAACTTCAGCTTTACAAATGTTTACCAAACCACTTACAACACCACAGGAAGGACCATTGTGCACTGAAATGCAGAAGGAAATAGGATTGAGGAAATTCAATGTTTTCACATTTTCAAAAGCAAATGAACCAGCTTCTGTGAAGACTGGTCTTAGCCAGCCCCTCTCCTGAAACAAACTTAAGAGTTATTTCACATCCATTAGTTGATATTTTCTCCCTTGATACATCCTACCCTTTCCAGCTGGTTGCTTACTACCCTCCCCTGTTAACAGCATTCCTTCCTCTCTTTAAGCCTTTCTTGTATGCTAAATCCCTCCCACCACCTCTTGCAAGTTCATCCCCCTCATGCTTCCTGCTGTGCTCCATCTTGTCCTCCTTTGTAGCATCCATCTCTCCTATGCTATGTGACTGTTACATTCCTCTGTTCCTCCTCTTTTTCTTCTTAGATCTCTACCACCCTCTGTTGCTCGCTGATCACCTCTTTTCTATACATCCTACTCTTAATATTACCCTTCAGCTCTCCTTTCCTAGCCTTGATCCTTCCATCATTCTGCCTTGCTTTTTGTCCCTCCCTTTGTGTCTGTCTCCCCCATTCATTACTTTCCTTGTGTATGATTTCCTGCCCTTTCCACCTTTCATTCTCTCCTTCATCTCCCTGCCTTCCTTGAACCATAAAATTTATCATCAAGAAGAACCTCTCTTGTCATGTGTACTTGCATATCTGTTATTGTTTAACCTACTTTTGGTCTTTCGAATCTTTCTGGAAAGCGTAAAGTTTAGTGTAGTAACACTCTCTCTCACATTAACCAACTTTTTTAAAGGATAGTATCCAGGTGCTGAAGCTTGGATATGGTACATTCCTGGCACAAGTAATCTCCAGTAGTCTCCAAATTTTGCTGAAAAGAAATTATTTGGAAAGTATGAAAATGTCCTGTGTGCATACACTGTTTATTTTAAATGAGATATGCCTCATTCAACAAGATTTGTGATCACCTCCAGAAACCCTTCAACTCCTTCACTCCAAAACCAGCCTTTCATTACTTTTTGTCCTAATGCCACATAGGTTCAGTTGCCAATGAGAGACTCCTTGCCTGGCTTGCAAGCACAAGTGTTAGTGTGTTTGTAAATGTGGAATTATGGCAGAAGTTCTTGTTGTGCAGCTCATTTTTCACTGTTTATTTAAATAATTTCTTTCCAAACTACAATTATATATCCTTTAAAATACAACCATAAGTCCCAAAACTTGGTGCCAATTCATGGGAATAACAGAAATAAAGTCATAACCATTTCATTAGATTTTGCATCTCAGAAAACCTTTATTAAAAAAAACTTTTATAATCAGTGTATAAAAGGGTTCATTTTAGAAGTCATTTAACAAAAACTCATAAAATCTGCTTTGTCGCATCTAAAACATTTGGCTGTCACCTCATGTTTTATATATGAAGGGGCAATCCAACCCAGTTTTTTAAATAGTGCATCAGGTGTTGATCATGTCAGAAAACCATTCTTTTTTGATACTACTTTGTGTAGTCAGACTGATTTCAATATATTACTGCCATGTTACAGGAAAGACCTCCTGTCTTACCAGTTGTAATTAATTTTTTTCTCTTGTCCACTTTAATTTCAGCACCAGCAATTCCATTACCACAACCATCCTTGACAAATCCTTTGATTCCTCTGTGAACTTGTTTTATATACTCAATTAAAGCTGGCTGATGGTCCTGCCACAGACCTTTGAGTTCTCTGGATTTTGGATATTTACAACAGTTCATTTCTATTGTTATTTCAAAGCAATTGCTACAACACAAAATTTGGTAACATGAGGTCAGCAAGGCATAACTAGAGATAGGCAGCAAATGAAATTCAATATAGGGATTCTAATTTATTTCTTAATTTCATTTGTTTTGGGCCTCCATGAAACCTTAATGATTATAAATTATCATTTAAACACACAGTGCCCTGAATAGTGCTGGATATTATGCAAAAACTTTGTTATTAATATAAAAGTGTTGTGCTGATTAGACATTATGTAAAGTTTCACTTTGAAGAAGGGCTTGTACTTAAGGATTAGTACCACAGGATCTAATTCCAGTGTTAGCAGCTTCTAAACCCTTTTATCTTTTTACTCATCATTTAATGCTGGCAACACAGTAGTCCACATTTATATAATTACTACTTAGACACAACTGAACATTATGGTCAATTTAGTCAAGGAATACACCAGAGTTTAAATGTGATAAACTGCCAAAAACAGGCAATAAAAACTGACATTTCTTAAAAAACCTTTTCATTAGTGAGCAAAAATCTCTAAAAGCAAGAAGTTAGGACTTTTATTTTATTTCTATATTAGTACCTCGAAAAATAGTTATAGTCTTGCATTCCACCTTGTATGGGATACCATTCTGCACCATTGGTAATGCCATCTTGAAAAGTGTCACTGTAACCTGGACAATTTGGTTTCCCACGTGACATGGTTGGGTGTGCAAATGAATAAGCCTTGGATACTTGTATAAAGACATCATCATCAGGAGATTTGCTGTACTGTGTTTGGTATGGGTGTCCTGGTATACTGTCATAGGGATAGTTAGCCACCACAGATCCATCATGTAAGTTGGCAGAAAGCACAAAAGGGACTGATGAGATCCACTCCATAATTGCTTTAGTTTCAGGTTGTTCATTAGGTTTCTCCATTTTAGGACGAGGATTCGACCAGTCTGGAAAATTTCTGTTAAGATCGTATCCATTTTCATTTCTGCGTCCAACTACACCAGTACACTGGCCTTCTATTGCTTCCTCCCAGCCATCAGGATTCATACTTGGCAAGATGTGTATCCTGGTTGAATCAACCAGATGTCTGATGTTTACTTCAGAACTATAGTGGCTGCACAAATGGTTGGCTAAGTGTAAAAGCATTTCTCTTCCAACCACTTCATTTCCATGCATATTTGCAACATATTTGAAGTTTGGTTCACCTTCCTCGTGCACCCCAGGATTGTCTGTAATTTCTAGAACCCACAGTTCTCGCTGACCAACAGATTTTCCAATAGAGTACAACCGTGTGATTTGTGGCCATTGCAGGCTAATTTTTTTGAGGGTGTTTGTCATCATTGCATAATCATGGTGCTCATAGTTTACAGCAAAGGTTTGTTTGCTGCTCATGACACAACGAACTGTTAATGTGGTTATAAGTAAGCGGTACATATTTAACAAAGCTTTCGTCATGCTGAACACCTCGTACTTTTCACCTGCGCATCGAAAGATCTACTATTTTTCAATTGATCAGTTTCACGTGATCGCTTCAGTAGTTACCCAGTGGGGTGTAATAATAGGATTGTAGTCTTCGTTTCTATGTCAGGTGAAGGAAAGCAAACCTGCAATTGAACACAATGTATGGAAACTTAACTTTTTCCTGAATGCGGTACCGTTGTCATACAACCGCAAATTACAATAACAGAAAAACATGAAAGAAAAAAGCAATAAACAAATGAGAACAAAAAACGGAAGGTCAAAATTCATCCTCGAATCCATCCATGAAAGAATTAAAAGAGAACGGAATAACTCCATAGTTACTGGATCTCTGTGATAACTCTAACTACAAGTATTTTGAACATTCCATTATATAAGCGACATATACAACACAAAAGTGTTCGCAACAAAAAATTGTCATGATTAAAAAACATATAACAAAACTGAAAAGGATGTTATTTGATAATCCAAGCTAGCGGGATGTCCACGGATCAGCGTGAGATCCAGTAATCAATGAAAGCACATTCCAAGGTGCAAGTGGTTGCTATGTAGGTCGTAAGAGGTTATTGTGTGGGTAATGTGCTATTTGAATAATTTTCAGAGCCCACCTCCAAAAGGTTGGCTCTCTTCACAAAATCATACTGGGATTAGCAGATTAGGTTACTTCCTAACAGGATCTAAAGTAAACTAGTAGTAAACAGTCATTTCACATTCGTTACAAAGTTGGTAGCCAGCTTACGTAAACTTCCGCTTTTCTTGTGACTTGAAGCAAAGAACGCTGAGCAGCGGTTAGAACATTCATACCATTCTAGTGTTAAAACAGTAACTCGTATGATTCATGCCTTCACAAGAGCAATCTCTGATCTTTATATCAAATTCCTCAGCAGGTCGATGATATTTACTACAACAACTTCGTACGTATTAAATATCATTGCCTGACTGGTATTCAACCATGTTCGTCCTGATTTTCGGGGCTAATAACAACTGAGCCTGCAATTGCCCGCAAAATGTGCATTCAATATGGAGGCCAAGTGGCTCTCTTTAGTTTCTTATTTATTGGCGTTACAGGTTTTACTTTATTCACCTTTACTTTCCGCCAAAGAGGAGTTTCACGAAGAGCTTTTAATTAAACCACTTTCAAGCGGCGAAGTTCTAACTTATTTTCAATTTACGACTTTGTGGGATGTGAATATTCACAACTCAGATGCATGTAAGCTGTATTTGTTGTTATTTATTATATTTGTCGTACTTCGCTGCAAAATTTTGGAAATTTTAAGCCACAATTTGGAATTCCTGGAAGAGAAATTTCAGGAGGTGAAAAATGTACTAAAGTTGAATCACAAGCAAAAAGTGAAGCAAAAGCAACTGGCTGAGTTACAACTTTGCAAGTACTATAAAGCCAAGGTTATATGTAGATTTGAATCATTTATTGATGTTAATTTTACCTGCAAGTCTGCCTTAAGCTTCAAATCTGCGTTAGCCAGTAAATGGTGCATTTGGCTTCACCCATGGGGCAGGGGCTCACCTGTCACAGTAACGAGCCCTGGGCATTTATGGATTAACCTGTAAGTTCTTAAATAACACTGACTGAATACTGAAGAATCCACAAAGTCATCTTCAGCTTAATGTTAATTTTGCTTGCAGTATTGTATTAATCCTGTTTCTAATTTGTCTTACCACAGAACTGTTTTGTCTTTATTAGTTTTACACTACCATATATTTCCAAAATCATTTGGTCAGATAATAACTAAATATGGTGTAGAAGAGTTGCACTTTTCATTGACACAAGGCTTATGGCATTCTCACAAGTGGGGGTATCCTGTTCGGCCAGCTTCACCGGGTGCAGAATTAGCTGTCTGGTTCCAGGACAAGGTGTTGGAAAGGTGAGGCAGATCCACATTTGGACATTGGGGCTGCCATATTGGTTGCACTTTAATCTTCAACACCCAGGGCTCATCCCTCTGACAAGTAAAATCATCTGGCATTTGCCAGAATAAAATGCTAAAGTGTGCCCTTTTCCCTTCATGGGTTAACTGAGAGTCAAAACATCTACAGGTACTGTTGTGTATGACCTCCAAGTGAACATAGTTGCCATGTAGTTGAATATCAAGAGATTCTTTAAGGTAGATGAACGATCTTCAAGCTTGATACTCAGAAAATGATTTATGAGCCCCAGACGGGGATCAAACCCGCAACCTTCTGATGACCAGTTAGACGCTCTAACCATTAAGCTACCGAGACTCAGATGGTGAGCTAAGGTGCAAATTCGATATATATGTGCAACCTAAGCAGAAGCCACTATATATTAATAATGATTGAAGCAGTTTGATGTTTGAGAAACATGAGAGCTTGGATATATTAAGGTAGATGAATGATCTTCAAGATTCTTTGGCACTAATTTTCAAGGGTTATTACCTGGAAATGCTGGTACTGTTAAAAGCCATACAGTTGTTAATAATATTGCATAATTACATTAAGAGAATTGTAGTCAAGCTGATATGGCTGGTTTTGCAGTATGCTGAAATGCAACAACAGTTTGTGATTATAGATATGTTAAAAATGTTGAAATCTACAGTTTACAGTGATTTTGTTGTTGGTAACTATGAGTAAGAAGTCATTCAAAGCATGTAAGGCTTCAGTTCAAGAATAAATGATGAAAACTGCAGAGCCATTCTACAGCACATGTAAAGGTTACCTCTTATTTGTATGGCACAATAGAAATCTATGAGATTGAGATTTGAAAACCATTTAGCACTGGTAGATGTTATGAACTATAATATTATTGGCACCAAATGTTCCTCGTGACATTATCTCCCTTTGGTTGATCTTCATATTCCATGTGCTGCTCAGAATCTCCTCTAGGAACAAGACTGAAAGTGTCATGTGAAAAAAAAAACAGAAAAAAAAAAAAACTACCAGTGATGGTTTTTCAGAGGGACAAGTTTGTGCCGCCTGTTAAATTACAAAAGCAGAAAGGCCTGGTTCATAGAGCAAATTATTGGCATAGACTGTTGAGAGAATTCTTTACTACAGTGTCTATGCTGTAACATCACAGACTTTTAGTCATCCCTAAGAATTGTTTGCTTTCCTTCTGCATTATTTTAGTGTCGATAAACAATGGCGTGAGTTAACAAATGCTCTTTCTGGTCAGTTCTGTGCCTCCTTGAACTTTATCAAACCTGAGAATACTGCATCACCCAAGATATCATTCAGAAGACATGGTGTGACATATTCCTTTTACAATGATTCACAAACTTTACGTTATGCTTCATTACCTCATGAAATTGTGTGTACTGAAAATTTAACTCCTTGGAAAAAACTACTTCCTTGTGATTCTAAGGTAAGGTTATATGTTTTCCTGTTACATGACCACAGACCAGTATGACAGGCTGACAACCAAGAACAACCAGTACAGCAAGATAAAAACCAGTTTGAATAGGTAGAACAACATGAGAACAGGTTGGATGAGATAACATTAAACATAGCTGAGGAAATAGCCAGTTTGATGAGCTGAAGTATGGCAGGAGGACAACCCACATGACTACCTAAAAATGAGTATGACAGGTGATGTCAGCCAGAATGATTAGCTAACAATCAGCATGACAGGCTAACTACCAGTGTGACAGGCTGATAATGATGGTGACTGGCTGAAAACCATTTTGACATACTCATTTAACTTACTGTGACCAGCATGACGATGCAACATGTTCTGTTTTAGTCTGGCATGTCAAGTTTGTTGAACTCCTTGGTAATATATAAAGTGAAGTACCATTCTATGTCAATTGACCTTCGAACAGTGTGCCAGGTATGTTTTTACAGTTACTAAACAGCAATGCTATAGATTAAAAAAATGAAACATGAAGATTTCTACTTCATGTACAGTATTATCCAGTCAAGTTTAAACATTACAAACATGAAATTTAATCAATTTTATCCATATTAGGTTTGGATCTTGTATGTAGGCAGTGTGCTTGCAACAATGAAGTGTTGTTCCAACATGTGGAAACACATGCTAGCTCTGTGTCTTAATTGCATATGCTTTTGTGTTTTCAACAGGCACACCTGCAATAAAGATATTCCCTATAGAATATTTTTTGTGATATTCCTGAGGCAACAACAAACAAAATCACTGACATACTGTTGGTATAGTATAAGAAAGATATTGCATTCATGAGTCACAGAGATATGGTAATTTTCTCAATCACAAACTTGGCCCTATTCCTCTTGTATGCATTCCATATCACTGATAAATAATAATTCACACTGGTTATCCATTGGTTCAGACCTTTGTGAAAGCAAGTGCTTACAGCTTAATGAAACCTTGCCCTAACTTGGAAATACTCCATGAATAATATTGAGGCCTGAGCCAATTTATATTAATCATTGCATAAGTAAAATTGTATTTTTGTGCATAAGCAAACCTTCAAATAATGAAAGAATGGTCGTTGTTTTAAACGTCTGTTTTACATAGGACTCCCATTGCAAGTTTCCAGAGTTAGAACTCCAACAAACTTTGTCTTTAGTTATTGACCCTGTTCTACGAAGTGGAAGTTACGGTAAGATAGAAGTCCTTTTGCAACTTTAAATTGCCTCATAGAAATTCCCCAGACCATGTTTCTTGTTACTGACAAATATAGATTGGTCCATTCGTAAACTCTTCGGTCTTACTCTGAGATCTTCTTGCCCCTTGGCCAAGACGAGTCATGTTTATGTTGACCTTACTGGAAATGATGTAAGTACAGGAAATCTTCTTGTCTCGTTCTAGAAATCACGCGTTTCTTCAAATCTGCACTGCATGAAACATGATACAAAACAGCGGAAACTCCGAAAAGTGAAAACATTTTTGTTATCGACGTTTCGACTACCTTGCAGTCATCATCAGGAATCTTTCCTGATGATGACTGCAAGGTAGTCGAGACGTCGATAGTGAAGGTGTTTTCACTTTTCGGAGTTTCCGCTGTTTTTGTACTTTATTAAAATACAGTGGATATCGAGACTTATGAAACATGATGGAATAAAGCTGAAGTTCAGAGGAGTAGACTGAGATGAAAAAATGAAAGGATGAGGGACGAACGTTTTATGACGGAAGTAATTGACGGACGTAATGACGAACGGGTGGAAGAATAGATGGGTGTTGCACTGACGGATGGAGAACGACCGGACGGACAAATTGATGTTGGAAACTCATGTGGAGAACGACGTCTGAATAGAAGAAAAACAAAGGTGGACGGCGAAGAAACAAATTATAATTATGTGTCTTACTTACATTTATAGACTAGTTCTTGGGTATACTGACGTGGATTATATTTTTCAGTCTGTTTTTACGTTTTCCCTGAAACCAAAGCCAAAGCGAACCATCTTAAAACAACTTGGAGAAACGACTCGAGAGTACGCAGTATACAGTTTGAAGGAAAAAGGTACTAAAAAGTTATATTATAATGCTGTAGTAACACTGGTTTCATTAACTATGTGCCGAACAATATCATTCAGTGGTACAATTACTCTTCTGAGTTCTTTATTCGGACATGTGCGGTTTTGATAATCTTTGATAATCTCACTCGTGTGTTGTTTTTCCAAATTGTACTTGCAACCATGTTATTTCCAATTGACGACATATATGTAAAAAATAACACAGCGCATGAAAAGATCATTCAAAGCAAATTACTGTTACTTTATTTGTGAAACTTTTTTTACCCTGAAATTGCTTCGCTTTCACCCAGTCAGAATCGAGACATTTTATTAAGTATATTGATTAAACTGTTATAACATAACTCACGTCCTCTCTCACACTCATACGAAGTCACAATGCTTACATTAGTCTCCAACCAATGGCAAAATAGTCAGCTATCATACTATTGCCTCTTAAATTGCTTATCTCTTTCTGTAGGCAAAATTAGATCATTGTTGTCGTCAAACACTGGATTTAACTTAGTATTTAAATGGAAAAGAAGACCTGAGAAAGGTAGAACATTCTTTAACTGGGTGAATAGAATTTAGGTATGGTTTCCTGGGGAATCAAATATGATACACCGACAGCCCACGCCTCTCGAGGCGCTGATGGCCAAAACAGAGAAAAACACGAGAGAAAAAAACCCAAACATATCTATAATAATGCTCTAAGAACACATGTACAGTCTGAAGAATAATTTATATTGTCTTCTACTTGCACAACACATTCCTCTGACCAGAGAATATTATCTCATTTTATTATACTTTATTTCTTTGACAAACTTAATTTTTTGTATTTTCTTTGTCGATGTAAATTCACAACATTTTATTTTCTTAATTGTTTTAGTTCTGCCGCCCTTTTTCCTTGCCAGTAGATTTCTCACAGGTACGTATTTCACAAAGAAGATTGGGTTATTGTGTATGTTTGAGTTATATTCAGTAACTCTTGGTAATTTAGAGTGAATGATAGCTGAGGACTTGAAGTTACAGAATAGTAACCCTTCCTATACTTGGAACATTTCATTGAAATGTCTCGATCCACCCCTGCATAGTGTATTTTTCTGAGACCAGGTTCGTAATCGAGTGATGGTAGCGAAAGTAATCACATAAATAACGTTAAATTCACTAGCACAAAACAATCGATGTGATGTATAGAAACACAGTCCCGCTGGGCTCGCACAATTTGGTCTCTGAAAACCACCCGAGAAAATCCTCTAGCCTCTGTTCGGCCGCTCCACCATTTAGTAATTATGAATTTGATACCTGCAGCGTTGTTCTTTCCATTCAGCGTAACATTTGTCGTTTTATCTGCCGACTTTTCGTCAATCTTTCCTTCATTTTTCAGGTTATGGCGAGGAACGTGCAGGCGTGCAGTGTGTCTTGTTCAACCGTCATCCCACACAATCGATCAATCTTGTTTATTTTCAAATATTCCCCTGGCATTTCAGAACGTTTCTTCATACATTACGTGTTCATACGAACGGTCATAATGTAAATCCTGGTAAGTGTAGATCTTACCAACTTATATTAGTTTGGAGTGGTATAAGTCAGGATATTAATGATGCTGATAATTATGTCAAACTTTGGGAATAAACAGGTAAAGTTTAACTCTTTCGAGGATACAGCTTCCCCTTTGACTAGTAAAATCGTCTGGCGTTAGCTGGAGTGAAATAATACAAGTGTTACGTCGCCGGGAAAGAGTTAAGAGTAGTGCACCCTGCCAATAAGCCAGGGAACAAGGTACTTAATTTTTATTACCTTGTTCCCTCTTTTATTGGTAGCATACTACCTTTAAGCGTTTTCTACGTCAATTAAGAACTGCCTACCTAGCACTTTGGAACTAATCGTTTGAGGCAGAGCAGGCGAGGATGTCGTTATAAACGATACCTGTAATGCTAAAAGTGGTTGGAAAAGATGATACTTAGAGACAGAGTAAGCGGTGATTACGTTGTAAGCAATGCCAATGTTTATAATGTTAAATCTGGTAGGAACAAGTGTGACCCTGAGACTGTCTAAGTGAAGATATGGTCTCTTCACCGCAACGTTCAGCTGAGTTTCATCGTTCCTGACCACTTGTTAAATACTGGGTAGATCGACAATGATCGCCCGGGAACCTTTCCAGACTAAAAAACAGCACAGAATACTCAGAATGTACAATTCCTTGTAGATGTCAAAAAAATTCCACCTCTCGCGAAAAATTAATTTCCATGAGTGATAATGTCTGTTTAAATTTGCTGCTTCCTTTTTACAATGTCCCTAATACTTAGTTCATGCTACTGCAACAAAACAAGATTAAAATGATTTTCGGAAAACTTCTTAAACATGTTCAGTAACGATATTGAATTTAGTTGTACAATGTTAAATACCTTGCAAAGGTCAAGTTAGTTAACTGGTATTATATGAAAAGTGGCTAGGAGAAGGATTTTACCTTCTTGAACTAAATTTTTCGGTAATTCAGTGTGGTTTGTTTTTCTTTGTTGTAAAATGTAGACTTTCTTGATTACTTGCCATCTAAAGATCGAGAACAACCCACAAGACTGGAGATGATGCTTACACTACCTCCTAAATCATCAACCATCATTGAAATGGATTTTGAAAGAGTATTTTTGAAATGGACCGAACACCCACCTGATGCTCATCACGGATTCTATCTGCCGTAAGGAAGATTTAATGTCGAAGATGAAGTGGGTTAATAGGAATGAAGAGAGAAAAGAGAAAGTAAAAGAACTGAGACAGGATTAGAGGGTGGTTGACTGGAACTGAATGATGAACGGGTGAATAAAGAGAAAGAAAAGAGAAGGAAAGGGATAGAAGAAAGGCAAATGGAAAGGGAGACGAATGTTAAGGATAAGAAAGGACGGGAAAGAAAAGAGTACGAGGGGGAAGAAAAGTAGAGGGAAGAAAAATAAAGGAAAAAGTGGAAGGAAGGAGAGAAAGAAGAAGAAAGAAAGGAAAGGAATGAAAAGAAAAAAGGTCTGCAATAGTTTTAACTGCCACATTTTGTATCAATTATTTAGTTCTGGTGTAATCACCGCGAAGTTAAACTTCTGGGAGAATTTCACGGTTTCTTCCCGTAGTTCATCACTTCTTTCGCAGTAAGTAGGATCCGAACAAGTTAAAGATAAAGACAAACATACGTTAAAAATTTAATAATATTTGATGCATTTCTCGAAAGCGTTTCAGTTGGTTTGCCCTCAATACTACAGCCATAAGGGCCAAACTCATACGTTATAGTCTCCACAATTACAGATGCTGCAGAATTTAACAATTCGAATGCAGACATTATAATTGTAGTGTGGATTTTCTTTCGTAGTCGTATCCTTATTTCAATATTTTATTTTCTCCCAGGCATTTCCTTCAATCTAACGATATTGATAATATTGTTCGTCTGTACACTGAAGTACTATTAGTTACATTACCCACTCCTGACTTCAGCATGCCTTACAATGTAATATGTTTAACATGCACCGTGGTAGCCATTGGATTTGGATCACTCTATAACTTATCCACCCGACGACTTCAGGAGGCCGATCCACGCGAACCTACAGGAATTCTGGGTAAAGTCAAGAACAAGCTCCTGAAACTTAAAAACCAAATATTTGTTAAAAGTAACGAGCCATCCTCCTCGGGAACTACGAAGAAAAACTAAGGTGGAGGTGAAACACTTCCATCATACTGTTAAAGCTTCTCCGAATGTGCCAATGACGCACTTTTTCAGAGAGTTTCAGCAAATTGGGACGGCGACATGGATCAGGAAAGTACTTTGTTTCACTGTTGAACAAAACCGCGCACTAGTTGATGTATGGGGCAATGAATGAAACATGACCGTTTACCTCTCCTCAAAGCTTCGAGCGATTCTACTCAAAAGTTTTCTGTGTTCTGTGTGTTCACCTTCAAGTGGGAATGTATAACAAACACAGTTTCCTTGAGTTTATTTTCAATTTAAGTTGAACCAACGGTTCCCAAACTTTTTTGTTCTTTAACAATGACACTAGATACTCCGTTTCACCAGATAATTTTATTATTTTAACCTCTTCCAACTTCCGCTGTGAACGAGAACGTCAGCGTAAGAAAAAATCATCAGAAAACAGGTGAGGTCATCTTCACCATTCGCTTTTGGTGGTCATATAAACCAGGTGGAAATATACGATTATCAACATGTCTTACTTTGTCTCTCTGTGATTAGAATATCTTGTTTAGATCATGAATATTTTCGAAGTATATATAATTCTTTTCAATTTGAAACTGTCAGCCGTGAAAGTGTGCAGAGCACGCACGCTCCGCAGACTGGCTGTCAAAGGATTCTGGAAACCGTCTTTAACGCGCTCTAACACTGATCAACTAGTACTCAGATGGTGACTGAAGGTTACACATGTGTGGCACTACCACCCATAACCATCTGACAACCGATGTGACTCACTAACCACTTAGTTATGCAACCCAGACACTCTGTGTCGAAACCGAACTAGATAAAGTGGACTGCTGAAGAAAGTCTTGCGAAATGACTAATATGCCAAGAATTTACAGGAGATCTTCGTAATGTATTTGTTAGCGTCCATGACTAAAATATTGTACAATCATTGTTATTGTTAAATAAAGCAGCGACATTACTCTTCATAAAATTTACTAAATAATACCAAAACCAAGTCAGTCTGTCAACTCTTGCTAGCTTTTTTTTTCTCACTTTTCTAAAAAAATTTCATCCATCTCGACACAATTTCATCTTCAGAACATTTATATATATCCACCTGTTGTCTTAAATTCCTGACATAATTAAGATCAGTAGGGTGACTTCTACGACGCATGCGTGCACTTGGAAGTTGAGCTATCATAATTCCTTTAGTGTGAGAATTTGAAAGTTGTCGAGGTTCAAAATCTCGTTCTGCCCTCAACTCTGCCGAGGAATCAGCCTCGTCGATTTTGTCCAGCTTGTGTTTGTTGAATACTAAAGTGTCATTCTTCGGTGTAATTTCTAAAGAGAGCATCGGATCTCGTAGACACTTGGTTCGACCTCCTGATGCTCGAAGCTCTTTCGGTTCGTTTGAAAGTGGCGAATATGTTATGCTTGGGTTGGACTCTCGAGCGCTACCAGGATGTGAATTCCGTCGGATTCTCCGACCAGAATTGAGAGAAAGCGATCTGTCGTTGCTTGCACTGAACTGAAATCCTTCTAGGTTCTCGTTAATTGTCGCTAATCGACCTGCATGTCGGTAGACTGACGACGATCCTTCGTCGAAGGTAGAACATTCCTTAATGGTGTTTGCAACAGTACACTCGGAGTCATTGCCATTTATCGGGTTACTGTTAAACAGCCGCTCCACCATACTTCTCTCTTATGGTGGGACGTTTTCTGTCGATTGACTCGACAACTAGTGCAAATCAATCAAAGCTCCAACATCGGACATACCAGTAGGTAGGAACACCACTTCACCCGCCACAGATATTTGCTTACGTCTGAAATACCTCGGTCATTAATGATTCAAAACGCCCTTGTAACGATATCTGCAGCAATGTCAGACTCTGTTTATCAATCGACTTGGTTACCTTCTCCACGTTAACAAAAGGAATGTAGAATGTCGACAGAGCTAAAGCGTTTGCGACATAACGCGCGGACCAGTCAACAATTTCCTATAGTTACTGACGAGCTCGCGGTAGGTGGTGTTGAGAAGAAAATAAAACCTTAATTCTTCCGGAATTTTCATGCCAAGATGTTTAAACCAAAGTCTTAAAAACCGAGTAGAATGAAGGAATTAAAATAATCTCAAGAGGGAGTAGCACTCAGGTAATTCTTCGTTAAACTTGGTTTATTTGAGTGACGTAAGCAGTGTCACGAACAGAATGTTCCATGTTAATCGGAGTGAGGTAAGTGCGAGGAGAAGCAGGAGACAGGAGAAATTCACAGGAGAACTTCTATTTTTAATTTCGTCCAGTTCTGATACTTGTGTTCGTGTACTTGTGTTAATATTTGCATGGTCCCCCAGAGTCATAGAAAGCTCTTTAAAAGTGGAAGAAGAGGAGCTGAAACTCCATAGATCCTTCATGATCTTTTGAACACTTAAGCAGATCTTCAGACAACAAATATTTACATACCCTTAAACGTTTGACAAATTTTTGTCTCGTGTGTACCAAAAAATATATGCAAGCAAAAAGACGTGTTTTCCTCTCAAAGTGCGGGGGGGGGGGGCAATTGTAGTTTCCTTCCCTGTAGTTTCGACGCCGATGGCACAGAGTAAGTGCCGATGGTGTTGCGGCCATTCTAGGAATATCTGATAGTTTTTCTTTTTTCGCAACAGTTTGTTTCGTTGAGAACCATCCTTAAAAATTGGCTCGTGTTACATTATGTTAAAATGATGGCTTCAGTAATCACATAAAAACAGTCAAAAATTTAATCTTAGAACTCCTCGCGCCGTAAGACCTCTGAAATTATTGGAACATAAATCGATACGCTGACTTTCAAATTCAGAAACATCGAACCAGGCTGGAAATTGTGTCGTGTTTGTAGGATGACCCGCTTTACAGTTGATGACTGGTTAACCGTCGGAAAACCAACCTTGATTTAAAGCTAATTTAGTTTTAGTTTCGCTATTTGGGTCAGGGTACGATACGTTTAAGATTAACATTAGGGTAAAGGTTATAAGCCCAACCTCGAGCCTCCGTAGCGCATGACGTAGCTAACTAATTAATGACGATGTCAAAACGTGATCTAAAAATAGATTATTACCATAAGTCCCAGGAGTCAACGCGTAACTTGAGTCAACTTTGTGTTCGTACATCTCCAACTTAGGTTATATACTTTGAAATTTTCTTCAGGAAATTTGGGGTTTTTTTACAGTCACTTAAGGGGAATAAATATGAGTTTCATAGCCAAAGCGTTTGGTGGTGGCGGAAAAAAGCAAGAACAAGCCAATCCACAAGAGGCAATACAGAAACTAAGACAAACCGAAGAAATGCTGCAAAAAAAGAGCGACTTTTTAGAGAAAAAGATTGACCAAGAAATAAACATTGCCAAGACAAATGCGACAAAGAATAAAAGAGGTAAAATGTAGTAATTAATTACGCTTCCTTACCTGTTAATAATGTTGAATATCTTAGTGTTTTGTGGAAGGAATTAAGACAGACAGTGTAGAAGATTTGATAAACACTGTATGAAGTCAAAGTCAAAATATTGCATAGTAGAAATTAAGTCTTGAATTTCGTGTCAACCTTGATTTGTATGATGAAAAATATTAAGTGTACAACAGTTGTTTGATGAGTTTTTTCTTTGTGTAGAGGAATAGTAAAATTGGAAGGTATTATTGCTGTTTCTGTAAAGAAATATGGTTTTGTCACTCAATTGTCCTAACAGTTTAGAAGAATGAGTTCCGTTTTTTATTATGAATATATATATAATTTTTTCAGAAAAGTTAAACATATTCTGTCGTTGTTAACTTTGAGGAATTGTATTCTCACACAAGAACAACCAGTTGTTATTAACCTAATTGTTTGATGTAATGTGTGAAGCAAGTTGAGAATGGTGCCTTTGGAAACTATAGCAATAACCAAATGTTCTGTACTTCAAAAAAGGCTCCATAAGAAAAGGAGGGTAAGAGGATTTTGACAGATTAGGAACAGTAGTGTATCATGGTGGAATCACTGCATGTATTTATAAGATATAATATTCCATTAAGTGTATATACTCTATTTCAACTGAAATTCAACCAGATAATGCACAACATTAACTTTAGTGTATAAAATCTAGATTATGATATTAGGTATGATTTGGGTAGCCATTAAAGAAATAACCCATAAACTATTTGCTCAGGCATTTTGTTCCCTAATGTGACCTTACTGAATTTGTTTGTATTGAACCAATATCATGTATTTTTTCATTTCTGTCACAGTTGTCATATAAGGGCAGTTTCCTAAACAATACGAAATTTGATAAATGCCTGCAAATCAGAAAGTATAAACAATAATGATGACTTGAAAATAAGAATAAAAGATCATTGTTTGAACTTTTTTCTCTCAGTTTATAATTTAAATTTTGAATTTTCAAGATGATGCTCTTTTAGGGAATTTGTTTTGTTTTATGTGTTCAGAAATTTTTGACTGATTATGGTTTTTCATTGCATCACCCAAATCAGTCCAATATTTTTACCTTGGGTGGTGCCAAACAATTTAATCATTAAAAGGAAGATGTCTCAACCAGCTTTGGGATTAAAGATTTGAATGACTTAATAACATTGGTAATTATATATAGGTGCTATAATGGCTTTGAAACGAAAGAAAAGATTAGAGAAACAGCTTCAACAAATTGATGGAACTCTTTCAACCATTGAATTTCAACGCCAAGCACTGGAGAATGCAAGCACTAACACAGAAGTTCTGAAAAACATGAGTTATGCTGCTAAAGCTTTGAAATCTGCACAGCAGTTGTAAGTAGATCTTTTCAGCTTTTATTTCTCAGTAATTGTTGTGACAGATGTGCCCAGCAACTACTGGAAGTGTGTGTATCTAGTTCTTATAGTCTGAACATTGTTTACAAGCAACAAAACTTGCCTTCCTAAACTTAATTAGCAGAGCAAGTATTCTCTGTTTATAAATTGATAGTTTTGTTTTCTTAGATTTAGAAAGGAAATCCTAAGCCATGTAAATTTAATTTTGATTATGAGAAAATACAAAAGTCTGCCATTTAATCTCATGTGTATGCAAAGGCAATACTTTCTTTTCAGTTATTTTAAGATTTCAAGTATTAGTCCAAGTAAGGATATATCCCAAGTCTCTGAGCTTGGTTTTGGGTTTTAGGTCTTGTACCCACTACTCTGCTTGGCTAGTTTTATAATGCAAACCAGTTCTTTTATGGGTGGAAATTCCAGTTTTGTGGGTAAGAAATTTTTCCAAGGTCAGACATGTCCATTGACTAGCATGATTTTGTGGTTATTATAACACTTCAGGAACTTTGTATGAAAGGGCATGTTGATGTGCCTCAGATGGATATTAGTGTCTTAGTTTGTCAAAGGAGAAAATGGAAGAATAACATTAAGAATCATTGCACAAAACAGCAGTTTTACTTTCAATTTTACTCTAAATTTATATGAAGTAAAAAAAATTAAGGCTTAAAATAGCATTTGTTTGTTGCTAATTAACTAATAACAACAACAGTTGTTTTACAGCTGTTTTCCCTGCTTACACAGGGGTTGGCTGGCAGCTCTATATAGCAGCCTCTTCAACCTCTCCCTGTCGTTCACATCTTCCCTTTTCAACCCACACACTCTCATGTCCATTGCCACCACCTGGCTCCATGTCATCCTTGGCCTTCCCCATCCTCTCTTACCTTCCACTTCAAATGACATGATCTTTTTCACCCAATCATCATCATCCTTCTGCTGCACATGTCCCAACCATTTTAACCTGTTCTGTTTCACGACATCTGATACTGACTCAATCCCCATTCTCTCCCTTAGCTCTGCACTTGGCACTCTATCCTTCAGCGATACACCACACATCCATCTCACCATCCTCATCTCCATACGTTCCAATCTCCCACTCTGCTGTGCCATCATGGCCCATGTTTCACTTCCACACTAATTAACTAATAGTAAAGTAATAAGACATGATAGTACAATACTCAAATTTTTATTATATTTCTTTCTTTTATAACCTTAGGGATGTTGATGATGTTCATGATATGATGGATGATATCAATGAACAACATGAAATTGCTGATGAAATTGCAAATGCTATTTCCAATCCTGTAGGATTTGGACAGGATATTGATGAGGTAATTTGAATTGTGTTTTTTTATGTCAATCCAGTTTCTGAATTATATGCATTTTGATTTTCATCCTTCTTTGCTTGTTTAAACTCTAGGATGAGTTAAATGCTGAATTAGAAGAGCTAGAACAAGAGGAACTTGATGAAAGATTATTGGATGTTGCAGGAACCTCACAACTGCCATCTGTACCTAATGAAGCTCCTGTTTCATCAAGTGAGGAGCAAAAATCTTTTTTGTCTTGCAATATGTTTTTTGTTTGTAATGGTAGCCTGGCAAGTATTAGAATAAAGTGGTAACATTTTGGAAGTGCAATGTCACTAAATGTTTAGCAGCTGTTGGATAATTGTAGGTGAATATTCAAGCCTTCTCTAACAGAAGCTCATTGGCTTTAAAGTGGAGCATGTATGGAGTTGCAAAGTGAAGTGCCAGTTGACAGTCCTCGTGTATCAGTTTTTGGTGTAAATGTATTGGGCATCAGCCAGAATAGATTTCTAAAGAGGATCTTTGTCCCTCAATGGGTTAATTTATTAAAAGTTTTTACAAGACCAGGATGCCTGGTTTTCTGTACATACTTTTCATTAAACTTAAAAGTTACCAGAAGAAGAGGCTTTTGGTGCTCCAATACCATCATGTACTTTTTGCTATATGAAAATGGGAAAATGTTTAACCTGCTAAAGTATTTCTTGTCTTAGTCAACAATTTTGAAAATGGTACCAACTGTTTTCTGTTGGTGCATGTAATAAATGGCTGTAATGGATCTACAGCATTCCACTGTTACAGCACTTTCAGTATTGTCTGTGTAACTTTCATCAATTAGCCAAGATAATCAAAAATACAGACAGGGATCAAAGATCCATAAAAAAACATATTACCTCTATTTGGCATAGCTCAGAAAGTGGTTAACTATGGTCCTGTACTTAACACTATTTTTGTTGAAATATGTTTATGTTTTACCCAGGTAATAGGTCATTTTCAGATCTGAAAGAACTATAAGTGCATATAATGTTGTAAAAACAGCAAAATGTGTTCAAAATCCTGAATTACTTTGTAAAACTGAAGTATTTGGGAAATGTGAAACTTCACAAAACCACTCACTATTATTTTTGTTTGTAGCTCGGGAACCAAGGAAAAAGGTTGCAGCAGCTGCAACAGATGATGATGATATGGCAGAACTACAAGCATGGGCTTCCTAACAGAACTGTGTCATTGCACAGTAACCATTTGAACATTGTATCTCAGAAAAAAATGACTGGACAAATTTGAATGGGCTAGTTTTTTCTACCATCTAATAAGCTGATGATGAGCTGTGGTTGGTAAATCAGTTGTCCCGTGAAAGCATTAATTTTTGATCCACTTTTTGTATATTGAGCTCTGAAAGTTATCTCACTAGCAATGAAAACAATCTGCCAGCTGGCCCACTAGGAAAACTTAGAATCAAAGTGGAGGTGGAAGGATCAGGTGATTGGGTACCTTTTTGTCATCCTTCTCCCTCCTTGTCCCAATGGCACCCTCCAATGGGCCAGCTTTCAACTTATAAAAGTATAACAAACCTGTTTTGGTTGCATTCAATGGAAAAAGAATTTCTGAGATATCTGGATTTTGGACTAGTGATTCATAATGAACTTTTGTTTTCCTAACTGATGAAGTACAAGAATTTGCAATCAGATATTTTGCCTATGAATGCTGTTTAGATTTCTCTGTGGTTGTAATATAGTTATCAAGATACAATAACTTTTCAATATTATGTCTGTTACATTTTAACTAACAAATTTACCTGCTGTGACAAAATTCCAGCATTGATTGCATTATCTTATTATTTCAACTATCTGGAAAAGTTTATCTGTTACCTTTTGAAAAGGTGCAGAAAGTACCTCCATTTATTTCAGTCAAATGTCAGTTTCTTATCCAGTATGTTTTGGCAGTTCCCTGAATCTTTTGCATTTTACATGTAATTCAACACTGTCACCAGATATGTATTTCCAGTAAATGAGCAAAAACTGCTAAATCAAATTCTAAAAGAGTCCATAAACAAACTAAATCTTATCTGTAATTCATGATTAGAATCATGTCTGACAAAATTTCAGATAGATTGTGAGGTTGGCTAGATGCTCACATGTGGTCAGACAATGTTGAGGGTATGAGCATGTCAAGGCCTTGTGCAACCTAAGGTGCATTAAAGTGTGTGGGTACAGTGACATTTTTTTATTGTGTAAATCTAGTCTATAATGTGAAAGCACATGCTCTTGATAATGACAGCTAAATTTATTTTAATGTTATCACATTAATTTGAGAAAATATCATCTACTTCTGCTGTTTCACACATCATCTAGATCCGAATGTTCTATTTCACATTGAGAATTATGAGAAAGTGTTTATCATTTTTTTAATTGGCTGGCAGCGTCCTGATCCATAAACCAGTGCACTTGACCATTGGTGAGCTTGACCCGAGCAGCAGGGAGTGGGACAGGTTCGCTGTCTTCTAACACCCTTCGTGCCACATTGGCTTTGCCACTTCCAGAGGCAATAAACATGGCACAACAGGCAGAGTTTATTGCAGGGTAAGTCAGTGTAATTCGAGATGGGGGAGGTTTTGGTGAATCTGATATTGCTGCCACAAGTCTATCTGTGACATCAAGCAGCGGATGTCCTGGAAATAAGGAACATATGTGACCATCGGGTCCCATACCTAGCAGAAGTAAATCTACTCTGGGATGACTGCCTAAGGAAGACTTTAACTTGTTTTCGTAATCCTTGGCCGCATCTTCGAGGGCCAAAGATGGATCGATTGTGAACACATTTTCTGATTTTATTTCGTCCAGTTTTGATAGGAAGTTCTTCCTCACGGCATTGTAGTTACTGTCGTCGTTGGATAACTCAACGTATCTTTCATCGCAGAAAAAAATCTTCCACTTCGCTAACTGAAGACTTTCTAAATCAGTTTGTTGTAACAATCCAGCCGGGGCCAAAGACGCCACACTACCCCCAGAGAACGCTATGGAGAAAAAACCATGATCTTTTAAAGCTTCCTTCGCCTTTAAAGAGAGAAACTCGCCAACTTTCGTCTGCAGTTCAGCTTTGGTCGAAAACACTCGAACGTCTGCCATTCTAGTATACGCCTGTCAGTCCCAGTTCCTCTCTAACTAACCAGGATCACTAAGGGATAAATTGGGGTTGCTTAAATAGTGTGGATGAGAAAGACGAAAAGGGACAATGTCTATTTCAGCCAATCAGAAATCTAGTGTACGCAGTCGGGGAGTGCATGTTTAAGGAAGATTTCGCTGTTCGTGTGGACTTACTTTTCTTTGTTGAGTTTTAAGTTTGTTTTTTGTATTGTAGCGCTTGGAGTTTGACAGACGAAGAGATGCCCGTTGTTATAAAACTCAAAGGAATGCCTTGGGAGGTAACCAGTCAGGATATTAAAGAGTTCTTTCGTGATTCAAAGATTTCGGAGCACGACATCCATCTTGCCCCAAGCGAAGATGGGAAAGCATGTGGGGTTGGTTTTGCTTGCTTTTTCGACGACGAAGACGCGCGGAAAGCGATGCAACGAAATGGTGCCTACCTGGGAAAGCGATATGTGGAGTTGTTTTTAAGCAGTAAAGCAGAAATGGAGAAAGCATTAAAAGATGGTGTACCTCACGCGTCTACTGCTGAACTTCGCTCTCCTAAAAAAGATGGCCGTTCAAGCCGAGGTGAAAGAGGTGAAAGAAGTGAAAGAAGTGAAAGAGTTGAAAAACCATCGCGTGACAGAAGCAGGAGCCCCCGTGATCGTTCGGGCTCCAGGTATGGAAAGAAGAGTGAATCATTTAGTTCTGGGTCGTCGTTTCAGGCTCGCAGTTCTTCAAGCAATGCAGATTTGAGATCAAAGACCCGAAGTTCATTTATCAAGCCGCGGACAGCTGGCTCGAGTGGTCGCCAGGCTGATGAAAGAGGAAGAGAAAGTAGTTTTAGGAGAGGGGGCTTTCAAAGTCGAGGAAGAGGAGGCACAAGGGGCAATGCACGAGGTGGTACAAGAGGTGGAATGAGAGGAGGAAGTTACAGGAGCAGTATGTCACTCTCTAGTAGCAGCCCACAGCACAGCTCAGATGACAGGCTATCAAGAGGAGGGCAACGGCTTAAATCAAAACATGATTCATCAGGAGGTCGCAATGATTTCTTTAGTTCTCAGCAATCAAAACATGCTCATTACCAGTCAGGGTTGCAGTCCGACCTTGGACAAAGCTTATTTCTGAAGTTGTCAGGACTGCCATATACTGCACAAAATGCAGATGTTGTGGATTTCTTCAGGAGGGTCAATATCACTGCCGTACATATTATCCCAAATAAAGGTGGCCCATTTGCAGGAAGATCAAGTGGCAAGGCATTTGTCGAGTGTGCAACTCAGTCTGATTGTCACAAGGCTCTACAAAAAGATGGCCAATATTTGGGAAGGCGATATCTTAATGTGGAAAGGTGCACATTTGAGGAGATTGTATCCACCCTTAAAATTGATCTGAATTTGTTAAAAGGGCAGTTTCCTGTGGATTTCACTGGGGGAGGCTTGGAGATGCCATCAAGAAGTCATAGTGCCCTGAACTTTCCTTCAGGTTCACTTTTAAGCTTTTCTGGCAATGGCTCCAGTGTGGCAGAGAAAACCATTAATCTTGTGGCAGCAAGTGCTAACATCAACCTGGGTGACATCAAGGATGGTTGTGTTGTTGGAATCCGAAATTTACCATCAACAACCACTCCAGAAGAAATTCTTCATTTCTTCCAGGACTTCCCAGTTATTCCTGATTCCGTGAGAATCCATTACCTGGATGTAAACAGATGTTCTGGTGATGCTATGATAACATTTGTAAGCAATCAGGAAGCAAGACGTGCAATCAGGCAGCTAAGTGGTAAACAATTTGGCAGCAGGAAAGTTGAACTATTTCTTTTGTAAAGAGAAAGAAGAGGGCTTTATAAACAAAACATTACTGTATTAGGTAAGAAATGAACTGTAGTGTTTTTGAAAATAATATATCCTTAGTTCCAGGACCTCAAAATAGTTGTGGACTTCTATTATAGTCATGGATTTGATCATAACTTGTTTTCATACAATATCATTGGTACAGCTAGTCCTTTAGTTGTCTTGGAGTGCTTTGCAAAAAGATCAGTTGAGTGTTTGGGAATTTCTGATGAATTTCCATGCAAACACATTGTATGCAAGAGTTTAAATGTATCTGAAAGTGCAAATAAAAGGTTTTTCAAATATTTGGGGGAAAAGTATGTTCTTCAGATGGAGGATGAGATGGCATGGAGGAACCAAGATACCTACATTAGTTAGATAACAGACTAACTGGTGATGACTATCTGAGAAAGTGATATTACAAAGTCTTAAGCAACTTGGTTTATTTCATAATGGTTGAGCAATCAAGCATATAATGCTTCTTGAAGGCCAGTGATCCAGCATATCTTACTAAACAGGAAAAAACAGGCTACATGTTGAAAGAAAAAAATCTATGATATCCTCAGAGGTGTTGTATGTGGTCAGGGTTTATATTATATTCAAACCAGGTTATTGAGTTTGGAAGCTCAGACTTGACTGGATGTTCAATTCCTTGAAATGTTCCTAAGATGGCAATTCAGCCCTCTGCTGGTGTTACAGAACTGGGTGGATTTGTGTCCCACTAAAGGCTGTAGCTTATTAAATCATGTCAACAGGTTCAGTTTCAAGTAGGTTCAAAGGACTACAGTTGTGTAAAGGTGAAACTTTGCCACTTATTAGTGGATATCTTCATGAGTTCTTGGTACCATTTTCATAGAATATGCTCGTAAAAATCCAGACGCGAGTTGGCTTCCAAGTAGTGAAGTGCTAACCTGGTGAACGTATTGGTCTGATGATAAAAATTAAAGATTCCTAAAGAATTGAAAAAGAACCATTTGCCCTGTGAAAAATTGAAAGGATATCTTAACTTTGAAAAGGTTTGATCGATATAACCATATTGGCGGGGGAAAAAAAAACAAAAAAAAAAAACAAACGTGCTGCTAAATAAGTTTATGACAGAAACGAGGTATTATATCACCGTGGAAGTGCTGAGAACTAGGTTTCGTCGTACCGTCCTATTTACTCCAGTAAACATCGAAATTAGATTCATAAATTGGTCAGTTTAAGTTATTAATCACCAGAACGAATGGAATGGTTGTTTAAACGTCTTTTAGCGTGGTGACTCAAAGTTGTGCGGCAGGGCAGCCAAAAGAGGGTGATCGAGTTAAATTACCAAAGGCCTAACCATGTAACAAAACAGGTCTGTTGTTCTCATAACATTGAAAACCATGAGGTTTCATATTGGTCTATGATAAAAAGGAACAGTGATACACTAGACACATTTGATGTTATTGGAAAAATCTTAACCCCTTGATTATTGGAGGTCTATACGCCTGAAAAGATCGTCTCACGACAGGCAGAATAAAGTGTTAATGGAACAGAAAGCAGTTAAAGAGGAAATCAAGGTAGTTTTTAATCTCTTGATTGGTGTACGACTCCCTAGAATAGAATGTTAAAAGAATGGATTACATACTTCTTAAAGCAGTCAAAGTAATAAATAGCGGATAGGTTCAGGTGATTAAGGCGCCATGGATATGCGAAACCAAAAGTGTTTCGAAACGATGACCCTGCAACATCAAATCGTCACCCTCTGGTAGGATGATTTGTTTTCAATCATTAGACGTACTAACTTTCTTACCAACAATCTGCAAGATGTTCATAGCTATTGCAAGGCTTTCAGTTGCCGAACCATTAACTGATTCTTAGAAGCCTGAATCAGTTACAAGTTTATGTAGACAGGGGATGAGACCCTGATACAAGTATAGTCTACCATCGTGGCAAAAAAATTTAAAATCTAGTGAATCGCTTGGCGTCAATCTTAACCAAGACTCCATCAGATAAAGAATTTCCAACACGAGAAAGAGATTAAGTCACAACAATTTAAAATCATTGTGACAGATTTTATGAGATATAAGGGTGATAAACATAATTCCATAGTTTTATTTTTTTAGTTTGTTTTATCTGATGAAGACTAATTTCGGAAATGATAATCTGAATTGGAATGTTCTCATTCGAGGAATTAAGAGGTTCAGTACTGATGTAAGAGCTAAAATGGAATTGGACACACTTGGAGAAACAAATTACGCATTATTACTCCAAATTAATGAGTCTAACGTAAAAAATTATCTTGCTGAACGGAAATGTGATAGCGCAAGCATTTTGGGATTCTTATCATGGTCTCCCAATGTCAGATTTAAAACAAAACCATGCAAGGGGTTCATGTTTTGATTTATCAGTTATGGACCTCAGTAAACCAAGTATTGTTCAAGTTTAATTGAAATCAATGAGAAGAGTGGTTTTCACTGTAAATCAGAAAAGTAATGCATATTAAATGCCTGAAATTGGGAGCAGTGATCAGATTTTGTCAGCGGCAATAGTTGACATCCACATTAACTTCAAATCAAAGGCAGAATCGTGGAAATTCTTAATTCTTAGATGCGTTCTATCCGGAAAGCTGTGGAAGGAAACACAAAACCTACTCGCCTACAAGCTCTGCTAAACGTTGATCTGGTACTGTAACTGAGGTTTATTATTTTCGGTCTCATAAACCAAGGAAGCTTCCAATTTTTTCACGTTCGCAAATTTCAGCCCGTCTGACAGTGGAGACGGGATTCGAATTGTTAACTTTCAGATAGCTTTGTCATCCACCCATTGAGTTACTGTTCACGGATTCAGATTACTGACACAGTTTACTTGCGCATAAACTGCAAACTTGATCCGTGAGATATTCAAGCTTCAGAGCTTCTTGACTCAAGTTATGATAATAGCTTGGTTGTTGATGACCTGATTACGGTAGTAAAACACTGTAAAAATTCTGCTACAGCTCTCCGGCAGTAAGCAAAGGTACTTTCTTCATACCAAGAATGGCAGGTGGAAACTGATCGGTCAAGTGTTTGGTAAGTTGCTCAGTTTCTACTCCGATTGTGGCGTATTTTTTTCTGCTTTTTACTCCCATTTTTAGCGTAATGTTTACTGTAATTATGGTAATCTGGAAACTTTTTCAATAAAATTGAACATGGATTTCATTTTGTCCAATCTTTTTGAGACACAATATTTTTTCAACACTGTCCAAATGATACCTTTTCGTACCAAAAGGCGTTCATTTTGATACGTTATGGTCTTCCTTCCAAACGTAAACGATTAGGAGTGGCCTCATTTCTCCAATATGAAGATCATTCTATTTGAATTGGAGATCATTGCTATTTTGATTTTTTGAGATTGATGTTTCGACAGGCGAATAGGATACAAAAAGGTCCGTCTGGACGCAAATATTTTTGTTTTTGAAAACGTGTTGATAATTGAAGTGACTGCATGTTGTCGTAATTGATTTACAATATGCTTTGCGCACAAACTTTTTTTGCATTTTTTGGTAGTTTGCGTTGTTTCCCGTACTTTAGATATCTGGCTGCATACGAAAACTAAACCACTGGAAAAGAAATTTTTAATTGTTTCACGTCTAACATCGGAATTTACAGTAAGTTTTAAGTGATGAAACTGAACGCAAATTCGCTAAAGCAGTTCAAGGTTACAAATGCAGCTGTTTATGTTGCGGCTGGTTATTGCAACTCGGCAATAATACTTACCAAAAAATGCCTATGCACCACTATATTTCATCTGAACGACTATGGAAAAAATTTGAAAAACGATGGAGTGTCAAATCGCTACAGTTACACGTGATGCCAAATGCTTTTGAAATAATATAAGCCAGAAGAACTGTTTGATCTTACACGGAAATTCGAGGTGCTTGGAGTTCAAAAACGAGTTCAAAAATGAGTCAACAGCTGAGATTTTTTAAGCAACTGCGAGATCAAACCCGATTCTCGAGCGGATTATATGGCTTCTCAAAATTCAAATCGAGGGAGGAAGTTGTCGAAATACTATGCTGCTAAGATCACGTTTCCCAACTATTTCCCCATGCCGATTCATTCGTGTTTTCCTCAGAAATTATTAAAAAATCTAAGAACGTAACGATGAAAGCCACAGTTAAATACCCAAGTTTTCGATACACTATTATCTTCATTAAAGGGTGATTAAACTTTCTTGAGCTGCGCGTGCTTAAGCCATGGATTGAACTTGATCGTCGGGCTCTCACCAGCCTCTGAGGCTTTTGATGGCGCTACCTGGTAACGTTACATTAACGTCGTCAGTTGCTTGCTTGGTGATGTTGGGGAGATTTTTGCTCATTCAGGAGGATCAACCCTTGGAACTCCTGAGACAAGGGATACGGTAATTTTTAGGCGTTCCATTCCTTGGATTTCCTGGTATGTTTACCAACAGTTCCAGAACAAAAGATCGTTGTTATGTGAACGTCGAAAGATTAGACTGTTTTGTCTGCTCACGTGTGGACACCTGTTGACATTACTTGCACATTTCTATCTACAGCTGCTTTCCGACAAAGTAAGATCATATCGGAATATATCGGGTTTTGGGACTGGTTGGAAGAAGGAACACCGCGCATCTTTTCATTACACCAAGAAGCGGGTTCTGAAGGCCTGTACGTTTGTTGGATGCAATGCTGTCTCGCTTTGTGACAGGTGACATTTACGATATTTAAGTAAAACTGATTTTCAGGAAGCAGGCGCGTTACTACACCTTTTGCTGTTCATTACCAGAAAATATACAATCATTAACGCCAACCTCAAACTCATTAACACAAAAATACATTCATTTTATTCAATCGACATTCATTAGCGTAGATAGGCAACCATTTGTATCAAAGGGCATTCCATAGCACCAACAGACGACCATTAACACCATTCCACTATATATTAGGGTTAATGAAAAATTTCAATTAGGCAAGATATTTCTCTTGCGTAATTGAAATTTTACTATCCCTAATGTATAGTAGAATGGTGTTAATGGTCGTCTGTTGGCGCTATAGAATGCCCTTCGATGCAAATGATTGCACATCTACGCTAATGACTGCCGATTGAATAAAATGAATGTATTTTTGCGTTAATGAGTTTGAGGTTGGCGTTAGTGATTGTATATTTTCTGGTAATGAACAGCAGAAGGTGTATTTTCTGGCAGAAGCATGTCACTTCATTGTAAGCAAGAGTTTTCATTGGCAACTAATGTTTAGGGCATAGGAAAACACAAAAGCAATGATCCCAACCAATTGTTTGTCATAGATATTACCAATAGATATACATACATACATATGATATTGCGTTGCAAGTATTCAAAGTAACTCCGATAATACACCGTTTACTGTTCATTAGCAGAAAATGTACTATCATTAACGCCAACCTCAAACTCATAAACGCAAAAATACATTCATTTTATTCAATCGACATTAATTAGCGTAGATACGCGACCATTTGCATCAAAGGACATTCTAAGGCGCCAACAGACAACCATTAACACCATTCTGCTATACATTAGGGATAAAACTTCAATTAGGCAAGAGAAATGTCTTGCATAATTGAAATTTTATTATCCCTAATGTATAGTAGAACGGTGTTAATGGTCGTCTGTTGGCGCTATAGAATGTCCTTTGATGCAAATGGTTGTGTATCTACGCTAATGAATGTCGATTGAAAAAAATGAATGTATTTTTGCGTTTATGAGTTTGAGGTTGGCGTTGATGATAGTATATTTCCTGGTAATGAACAGCAGAAGGTGTAAATTGAAGCTATCAAAGTTCAACTAAGACTTGACACTCTTTTGTTTGAATTGTAAGTCCGCTGACACAACGCATTGACGGACGGTAAAGAGTCCACCATCTTGGATTTTAGGAGGTTGGCCGCATGGGCTAATTTAGAAAATATTGTGTATGCAAAGAAGGCATTTGAGCTGTATTTATTACAAGAAAGAGCATGGCATCCCAAAATGGAGGTACGAGTACTAAAAATATGAATATTATAAGTGGAAATTTAGACAATAAAACTTGGTTTTTGAAATTCGCAACGTTCGTTTGTTTGGAAGCACTTCGTCGATACTCTTGGTGTCTAAGTCATAATAACCGCCAAAAAACATCTGGCACTGAAGTTTGCAATCTGTTTGTAGAGCCAAAGGTCATACTTAAAAGATGGAAAGCAATTTTGTTTATCATAGTTCACTACTTAAGACTTTATTTTTTCCTAAAAAATAAGAATGTAGGATTGAGTCAACTAGATTTTTCATTGGACACTGACAGCGCACCTGCCAATTTTCAATCTTAGTTTATGTATTTGCCACCATGGTTTGTCAGTCTTTAGATTCTGACATTAACTGTACACACGATGTGCCTTATGTCGATATGCAACCTATCAGTGGTTGGTTTTCAATTATTTTCCTGATTAAGGATATCAAGCAGTACCAGACTGGCGGCTGGAGACCAGAGCAGAAGCGCAAAAATTGTGAAATATTTGGGCAAAACTCAGTTGACATATGTGCTCATGCAACTTGTTGGTTACCTGAGGTTTTTTTTCACATAGTTTCGAGAAGATGTAGAATAAAAAAGGCAAGAAAATATCTTTTGATTGCCATGAGATTGGATTTAGGAAAATGGAGGGTATTTAATTTTCTTATCTAATTTTGAAAACTTAATACTTTGAGTTGTTTACAGTAAATGGCTGTGATCATTAATATAACAATGTACAATATCAAAACTCTTGAAACAAACAATTTGTGAAATTCAATGTAAAAATAATTATCAGTTTCAATAAAAATGGATACTTTCTCTAACCCCCAAGAAGTGACTTGCAACTTTGCATGGAAATTGAGAAAATCTTGGTCTTATGATTAGTTTCCATCAAACCAGTCAAACATATATACATAGACCTAATTTTGTTAGACATTTTTTCACACACTCTAAAGTCAGACTTTTAATTTACAAAGGTCTATTAACAACGAATCTTTCCTTTGGTTTAGATTAGGAGTGATATTCTCAAATGTAATGTCGGTTTCTTGAACAATTTTCTTCATTACCATAGTATTCATGCTTTTCATTAAATGAAATCTTGTATACCAGGATACAATGCACCAACTCAACAGCATTTTGGATCTGGCTTAGATGCTTCAACTGGTGGGCATTATGGGTCAACAGGAACATATGGACTATCTGGAGGTTATGTAGGATCCCAACAATATCCTCCAAGTAGGATTGCACAATCAATGGGAGATACCTGTGGATCTCAAGGTAATTATTCTTATTCCCAAGAACCATATCCCTCTTCAACAGCATACCCACCTTCAGGATCATATGGAGCAATTGGGGAACCACTAAGACCATCTGGGAATGGTAAGATACAACGAGGGCTATCACCTGGAAGGTTCAGTTCACCTCCAACCAGGTTTAACTCACCCCAGGCAAAACAAGAGCAAAATTGGCAAAGTTTTGGTAATAATTATGGTAACCGTGCTGGACAATATGGTGATAGTTATGGTGAGACATATGATTCGAAGAATGAATATAGTGACTCAATGAACAACAGATCTATGCAAGATTCATTTTCACAAAACCATGGACCCTCAACATATGGTCAGGACTATAGCCAGCGGGGACGAGGTTACTCCAATCGTGGTGATAGAAGAGGTCAAGGCTTCCGGGGTAGTAGAGGAACATTTGGAGGAACATTTAGAGGAAATCAAGGAGGAAGTGATATGTATCGAGGCCATGGTATGGGAAGGGCAAAATTTGATCCTGGAGATGGATTTAATGGTGGTGGTTCATGGAGAGGTGCATTTGGAAGAGGGAGAGGACAGTATGATGGAACAAGAGGAAGAGGACAATATGGTGGAATGAGAGGAAGAGGAAGAGGTCAACAAGACGGGACAAGAGGAAGGGGAAGAGGACGAGGGAGAGGATTTGAACAAGTATCTAATATGGACTGGAAGAGTCTCAACAAAGGAGGAAAGGCAAAACCTCAAACATGCAAAGGTTTGGATAAATAATTTAATATTTTAAGAATATGTAGAGATCTAAACTGTTAGAGTAATTGTAAATGTTCTTATAAGTAAACCAGGTCAAGTATCCAGCCAGGTCAAGTATCTAGCTGGGTAATCATGCCAAATAATGGATTATTTCACTATCCTCTACCCAAATGAATAATTCTTTACTTTACCAGGTTACTTTGTAGTTAATATAAAAAAGTACAAGAACCCCCATTTTGTAAGATTTTCTGAAAATACATACATTAAGTATACATATATTTAAATAAATATATATGCATATTTAAATACATACGTACATAACAAATAACAAAGTTTTGTAAATATATTTTCATGGGACAATTTTCGCTGTGTTATCTCTTTCTCAGTGGGAATTTTTTTTTTCTTGCTATGCAAAATTTGGTGTATAAGATAAATTCACTAGTTCAACAAGTTTTATCACTGTAAAGAGATTTCTGAATGATCCACAGGGACTGTGTCTCACTGATCACAAGAAAGCTATAGGTTTGATTCTATTAGTGATACAAAGAAATCACTTTCCTGGGTTTTGACTTTGACAAACATCTACAGGTGTATTTAATATTAATTATTAGTGTCAATCTGTAATTTTTAGGGAGTCTGTTGGTTTATATGGCTGTCATCTTTTGTTCCTTTTTAGTTGCATTGGAAGGTGATAAACAGTTTATTTCATATAAAAACAGCCTTCAAGAGTACTGCCAAAAACTTCACAAGCCTGTCCCACAGTATACTGTTACCAAAGTCGATGTGGGATATTCAGCTTCTGTAGTTGTAGATGGTGTTACATATTCTTGTCAAACTTCCCAACGTGAGAGGAAATTTGCTGAATTAGGAGCAGCATTTGAAGCTTTGAAAGGCCTTGGATTTATTGATGCAAGTGCAACATTTTCTCCCAAAGGCAAGCACATCTTCAACATCTAGTATTTAAAAATTACCATGACAAGAAGTAATTGATGGGGATTACATTTGAATAAAATTCACTGGTAGATGAAGGAGAGCAGATAGAATATTTTCGAATTCTGAAAACACTGATAGTATAATCATTTGCCAGAAGTTTTCATCAAACTAGATTTTTTATTGTCATATTTAAAAAATACTAGCAAAGTTGAAATTGCTAAATGGGTAGAGTGGTCCATGGCCGTATACAGTTAGAATATCCGTCCACTTATAGTAGTTTGTCTGGTCCAATCGTATTTGTTAAATTCGTGTTCATTGTCTTGACATGTGCTGGAGGATCTTGCTTTATAAGTTCTTGAAATTAATTTTCAGGAAAGAAAAGGTCAATGACACCAAATGAACTTGCCACTCCCAAATCTAAAGCATCCAAATCGGAGTCTGGTATTGAGTTGAACACTTATCCATCAATATCTTACAAAAGCAAGTTGAATGAAATTTGTCAGAAGATGAAAAGTGATTCACCCTCTTACAGTACAGTTCGGGCATCAACTGGGTTTGTCTGCACTGTGGTACTAAATGGCCAAGGTATGTTTCATCAAATGATTCATAAAGAATATCACCTATTTGAAAGGGTTTTATAAATATTCTTTGTTTAAGTTTTGGAGGCACACTGTTAGAGACAGGATTATCAATCTTCATTGTTTTCAACCACTTTAGAGATTTAAGTTCATTTATGTTTGCTTGATAATGCAGAGTGTTGATTGATTATTAGATGTACTGTCAGTTGAGAATATAAGTGAACAAGCCTTTCCAAACATGTTCAACAGCCCTCTCAAACTGTTGTAACTTTCTCTACCCAGTCATCAACTCTATAACTCCCAATCGTACATCATATTTAAATTGTACAATCATCCTATTTAATAAATGCAAACTGTATTAACCCATTAAAGGGTAAGGGCACAGTTTATAATTTTACTCTGGCTAAGGCCTGATGGCTTTACTTGTCATAGAGACAAGCCCTGCCCCCAAATGACCTAATAAACAGATTTTAATAGATTTTCAAAAGGATTTTGAATTGATTGAATAATTCAAAATTCCCTTAGGATAATCTTGGGATCTAAAAAGCTAACTTTGAGTGAAAACCTTCCAAATTCATGGACACTTTTTAATCCATTTATATATTGTTCAATTGTTACGTTCATTTCTCTAGTGTACCAAAGCACCCAAGGATTTGGCACTAAAAAGCAGGCTGAACAGAATGCTGCTGAGGTGGTGTTAAGCCAGCTTGATTTCAGTTCATTGGCTGCAAGTGGAGACCAGTCAAGTGCAACCCAGACGTCAAGTAAGCATCTAACACTAGCAGTAGAGGTAGAGGTAGAGGTAAAGGGAGTATTACTGAATTTTATACCGTGTATGTAAGCTTTCAGATGTATGTGCTTTTTCAAGGCCAAGCAGAAACATATAACAAGCAAAAAAATTGAAGAAGATTAACTACACTAGGGAAAAACCCGAAAAAAGGGCCAGATGTTTCAAAAGAAAATCCTTGGTAAAAGTGATTGAGGTTTGGTTGAGTATAGGGTAGTTCATTGCAAGAAATGGCTCTTCGTTAATTTTAACGAGACATTCCTTGATATTTTGATCAGTTCATGATTATATTTTACTTTTTCTTCAAAAATATATGGGAAGAGGTAGTTGATGTAGATCTATACGTGATGTGTGGATGTTTGTTCACAGGTATGGAACGTTTAACGTTGGTAAACGTCTGAAGTAGACACTTCAAGCAAAAACGTGGCATGTGTCCCCTATTTGAACCATTCATTGCTTTAAATATTTTTATATTTAGCGGTTAGTTATCTAAGGACCGTTTCATACGTCGCCAAAGCAAATGAATTTGTCAGTGAGTGAACTGAATTTGTTTTCAGTTCTGTTTTTAAACTGAGAAGACAAAATACTAAAATGGCAAATATCAGTTCCATGCCCAAGCTTTAAGACTTTCCCAGTCTGGTTTCAAAACGATTTTTCCGGATGTGCTTGCACTGAGTGCTCTTCTGTGTAGAGATTAACTTTATTCAGTGGACTGGAACTGTAAGTTTTGACATCACACATCGCATCTTTGAATGTCCGTCGGTTAGGTTTTTCTTCTGGCAGTGTCTTGATTAGGAACGAGATTTCCATTGCGTACTTCTAGCGGCTTCCCAGATGAATTTAGCGCTGTCTTCAGTTAAAACTTCTTTAGACATTACTTCAAATTTACTGACCTATTCAACAGTACTACAGGAAGTTAGTGTCGGGTGTAGTGATGAACCGTCATCTGGAAACATTTGTTTATTCATGTTGATTAACTGAGTTAAAGAAGTACTCCTTACACTTGTATAATCTACCATTCTATTCGTGACCTATCATCCAAGTTTGTTCTATTGGTGGTGTGGTAGTTGACGTATTTACTAGCTCTCTAAGATATACGCCCTTAGCACTGCTTCACACATCAGTTGTCACTCGCTCACATGACATCTCATCACGAAGCACTCGTTCTATTGGTTATTTGATAGACGCTGTCATTACCCCAGTAACCAATACACCCTCTTCTTCCACAACATCAGACACAATCACATCATCTAGCGGCGTCCAAGCTTCGACCACTGACTCACCGTTGTTTGGCGCACCAGTCACCACCCCTGCGGCTGCTGTTCCGAAGTCGATGAAAAATGTTATTCAGGAGTACTGTCAGAAGAATGGGATACCAATTCCTAGTTACTCAACAGTAAAGGACTCTGGTATGAATATTTCAACCATTACTGTAAACGGTGTTGAGTATGTTGGAACACCTCATGCAATGAAGAAAACCGCAGAACAAAATGCTGCGAAGAAAGCGATAGAAGAGCTCGGTGTTAAGTGAATAATTACACAAGGTCAGAACCGGTTGGCTTAGATAACATCAACTAGAGTACCCACCTATTGTACGAAATCTAACGAATGACCTCCAAAAATCGTGTATCATACGTGCCTTGGTTTTTAGGGAATCTTGGAAAAATACCGTAGCAAGAGTTTTTCAAATGATAGGTTCAAAGTAGTGCTGTTTGAAAACCTCAAAATTAGGTATGTTTCCAAGATTTTAAAAGAGAAAAAAGGTGTCTCTTTATCAGGAAATCTCGGTGTTGACCTCCAGCTAGAGGTCAAGGGAAGCCGACCGCTACAAAACGCTATCTGATGACAAGAAGGTTTTAGTATTGATTTTTGTGCTGAGTAAAACTTCTAAGAAACTTGTTGGCGGTCGTGTACCTTGACTTGTATGGTTTACACGGCTTCAAACACGCTTCACGAGTGGCTTTATTCAGGTTAAAAACTTCAAAAACACCACGCCACGGAACACGCAGCCTGTATTGACTAGATAACCAGTGCAAGGTTTAACCTGTTACGTTGCATCGCTTCCCGAACTAAAAGCCACTAAGGAAAGTGAAGAAGCAGAGACAACCTCATGGTAAATGTTAAAGGAGGACTTTTATTCACGAGTTTATGTATCATTAAATAGACTACTGAGGTTTACCAGGCGAAAATCGTAGTCTTAGGATGAATATTAAGGCCCAGCTCAAGATGAATAGCCATGACGGGATAAATCAGGACAAATAACAAAACATGTTATAAACTAACATGTTTTGTTATTTGTCCTACTTTATCCCGTCATGGCTATTCATATTAGAATCTTGAGCCGGGCCTTAATATTCATCCCAAAACTACTGAGGTAATGTAGGTCACTTTGGAAAAGGGTGAGAGCCTGGGCCGAGGGACTGTTTGGGCGATTCTGTGAACGTCAATTCTGTGGCGAAAATGCGACGAAGCATCTCGTGGTTTAACAATACAAGGAGAACGTGAACATAAGTAATAGGAACACCGCAGGAAGATTGCGTATCTGCCCAAAACAGTCCCTCGCATCAGTTTATCGCTTCCTTCCAAAGTGGTGTGTAATCGAGTTTATGATACTACACAACGAGTGAATAAAACTACAAGAACCACCTTATGATTTTTTATTTCGTTTATCTCATAAGTACTGAGAAATTTCTGCCTCTTACTTTTTGAGAATGCTGAATATAGCGGTTGGAATTACGGAACTGTAGTGCATTAGCTGTCACTGAGCGTTTTCCTCCACGAAATGGTATATCTTGCGAAATTGTGTTTTCTACCATTGTCTGTTTTTATAAAAATCATTCATAATGAAACTGCGGGTGTTGTGGGAAAGCTTTTAACTGAATGAGAGGCTGGAATAAAATTTTCACTGTAGGAAAATTGCGCGATAAATGAGAACTTTTAAATGGTATTTTTTCATGACAAAAAAAGAATACCAGTGAGAATTACTTTCAATTCGTAACAAGTGTAATTTTTATTTGGTTAATTTATTGTGCTAGTGCCTCAGTACTTATATGATAAACACAAACGCTGGGGACTGACAAGAAGGTTCAAGTGGAGTAAAACCTTCAAAACTTTCATCGACCAAAGTGAAAAAAAAAATCTCCACTCGTATAGTTTGTGTACGACGTCGTGTGATATAGATCCTTCAGCGTTAATCGAGGACAATGACAATGACATCCTTTTTTTATTATTATTGCAAGAGGCATCTTTTGGTTTTGTCAAATTGTCGTAAGTTTTTATTGTTACTGTTTTGAGTAAAGAACAAGTAAAAGTTTTAGTCATTACCGTATTTTTTGGAATTAACGTCCACCATCCGTTCCTCTAAATGCCCCTGCAGTATTTGAAATTTGAAATAACCAACCATCCTTAACCAAGCCATCTCTCCTCGAAAACCAGTCACATTGGACGTGTGGAATTAAGGCGTCCACAGAGAACTGAAATATGCAATGAACCAACATTCAACACGTACACGATTTTAACAGCTAATTTCATTGAACTGGATCACATGCTGGTAGTTACATATCGAGGGGGAACTCTGCGTTAGTCTTGATCAGCTTAAGTCTCGTAATTTCATTTGGTTCTTGCCTTTCATTTAAGTGACCTTTGTGGTAACGCTCTGGGCGCTTTTTACAAGAAATACGGTATATAGATATGATATTTTAATTTCTGTTGTAAACCAAGTTAAAGCGTGATTGTATAACCAACTATTAAATAAACAGTACAGGGAAAATTATGTTGCTCACCTCTCCGTCTCAGTGCTCCGAAATGAGGAGGCGTAACAGCAGTGAATTTTTTTCCCATGGGAAACTTTAAAATACTAAAAAATGAGTTAAGTGATGTCGTCTTTATACGAGATTTAGCTGTTAATTTGACGTGAGTCCTTAATCATTGTAATACGATTTAGATGGTAGATGGCATTCATCACAGAACTTATCTAAAATGTCATCTGTATTCTCTGTAGCGCACAAACTTACTGAACGGTAGCCGTTGTGCGTCAGTTCAAGTCAATTCAGCCGTTTCTAAAAAAGAATTAACTTTTACTTTCAACAAAGAAAAGTCCGTAACGATCTGAAAACATGTTAAGAGAATTAAACAGTTAAGTTGGAATAATCATTCCCTAAGGAGACTAGTCCCCCAGTGTTTTATAGACATCCTGATGAACGGTCTGTCTCAAAACAGCGCCCCGTCTTTATATCGAAAAGACCACATTGAACGCGTCGTTACAGCGTCGTGTTCCTTGGAAAAGGCGCAGCAGAAATAATGCAGGGAAATTTTTAAGATGTTACGTTGGTTACAGCGTACGGTAACGGTGTACTATAGTTACGTGGTTATGGTTAAGGGGTATGACTCCCTTAGGTCAACGGCGCATGAATTCAGGGTACAATTACACGTCCAGTGTGCTCGGGCCTTGAAGAGGTGGTAACGTTTGTGTGGATGCCATTTATATTTAAAAAGTTCAGATGTGTTAATTTTCACCCGTTGACAAGTATAGTTAAAATCTACACAAGCGTTCACAGAGCTTCAAAAAGTTTAAACATTTACCATGATTGTCGTTACTTGGAATACACCCTTAAATCTCGCGATCGGTTTCTACTTAGTCGCCAGGCGTAGATGGAATGGCCTGTTCCCCTTATACATCAGCTGAATACAACTACCAGAATGCTTTTCGAAATCTTATTTGTAATGCTAATCGAAGCAATTGTCATTCTGTTCGCTTTGGGAGTTCATTGTTTGCATGAAAATGAAAAAAACAACAAAGTATTCTGGTATTCTGGTATTCAGCTGACGTAATAAGGGGAACCAGCTATTAACCAATCAGGTTCGGGTTTTGTTGATATGTTTTTATGCAGTTCCGCCTACATTTAGCCACATGGTATCAACGAACTATAAGGCCGAAGTTCTGTCGTTTGGTAACTTCTATGGTGACTTCACCATGCCGTCATCAAAGAATGAAAAGCTTGATAATAAATTTTAAGTTTCACTGCATTTAAAAAAAAAAAAAGCTCGCATGGATTCCGAAAATGTTTTAAAGTATACTCCATGTAAAAAGTTAAGTGTAATATGCCACAAGAAGCTTCAAACCTTCTAAATTTGGCGTGGTTGTGGGCCAGCGCATGTTTAGTCTTCTGACGCATGCAGTTTTTGTTCGCATGTGGAGCTTTTAAGTTCTGACATGACGTCATAATGATGTAACGTCCTAGGTCACCAAACCAGTGAACTTTGTGCTCATTTAAATCTCGTATATCACATAATATCTTGTTGTTCAAATCTGAAATATTTTCTGTGAAAGTACTACATTTTAGCAACGATCTCTTTCTCCGAAATATTGCGCTGCGTCATTGTGTAGAATTGGTAAACCATGGTGTGATAACGCCTGGAGGTCTACAGACAACTGTCTGTTATTTTCGGTGAGATTATTGGGGATCAGCTGGTTTAGTTCACAGCCTCTTGAAGAAGAATAACACAAGTCGGAAAAACAAACGGCCATGTAAATTATTATAAATAATTTCTTTTTTACTTTGTGTTGTCGCTTTCGCATGAAACCCGTTACACGTTAACAACCATGACCCATAACGATTCTATTTTAGAAACTGCTTCGCTGGTAAATTATCTTGCGGGCTATTCAAAGGTCAGACTTTCTTACTTTCCGCCTCCCTCCCCATGGGACCTTGTGCTTCTGAGGTTGCGAGGAAGGCATCGGTTGGGTCGAGCAGTGGGCCTCGCTTCATTAACCACTCTCAATTTAGCCTTTTTCATGTAATCTTCAACTGACTCTGAGAAACAAGCAAACACATCCTTTCCTCAAGCTGGTGCAGAATTCTTGTTGATACAAAAGTGTAATTTGACGGTGATTAGACATGGGCGTATGGAAAATCTCAACTCGATATAGTTCAGTATCACATCGTGAGGACTTTCTAGTTAAGTTTCTCGAGTATTTTAACTCTTGCCAGACGAGACGTAATTCTGAAATTACTTTAGTTTCGACTTCTCTACTTTGCGACAAAAGTTTAGCTTTTATAAATTTTAGTTAATTATAATTTTGCCATGTTTTGGAGTATTTATAAATGTTTTACATTTTTTTGAAACTCAGTATAAGCAGCTCCATTCATATTCTTGGAAACAGGTTCTTGCACCATTGCAATTGTTGGTGAATATCAAAGAAACAACGGCACTTAAAGATCGTAATCTTATCGTGCATAAAATATTTGTTGACGTTATTTGAAGTAAACAACATAAGTCACTAAGTCTGACTTTATCATAGTTTATTATTTCTTAAATTATATGCTTCAAGGTTTTTTAAATTTTAGTCGTTTCTATGTCAATTTGCTGTCAGATATGTCGTTAACGGATGTAGGCCTTGATTTACGTAATGACCTACTTAATGATTACAACAAAAGGGTTTCCTTTGACATAGCAATCAACATTTTTGCGTCCAACCAATTTCGTTTAAATTGTGTACAAACGCGGGGAAAAAGTTCAAAGTAAAACAGGCCGACGAATTTTATGAAAATACTATGGGTCGTTTGTAAAATTTAGGCTTCGTTTCAAACGTTCAGTAAATAGCTAATTGTTAACGTGAAAATACTTGGACCTTCGCCTGAGTGCACAAAATTACAGCAGGGTATCACGTACAGTTGTAGTGGCGACGCAGGTGGCGAAACAAGAGGTTAGTTGTTTGGTGTGGTTTTACCTGGAGACGAAATGTGAGAAGTTGATTGGCAAGATGTTTATTGCGTTGTTGGTGAATGACAGCTCACGCAGGCCTGCAGGGTGGCTGAACTCATGACTGAAAGTTAGACCTGCCGTCCAAGTTGCAGTGGACACAACGTTGATTGTTTTCTTTTGTTTTAATTTGCTGGTTTGTACCGGAGATGAGCATAAAATTAAACTAATCTCGTTTGACGGTACACAAGAACGACTGGCGCAAGGATAGCTTTCGACATTTCACAGGTTTGCGTTTAACTTTCTTCACACGCTGCTTCCGTTCCTTTGCACGTAGTTTGCTATTAGCATTATGTTGTGTGCTTGCTGCCTCTCAGGCAAGGGAAGAAAGCATTTAAAATTCTGGCATTCTAGCACTCCTGTTCAACTGCTCTATAAAGATGTCATTTTAGTGGTCATCTAATCATTTTTATGTGTACAGGATAAGCATTATTGACGTACGACAGACCAGCGGATCTCGTACTATTGTAAGTCTGTTATTTTCGGATATGGTATCACGTCCATGCCGAACCTAACGAGCTTCATGTCGTTGAAGACTCTCTTGTCGGAATCATGTTCTTATAGCATATATTCAAAATACCATCCCGAACTGTAGTGCACTTTATTTAACCAGGATTAAGACGTCTTTGCTGGATTTTAGCTTTGATGTGATATTCGCTTAAATTATGCCATCATAATAATGTTTGTTAAAGCTCTTAGAAGCTTTCATCATTGCTAAGTTAAACGGTACCATACGTCGTCGCTTCGCCTCCCATCATCCCAGGTAGTCGCTCAACTAGTGTTTACGTCTGACTTGAATGTTTACTGTTTTAATGATAAACTCCAGACCCTTCTTATGAAAAGGATTGTAAACGTCGTTTACAGGGCATCAAGGACGTTTGACAGAAACCCATCGGTTTTACTCCCAGGTAACAAGGCGTGTATATCCTTAGATAGTACAGTTGAGTATATCGTAAATTGTATTAGCGTGGGAGTCGTAGATAATGTTTGTATATATGTATATCCTACCTGATATAGGTGTTTCTGTCCTATATAATGGAGATGTGCGTATCGTAAGAACTATAAGTCTGTAAATTGTTAGTGACTTAGGTTTGTTTATGTTTCATGCTAGTGTAGGTATCTGTTTCCCTAGATAACCTACTTTTATCCTAGATTGAGCAGGTGGATGTATTCTAAATAATATAGATACGTATGTCTTGGGTAATGTACATACTAAATGGTATAGGTATGTACATACCAACATCCGTGGGCAAAGTGCAAGGGTGGGGCCGTGCTACCCTCCCCACCCTTCCGTTGTTTTTTTTTTTAGTTTTTTTTTCCTGGCGAATTTGATACCACAATTGCAAAGCGATTAGTGAACGGATCATGCATGTAACTTTAACTTCTAGGGAGAAGCTGAGCTCTCTAAAACACTTTTAAAGCGAAGTTTCTTATCAGATTGTAAGAGTAGTGTATGAGCAGAAACCAAACCTTTGAGATGAATTTTGGGTATTGTTATAATCATGTTTGGGGCCAATCTAAATTAAGATGAAGCCAGAAATAATCCGAGCTTCTATCGTCACTTCATGTTTTTGTATTGGTGATGGAGGTCGGAGGTTAATAGTTGGTGTCCAGGTGGTTCTGAATGGGCTCATGTTTATACTTGCATAATATAGTTTTTTTGACGGGTCGAGATCTTCCAGGATAATTCGCATACTTTGTAAACTTAGCCACTGTTTGGGCACATTAGTTCGTTGTAATGTGTCGATACGCCTGTCTGACCAGATTTGGAAACGTTGCGGAATTATTTCAGTTCCAACGATATTTATGACGTACTGCTTGTCATCTTTCTCCAGCTACATAACTCACACAAAGTGAAACAAGGAAGATTTTTTGTATTTAAATCGAAATTTCATAAGTTTTTTTCATAGTAAGAGATAGCGAAAATTTGTTACGGTCAGGTTTGTCAACCACAGGCTATGGTTCTCCTGGCTCCAATACTGTATACCGTAGTAGATTTTTTTACTTCCTGAACGCAAGAAGTATTTTTGTTAGCACTTCGGAAGTATGCTGATGTGTTTACAATATGTGAAAAAAACGGCCATCAATTCTCGTGTATTAGATTTCACACGAATCATATTTGGACGAATGGAAAGTGTTGGTGAAAATAGTTTGAATACTCGTGCAATACTTTCCCACCTTTTTTCCAAGGCTTCATTTTTTATGAAAGTAAAGAATGAACATTGGTTTCTCTTGTTAAACCCAGTCTCAGTGCATGTGATTTTACGAACTTTAATTTTATACCGCTAAGCGCGAACCACCAACCTTTATATTGCTGTTTGGTGGATAATTAAGAGCGGTTGTTCATAGAATGGATAATGCTGTTCGTTCACAAGGAATTACTGGACTAGCTACTGAAGTCTTAAATAAGCGGCCCAAAGTTAGTGTTTAGTACATTGCTAATGCAGTGTTTAGCAAATTGCTAGACTTCAGCACACATCCACCAGTGATGTTCAGTTTGCTGCTCCAGTGCACACCAACTTCATTACGTGACCTTTGGGTGATTTACTTGGAGTTTCAAAGCCAAGTTCGGAAGCAAAATCGTGGGTGTTGTTAAGTATTTTATTTTTAGAATAAGAACTTCGATGATTGATGACACTTAACAGCAGACATAGCTTAGTCTGTACTTGGGAAAGGAATTAGTACGAAGGAACAAAATGCCTGTGTAGGTATCTGCACTCATCGGACGGCTCCTAGTTAGCTCTCGTGGATCAGTTGGTAGTTAGTGCGACTATTAAATCATTACGTTGTTGTATTTCCAAGCCTTACTTAAGGTCTGATGAAATTCCGCCTGTGCAACGAGTTGTAACTTTATCTATTGCGTATGCATGTTCTTATGAAGCAGTCGTGGGACTTGACACCACAGATTGCTTTTAGTTTTAGCGAGTTCAGAAGTCCTTCTAACATTTTCATGATTTCGTATATGAAAGGTATAGCGCGTATAAGAATACCTAGTTACCTGGAGTTTTGGCTACAGCCATGGCTACTTGGTACGTTTAGATAAATTTTAGGGCGACCTTTGAAGTAAAGCTTGTGTTTTTTTGAAGCACACGGAATTACACAAAGTACTAATGCATCCTGAACTAACATTTGCTTTTCATACGACATTCGGAAAGTATTTAAAAAGTATAGGTGGCTTAGTAAGTCCACGTCCACAGCTACGAACTGTTCACACGCACTTCAGAGTTAATGTCTACGGAGTTGGTATTGCTTGTTTATTGGCATTTCAAGATGTCTTTATAGCTTGACAGTATAGTGCGGGAGGGACTGGATTGCGCTGGAATTAAAGCTTACCATGTAGACCTCATGGTATGAGAAAGTTTTATCGTTTGTATGTAGTGCGGAGACGATACATCACTAGTTTGTTTATTTAGGTTTTTGTCCGGAAAACATATTGATGTCTTTCGCATATTGATGTCTTTCGCAGTAGTATAATGTCGTACTTGTTCTGGTTTATTATTGGCTGAGGCAGAATGTGTTTGCTTTCTCGCTGTCCTAAATTTGGCCTTCCGGCTTTGTCTTATTAATAGTGAGATCAGATATGCGTATTGTTTATCAACGATAGGGTAAACACGAGCAAAATATAGACAAACAAACGAAGACCAACTATCAGGTGTAAAGAGTTTGCTGGTTTGCGCGATATCCCGTGAGTGTCGCGTTTAGACGTGGTGTACCACACACTCCTTGCACTCATGTTCAAAATGACCGTCTTGAAGAGAAAACAAGAGAATGTTTTAACTTGTTCGATCCGTTCAACGTTCAATCGTCAGTCAACTATCGTCGTCAGATTGTATCACAATATTTGCTCATAGGAGGGTTCTACAGAGACGACATAGTCTCGATTGCTATTCCTAATGTATGAGATTCAGCTAACATCTGCACTTAAGGGGGTCTCACATTTTACTCCAATGAAGGGCTTTTGCTTGAAACGTCAGAGCTTCGCTTTCTCAATTTTTGGCAAAAAGCTACGTTCTAACTTTCACTCCTTCGTTCAAAACTACCTTCGCCGCCCTCTGTATTTCATATAAATTCTGGAGAGACGTACTTGCGTGTGTTTCCTTGTGCATTGGTTTGACTTCTGCACAATTCACTCACAGCTACAGTGACAGGCTGCGCGACGAGTACGTGTGATTGTGTAGTGCCGAGGAAGTTTTAAGTTCTTATTTTAATCGTCATTTTTTCAAGTTTTGCAGAACTGTCCAAATTACGTACAAATGGGCGTACAATTTCAAAACTTTCAAAACACAAGTGAAATCAAACCTTTAGTTTGGGAGAATCAGTGCGACTAAATCTAAACAATTTAGCGTATAATTTAAAAGTGTCTCTATGTATAAATTTTAGAATTACTATATGAAGTTGACCGCATTCGAAGTCATTCAGTTTTTTTCAACTTCTGTAACTGTAGCTAACTTTTAATGTAGCATGGATAAACATCTACATCAATTTCGTAAGATTATCGAAAAAACAGATCATTTGTTTTAGGCGGTGGTGAGAAAGGAACTGAAAGACCTCTTTGCCCCGTTTACAACATGGCGTCGATAACCGAGAATTCTTCTATCACGAAAACAGCATTTTCCTATTGGTCTTTCTATTGATTTTGCCCTTCATGTTGTAAAACGTGATATCTACGCTACCCAGCGAATGATTCAATTCACGCTATGAGGCCAATAGATTATAGCTGGTAACATTACCTTCAACAATTCTTAATTTCGCGTAACATGTACATTTTAATTACCAATGTTTTGTCCTCCTTACTATGGCCCATTTGTTTTCACTGACTTGTGCTGTTGAAGTTCAGTTTGCAGTGTATCCGTGAACGTCAATTACCGTTATTAACAGCATGTGTGTAATTTGTCGTGCAGATCTCTTAGCTCTTTTTGATCAGGTTGGTATGCATTGTTTGAATTGATATCATCACTTCAGGTGATATCGATTAATTCGCATCCATTCCACCTGTGATAAATTACCCAAGCGAGATTCAGCTGGCCGAGGTTATTGGCGAAGATGTGTTTCGCTCGTGTATTGCTGTAGAACCATCTAGTATGTAGACATTCTTTCATAGAAAGAAAATCGACAGTCTTGACGAAGTCATTGCAATTAAGAGAGATAACATACATGGAAAACATGTTTGCCATTCGTGACGGCTTTCAGGTTCTAAATATTCGCGGAATTTAACTTCTGATCAAAAGACATAACATTCTTCGTGTAGTTTGTATCGCTGCCTTAGATGTAGAATGCATTTGAAATCCTTCACAATCGACTATTCCTGTAATGGGCATTTGGATAACGTGGGATGTGTTGCCGCCGTTTAGTAATTCAGCAATCGTTGCATCAGTGTGAATGACTATTATCTTAATTTCAGCTGAACCTCGTCGTTAGGCTTTGATTATTATCGAACTTTGTAGTATTGCACTAAACGGCTAGAACCGAAGGCATTAAAGGCGAGTGATGCTGCCACTCTTGGACGAGTATGTTGTTACCTTACAAGTTTTGCAATTTTCTTTAGAGTTGCGCGAGAAATTACAGGCTGCCCAGTCGTAGAATGAGAAATCTAAAATTGAAGAAGTATTTAGCACACCCTCTGATGACCGAAAAAAGCAATGTAACTGCGTGCAATAAAATTTTGCAGCATATTTATATTCCACTATCTTCAATATCTGTGGAACTTCATTCGTTGAGCAGTAAGCAGTGTATCTTAGTGTTGGCAGCTGTGTTAAATAATTTCTTTATTTCAAACGTTTAGCGATCTACTGCAGGATCATCTCTGAGTTTTGTATTTTACGAGATAGTTAAGAACTTGATGGCCAGCAAATGACGTCTTCACGGAAATCCACTTATAAGTTGGTTGATGTTGTTGGATAGTAAGTGATGTGATAAACTGAAAAAGAGGAAGATATTACTGTGGAATTTTAAGAACAACATACTGGAGAGTTACTTGAACTTCATAATCATTTGAACAACCATTACTATGAAAAGTAATGAACACTGTTACTCCAAGTCTAGGTGCAAATTGGTTCACGAATAACATGAAAGGGATCTTTTAAAACCCAAGAAATGACGTAATGACAAGACAGTACTACAGCTCGAAGACGAAGTATCATCACACGAACTAGTCTTGTCCTTTACTCATATCTTGGGTTTCCATAAAGACTTCCTTTCTAGGACTACATGCCTTATTTTGCACATTTTAAACCCCGTTTACACTGTTAACATTTTGCGTACGTCACGGCTAAAACTTTGGCACTGGTGCCGCTATTTTTGTGCTCGACACGGGTGATTTTCAGTGTAAACGGTGCGCAATTCTTAAAATTTCGTACCCGTGCCTGAAAACTGAGCCGTGCCGAGATCTTATACAAAGGTGCTCGACACGGCTAAATTGCCGTGCCGTGCCCAAAATGCTCCAGTATGAGCGGGGTTTTAGAGTTGCGGGCTGGCAGTGGTTTTTAACACAGCTTTATCTGTGCGTGTCTTTGGTCTGGCTAAAACATCGAAGATATGATTGGTTCGTGATTCTTGACTATTTGCCGCGCCCTTTTTTGTGAAGTGGGGGGCTAGAGGAACTATTCTTTTTCTTCAACATAGGGACAACGTTCGGTTTTCTAAAGGCAAGAACTGTCATAAGTTATGTGCTTCCAGCATGTCAAAACACAGTAGACATTACGTTTCGTCAACACTTAGGCCCAGTTCAAACGTCGAGCTTTTCATGTGCCAAATCTAATGTTAATGAGCAAAATCCTTTATTTAAACTGATTTGCATTTGATTCGGCGCATGAAAAGTTCGACGTTTGAACTGGGCCTTAAACTACAGTGGGTTTCAAAAATTCAGGTGGCTAAATGCCAAACTGAATGGAAACGATGCACTATTCTCATTAGTGAGCACTTCGCGGTTTTTGTTTGGCTGTCTCAGTCGGGCCAGCCAGGAACTCGTTATTAACAGTCTTTGCTCCAGTACAACAAAGTTGGACATTTGACTGCTGAAAAGCTTTAAAACGGTCTTCCTCGTTCAGGGAAGACATGTCGGGCCGAAAAGGGTCAGGTGAATTGACTCTTTTCGGTCCGTATACGACTTATTAATTTTACTCTGGCTAACGCCGGACGATTTTACTCGTCAAGGGGAGACGTTTTGAACCAGAAAGGATCAAGTGGAGAGTACGTCTGGGCTTGACTATTCCAGCTGGATAATTAACGGAGAGGTTTAGATAGACAGAGGTACTCATTAGCCATCGAGAACCTGGAATAGTCAGCTTGATGGCAAAATCATTCACGATTAATTTTGCACGGCCTGCCAACAAAAGAATAACAATATCCCAATGATTGCATTCAGTAGAATCAAAATGCGAAGTCCAAATTTGACACTGAATCACTCGTTGCAAGTCTTCGTCCAATGTACTGGATTGGGACGAATGCACTGGTTTGTGGAAGGCAGATCACCCTCCGTTAGTGGTGAGGTTTCAGCAAACTTTTTTGTTTTTTCTTTTGAAACTTGTCACATGTAATTGGCTGTTCTTTTAACCTGCCGACATGATTGAAACCTGAAACGTAATTTCTCGACTCACGGAACCTTTTAATCTTATGTCGAGCGAACGAAACGGTTTTCTTGAAAGAAAACATGAACCCTGAAACCTTAACTTCCTAATAGGATGATATTCCTACCCTAAATTTGTCAGAAATGAACTTATTGCGCGTTGTATTTATCAGGTAAACTTGGTCGAAAATTTCTTACTTACACATATATATATATTGCAATCACGTGACGAACCATATTTGATTACTGGTTGGTCATTTTTGGACAACAATTGTCATTAATTGAACTATTGTCAACAGCACTTTGGTGAAGCTTTTGAGTTATGTCAGCATCGACATTTCTTTTGTAAACAATACTGTTAGTTTCCTGGGGAACTGCTCGCGCTTTATAAACATCGCTTCTGCGGAACTCGCTGCGACTCCTCACCCACAGTAAACATGAACAAACTGACTCATTTGCACCAAAACTTTTGCCATCTGATGCATTAATTCGACAGATAATACATTCAAAAATTTACCCTTATATCTACGCGTGTTGTTTTTTTTTCTAATTTCTGTCAGGAAGTAAGACGTGAAAATAGAACGTGGTGTTTAGATGGTTTAATTTCATTTTGTCACTATGCCTCTTCCTTTCAGTGAGTAAGGAAAGTCTCCTGTAGCGATGTCTACTCCTAGGGTTCTTGTCAGCAAGTCATAATGCGATAAGCTTCACAATTACTGCCTTTCAAAATAACAAATCTGCGATCGGTGTTCCGACCCTGGATAGTTTATCCGGTGGGTAAATTCTACCCTGTGGCTGAGTGTGCGATCCATTGGATAGACACCCTAGCAGCGACATAACGGGCTCTCGGAAACTTATTTTGAGGTAATCGAACTAGTACAGTGGATAAATTTTATCTGCAGAATGGGAAGTTACCCACCGGGTAAGAGGTTTTCCAGACTTCAAACGACTGACCCCTGGTTCTTTATATCCAAGTTTGTCAATGCTCTGTCGATTAGGCAACTTGCGTTACAAAATGAAAAGCCAACATTGCTTGGCGTGGCGTTACTTTCGTTTTAACCAACCTTTTTTAAACTGGCGCCCTACTTATCTTTCAGATTTACATGTCTTGCGCGTTTTTAATTGGTGCCGTTTCGTTGGGAGTCGATGGTGTGTAATTGCATTAACCCATCTCGTCTTACAGGCTAGCCACTGCTTCAATGTTGTGGCGAAGCGAAGCTAGATACTTATAACCGAAAACAAAATTCCCGCTGTATATTTTAGAGTAAACGACAGGTGGCAATGATCGTACAAAGTTAGAGAGAACGAGCAAAAGAGAGAGAGAGAGAGAGAGAAAGAGAGAGAGAGAGAGAGAGAGAGGATATTCCTTTCTACAATATTCTTGAAGTGCTGTCAAGTTTGGCGATTTATCCTGTCCACTTGGTGGTGGTTTCCTTGGCAGAGCTAACCAGTCAAAAGATCTCATACACGTGGCGTTGGTAAACCCCTAGAGCGACAGTCGACCAATCAGCGGTCAGCAGAATGCTTATATTTCATCACATCTGTTGAGTCGTGTTTTCGTCTCAGGTGACTCAATATTCGCTTTGGCTGAACTCTCGTTCTCTCCAACCATTCGCTTCACAACATGCCAGATGAAACTCCTCACACGGTGATCGTCCTGGCTTGCCGAAGTATTTCAGCCGAAAGTGAATGCGATGAGGATCAGCGGTGTTTGTTCGAGTTAGCTTACTTGGTCTACGATCAAACCCAGAACAAGGTAAAGCGGTCGTCGTTTGCATCTCAATAAGATATATCCGATTTCCGTTCCGTGGGTGTGATTGAAAAAAAAAATATTTTGACGTCGTTCAACGAACGCTTTGCTTGTTCATGCCTTGCCACTTAGCGTGCGGGGTTTATCTCGCTGAAAAGCTCTTCGTCGAGACTTAGGGAAGAGTTTTTGCTTACTTTGCAGGTTGTATCGAGCCTGGAGAAGATTATTGAGCCAGTGGCACCGGAAAAGAAGGACGATTTGCAGAGTTATTTATCAAATGGCTCGGGACTGATCGAAGGCGAAGAGTTGGGAAGCATCCTCCAACAGGTGAGCAAGTGTTGATGCTTTTATATGTCTAATTGTGAGAGCGTGAAGTGCGTTGAGTTGCTGACCAGCCAAGACTGTGCTTAAGCAATCAAGCTTTGCGTGTGAGGAGGAGGAGGCGGCGGCAAGGTTTGCTGGCAAGGAAAGCGGCCGGTGACTATGTCACCAAATGTGCTTATGTTGTACGATCGAAGTAGAATAAAAGCAGAGCCTTAGACTAGTTAACGTAAACTGTTGGTTAACGAGGCTTTTCAGGTCACAGGATAGCCGTGGGTTTTTTTTTCTTCTTTTTATTCTTTAAACGAACCAAGATCAAAGACAGTCTTATGCCGCTTCACTGCATCCCTGATTAGTCTTTGTACCGCAAAGTGCCCTGGAATCGATTGTAAACTAAACGAGTTGTTCAAGCCGTTTGCTTCGATCTATTGCTCGTCCGCATTGGCTGTTTTTGTATTATCAGTCAGAAACTACTTGTTCATAAAATATTTACCATAAGGAAGAGCCACGTATTCCGTGCTTCTCGAGGATCTCTTTCTGAAGCAAAACATAACAACGAGAAGCCGAAGGCCAGACGATCTGGAAACTAAGCGACCAGACTCTTAGTACAGTTCTTAGCCGAAGTTAAACCATAAACATTTTATAATTGCGATATTCGTATGCGCTTTGCGAAGTTTGCAGTTACAATGGTAACAAAATTGACTCTTATGAATTTAACATATGAGAGCATGATAACGCAATTTACGCATTTATAATTACGCCGGATAGCAATTTTAATCAACGAGGAAACTTTATCTAGGACTAGTGCATATATACGGACCCAGAGTGCAGCGGCACGTAAGGATCTTTGCACCGCTCAGTCCAGCAATATAACTATGCGACTTACATTTTGGCAAGCCAGCTAATTAGTGTTTTTGTGACTGGAACAATGGCAGTAGGCGTGCCAGTTGTCTTGCAAAGCATAGACGAGGTGTGTTGGTTTCAGCCAATCAGGGACACAATATAGGGGGGACGTTGGAAGTGATGTTTTCAACAGACAAGTCGTTGTTCAGGCTTGGCTGACTATCTCGTCATTTCATACAGCAAATGTGCATTTTGGTGATGAGGTTACAAGTCCAGCAGTGGGACTGATATGATGATTTTTACTTTATACTGTAACTGATTTTCAATTACTGTGGTATTACGATGGGTCTATCCTCAGTGACGTGAGGTGAAGAAGTCCAAGTAGAGGAAAAAAGTTATTACAGCTGTGACAATGATGGTCATACGTTTGATGAATTCTTCTCACTCTGTTGATTTTACTTTATATAATCCGTTTTACTGCATGTTAACACTGAGCATTCACACAATTCTTTTTGTGGACGTGAACAGAATTGAAATGACGCTATATGAATGCTAAACACCCAACTGCTAACGACTTTGTCCCACTTTTATGAGGTTCGGGATGTCCTTTTCCTGTAGATATAAAGAAATTGCGTACAAAGGAAATCGTTTTTGTTCGCTTTCACTTCTGGAAGAAGTTACCTTGAAGTCCATTGTTCAAAACCAGCGTGGTAAATGTGCCGCGATATTGTGTGACTACATACAAGAATAAAAGAGGTTCCACAGTCGTAATTGTTTTGGAGGCTAGAGTATCATTTCCTGCAGCCTTATGTTAACAGTTTGCGATGTTAGTTTTTCAGTTTATAATGGCTGGTATTTACTTTGCTATGATCCGGCCTACACCTAAATATTTAACTCTATTACAGATGTAAACATGTCTTTTAATATATTTATATTTACGAAGAGAGAGAACCAGTTCTTATATGATAACCCAGGACTTTCTATTTCCTGACTTCGGTTGTATTATGGCTGACCGAGTAAGTATTGGGAATTCAAGTGCTTTCATCTGTTCCCTCTTGTACGAAAGTAATCGATGAATTTTGTTAATATGTAGGGGAGACCTTTTTTGGACGTTCACATGAATTGGATTTGTGTCCAATTTTGTGATAATTACCGAACGCTTTGACGTTTTCTTAACCGAAAGACCTGCCCCAGAAGATACAGGCGTATTAAAAATGGCTCCTGTTTCGTTGTGTCCGCGCTGTCTTTCTTTTGTGTAGACAAGGCATACCTAGGCCAAGAGTTCAGTCTTTCCTTTCAGTCTCGTGTCTGAGAGCTTTACTCAAGTGAAAAAAGGATTTCTCTGTTAAAAAATAGGTATTACTAGACTTCAAAACATGTGGAGTTACTTGTCATCTCAACTTGACGAGCTCCTATGTCGTGACAAAACAATTGACTCCCGACTCATCTTTCATGTTGCCAGTTGCTGTTTTCTTCTTAGTGTATTCGTGGTCTTTGCCGCGTCAGAACGTTGTTTGAATCCGTCGTGTACTATTCTAAGCTTTGGATACGAAAGAAACCGCTAATAAATTTTTGCACAAGGATATTCCATAAACTTACAGCCTTCACATCAGTGATTCCTTGTTCGTTCGCATATTCTTGAGGTTGCGTGTGTTTCATGCTGTTCGTAGGCTTTGTGTCACCTGTGCACACAGCTGTTCACTGAGAAATAGATTATCGAATTTTTGTAAGATTATTACCGGATCTCTTTTAGATTAACAAAAAGTCGGCTTAAGGATTTCACCACCACTGGGTCTCGACACGATCTTCCTTCGCTCGAATTCTTGTTTTATTTTATATAAACATAACTCTTTATCAACAGTTCTTTTTCCAAACGAATTTTGATATGTTGGATTTATGATTTCTCTGTTTGCTTCCCTGTTCTCTCATCCTCTCGTCGTGTCCTGTGAAGAAGTTTGTCCTCAGCCGTTGCGTTTTGCTGGGAGAAGTTGGGTAGATATGTATTTGTGTACATTGGTATTCCAAGGGATTTGTCGCGATTGTCGTGGTAATTGTCTATGATCTTAGTTACAAGACGCGGAATAATCTTCTCAAATAAGACCAAAGAAGATAAACGGCAAGATAAAAGCCTTAATAACATTTTCTTCCAATTAAAATCCCCTTTTGGACAAATCTAGTGTTTATTTCCATTAAGAACTCCGAATGCAGTTTACCTTCGTGGCAAAGAAGCAGTACTTCAAAGTTTGCTGGTTCGCGTCTGAAGTACTGGTTTGCTATCCTCGAAAACGTTAACACTTTCCCACGTAAGAAAGAATTAAGAGGACTGTTATAATGCGATATCATGCCCTTAAGTAGAGTTTGGCTTCCTAATGCATTAGTTCAAGAAATAATTTTTTCTTCGTGCCAGTTAACCTTTTGCTCCAAATTTGATCTATCACATGATTGTTTTGCCTAATGAACTACCTAACGTGGACGTGTTAAGATAGTTTAACGTCCATCCTATAGGAATAGAACTTTTTTTTTTCGTTCCTCACCTACTGCTGGCAAAGATTACTTCGTGGAGAACAATAACCAGACATTTGCCAACTTGGTCTTACCACCAAATGATTTACTGGTATTTTTTTCAACTCCTGTGTATCTTGACAAGTCTGATAAAACTGGTGTCGTTGATTCTTTTACTTTTGATAGACTTTTTGTCAAAGGTATCTAGTGGATCCTCCACTAATTATCTCGAGAAATGTGCAATTTGCTGTTTTGTCCTTAAAGGAAAGATAAGCTTTGACTGGTTGATCGTACTGTTGCGCTGTACTCTACAAGGACCTGACCTCGTCGGTACACTTTTATGTCTTATTTTCAGTTATGTTAAAGTTGTTAATCATTTATCAAACAAAGTGAACCTGTTCTTCAAAAACTTTTACCGGTCAGCTTACTGACCTTCAATTTTTTTCATTAAATTCTAAACAACATTTTAGAAATACTAACTCGAACTTTTCAAGTGTTCACTAAAGTGTAATGTATTCATAAATTTTGACATTTTCATACTACAACGATACATCTATACCACGCTGTCGTACTGCTAGGTCGGACATCTCTTGTTATTGAAGACTTCGGGCTGCTGTGATGATAATATATCTTGAATGAAAAAATTAAATGGATCTGAAAATATTAACCAACCCTCGTGTCCCTTAGGACTGCGAAACTTCTGAAACTGAACACCTAATCTTCATGATATCAGTATTTCGTAGACATTGTCCTGCATTTTTTAATTATTAATACATAGAGACAACTACTGCAAGATATTTCAAATGCCTGGAGTGGAAGAATCCTTCAGCGTCATATATTAGGACTGCTTGACCAGCAGTTACTTATTTTTATGGTTATGTTTGTCTGGTGACTTCTCTATGTCAAAACACTTAATTTAAGACTTCGTTAAACACTAACATGTTGGAGGCTGCTTTCCTTTAGCATGTTTGTTTACAATGTGCTTTTGTCATACTGAATGTTATTCCATTTGTGTTCTGAAAAGGAAATGACATTACAACATGTTACGTAATCATTCACGAAGCCGGGTAGTATGAGGATACGAATGGCCAATCCATACGCTCTAATCGGTCCGTAATAAAATAACATATTACTGGTAGAGCTAAACCTTTGTCATTCCATTGTTCATTTGTCAAGTTTGCGCCAACACACACACACACACACACACGCACGCACGCACGCACGCACGCACATGCACGCAAACCCTCTGACAAACACACACACACACACAACGACACTCGTACGCGCAGAAACGTCAGCCTGCGCCACACACAGCCGGCTGAGGGACCTCTACGAACGTTTTGTTCTCTATTTGCGACAACGGGTGAAGCGTCCTTTTTATGGTGGTGTATATAACCTCATCTAATGTACGTTGCTTTATTCCTAGCTGCCCTCCGTTCAAGATCTCGGGTGCTACGAACAAAAATATGGACACCTGTGGCACACGTTTGCATTGTAATCCATTAATTTAATTCTCCATATCCTCAAATCTTGTTTCACCTGATCGAATTGTACGTGAAATATCTTGCAGCTTTTAGACTATTTAGCCTCTCAATTTTACTTGAAGACGTGGTATTTTCAGAGAAAATGCTGTAAACTGTTGTGTTCTTTCACTTCAGAGGACAGAATTTTGTTTCGTGCTCTTGAGGTGATAAATTCATTTTTGTGATCATCTGTGCTACCTGAGATTTAATCCGGCCACCTTGGGCCATGATAAGCCGCTAATTTGAATCATACATTTCCAGGCATGTTGTTGTTTCAAAGTCATATTGATATAATTGTTGTCAGTAAAGACGACGGTAAAAAGAAAGTGAAAACATTTATTTACCTAAAAAATGTCTCATTTCTGAGAACCAAATTGGCGTAGTCTTTAAATAGTGTGTGACGAACGTTAGAGTTGTTCAATATCTAGGCCCCCGGATTTGCGAACATGCCTTGACACGATTAATATATTAGATATTTTAATGATGAAAAAAAATGCACATTCAGCTTAATTGACCTTGGTCTCGCTGTTGTACTCGGTGGTTCTTACCACGGGGGACAAGTGCAGTTTCGTTTACGCTGATGAAAACCACGTTCTTGGTAAGGAGATCTAAGTCGTAACTTCAAAAGTTGAAGCTGTCCAGAGAAAGTCTCAAACTCGTTAATCTCGTAACTGCTCTCAATCGAAAGACTGCTTATCGGTGATGTGGCTTTAATTGTGATACACTGTCGAAAGTTTCTCTAAAAGAGCAGAATCAGTTTGTATACATTTAAGAAGGTAAGGGAATACTTACTTGGCACAGAGGTTTAATGTTGTCGTGTGAACTATTTTTACCTGTTGCCAATGCAAAGGTCATCGAACACGTACTTGGAAACGCTAGTTAACTAAGTAAGAACTTCGAACCAACTGTTACTGTTTGTAGACAACATCCTAGAATTCCTGGCTGATGCTTTGTGGGCAATTTCGTTTCTTTTCTGTGATTAAATCGATGTATTTCTTGATGATGGGTCGACATGCATGCATGAACACGTTTCCGAAGACAATAAGCGTTCGTTGGCGATGACGTATCCACTTCCTATGCGCAAAACACTGGGAATATTACCGGAGGTTGAAAAGCCTCTGTTGTTGTCGAGCACTCGCTCACCCTGTGTGTCTTTCTGGCGTCACTACACTGTTAAACATCAGGGACGTACTTCATTGTGGTTTTGCTTTGAGTTTCAATGGAATCCATCGGGGACCAGGCGACTGGTTATTTGAATTTCTGTAGTAATCGAGTTTATAATATTAATCCGCAAGAAAAGTTTAGTTTAGCACAGATTTGAACGTCCGGAGTTGCCTTGCATCATCCAGAGTGAGTTTCTTCACACATTTAGCCTTTTATATTTAATTTTGTGAACGGTTATACTGCGTTACTTTGGCTATAATCCTGTCACAGTTGAGAGTTCGCCTATTTTTACTTGAACTCCGTCCAAAAGCTCATCCCGTTCATGGTAATACTTGCCTCAGTCATCTGCCAGACGGTGCAAAAACAATGGTGTCTGTGTCGAATTTTCAGTGTACGTCCGAACACCCCCAAATTCTTAATGAGCGCACCATTTTTTCAGTATTTGCGTCAATTGCTCAACAATTCGTGCAGTGCACGACTGTTTGGAGGTCTGCTCAACAGATATTAAACTTTCGTGGGCTGTTATAAAGACTGATACGTGTGTTTGTGGTTAAATTGAGAACAACAAGATACCCTTATATATTGTTAATATTGCTATTTTATTTCGCAGTTGGAGTTACATCTCGACAAACAACCGGCCTATGTTGTTACCTGTGGGCCATTAGCTTTGCGCCATTTTATTCATCCCCAAGCCGGTCGAGAGAAGATCAAACTACATGAAGGATTGTATTCGTATTTTGACATTAACTTAGAGTTCAAGAGAAGCTTTCCCCAGCATGGCGACGACGCAGACGACATTTATCAAATAGCCTTACGTATCCTTTTCAATATAATACGCCGTTTGTTGATGTCCATGTATTTCGTAATAGTCTGACCGACTAAACTTTGAACTGGTTTAAAAATCGAAATTGTCCCATGTCATTCTAAAGCACTGCGAAGTTGATGGCTCGTTGCCTTGTTGTAATGCCCAACTCGTTAAATGTCTTAATAGATAAGTCATTTTATGTGGTAATTCACAAAGATCATTTATGAATTTCCTTGGTTTTTGAGGGTAGCGCTGCTCCCTCTCCCTCTTATATCGCGGTATGTGCATAATTGGTTCTCTCCACTCTGAATTATTCTTGACTAGAAGATCTTCGGGGCAAGGTGATCTTATGTCAAAGATTACTCAAAATTTCGGGTAACCATGGTAAGCTGAAGTTAGGCATAACTCGTTATGTTCGTGAATAAATCATTAGTACTTGGCAGATCAACGGAGAAATTTTTAGCCTTTAGACTTGATTTTGGAGAAGAAGGATGTTTCCTTGCACTTGTATCTGGTTGTTACCCGTTCACGTTAAGAAAAAAAAACATAATTAAGCTGAGTTTTGATAAACGTGTTTCAATTTTCATCCGCCATTTCGAGTCTGATTATTAAAGGTGGAAATTTTCTCGCTAAGTTTGGGTAAGCGATGTTATATGTGGGCTAACTGCCGAGGCGCTCGTGATTACTATACTAGTTTGGTTTTCAAATCATTTAAACAATAGGTTTTTAGACATTTTGCAAGCTTTGGTGTAAACGAATTACACTTCATCGGTTTGCTTTCCTCTGTCCCTCAATATTTCCACGTTCTGAAATTTTGTGTCGATCGTTCTTAAGTCCGTTTGTTATAAGGGGAAAGCTCATAGAGACGGGAATTGAAAATAGGTCTATTGCGTTATTAATTGAAGCATTACCAAAACTGCAATGGTCTCTTTTACTATTGACGACACATATCTGTGTCAGTTATTACTGCTCAAAATAAAACCGAAACCACTTCGATATCCATTGTCTTGGATCACCGCATTGCTATTTATGGAACAGTTAATGTGGCCGTCAAAGCGATTCTTACCTATTGTTTTAGATAGCCTGCGGCAAAATCGTCTCTCTGTGACCAGAGGATTGATGGCGGGTGAAGGTAACAGAGGATGTGTCACTACTGGTTTTCAAAATAAGATATCGGAGATCATGTAATGTTTTTGGTCTTAGTAGTTGGTCAGATCCGTTGTTTCAAGAACAGGAAATCATAATTGTAAGTCAGTGAGCGAGGCGGACGGAACCTAGGTCGATGAGGGCTGGAGGGTTGTGTCAAAGAAATTTACCCAGTTAGCGCAATTTATTCTACATTATTACTGGACCGAATTTTCCTCCAATTTGACACAAACACGGCAGATTTTTGTCCAAATTTTTCCGGTTTGGGTAATATCTGTTCTAGTTTGCTGGATATTTTTGTTTAGGAGGTTGCAAATGTCCACATCATCCAGTGAAAATGACTCTGATCAGTAAATTTGACCAGATACAAGTACAGGATTGTGTCATGGAATTTACTTTCTGATTCATATTTTTAATGGTCAGTTTCAGACAGCTTGATGTATTAGATCAAACAACATTGACAGCTTTGGCCCGTTGTGCTTGTATAATGTGTAGAAGGTTCCAACTGGACTGATTTACATCATGGTTGGCCAACATGTAGCATACCGGGCGCGACATCTTAAAGCGACATAATACGAGAAGGCGAGGGAAGAACCGAGTACGTAAATACCTATTATGGTGTATTAGTGGAACAAGGATAGGTCTAGACTATACACTTTATAGACTTCAAAAGTGTACCCATGGATTTGAAAAATAGGTGATAATGACTAGTGATTACCATGATTTGAGGAAATAAGTGAATTATTCCTTCCCGTCCACGTGTCTCCTATTGATGATTACAATCTTCTGGCGTTGGCGGAACTCGAGTCGCAAAAGTCCAATCGAACTGGAAAAAATTAGGTATGTCTTTCAGAGGATTTATAAAAATCCCGAAAGACGTGAACCTAAGAGAATTTCGGAGATCGTCCAACTGCTTTTGCGACGTCACGGTATAAACTTATTCAATATTTTTTTTATTCTCAAGGATATGTTTATGGAGGTATATAAGCTTCCTTCTGTTTGATATTGCGATGTTTTTCAAAATATATATTGATATTCTAATTCTTATTTACGAAGTCATTATATCATAAATCACAAGTTTTCTCCATGGCAACATTTGTCCCTCGATTTCGAAAGAAAAACTGTGAGAGAACTTTACGTAATAAAACTGAAGGATTTAAGTTAAATAGCCACAATACTACGGAGATTTGGCTACAAAATTTTCCTGAACTCTTCAGAGCACAATAACCGATACATCGGACACCAAGAACAAAGGAACCAGTTAGACAGCAAAGCAAGGACAAAGAGTTAACAAAGGACAAAGGATAACAAAATCATGTATTAAAGGATTAACTCAATCACTGTTTTCTTGCCCTGGTTCTAAAAATTAGGATCCATGCCAAATGACACAGTGATTTGTGAAAGGAAATCGTGTATTCTCCTGTCCATATCTCGGAAACTATTTAACATATACATTTCAATTTTGGCATGTAGAATTCTTTTATGTTGATAGTCCTTGGGAAATAAATGATGAAACGTGGATATATTAAATTTCGGACGTCATACTTCGCTACTTCACTCATCAGATCACATTCTTGTTAAAGATTCCAAAGGCGAACGTTCCTTAGGCCTCTTCTGCCATCGTCAGATTTTAGGAGGCTGTTTACGTAAGATGCACTAACCCGGACAACCAGATGACCCATGTCTCAAAATTATTCAGTTGTACCAACTTTGTACCGTACCTACTTCTAAACTGGAAAAAATTGAAATTTATTGTGGATGTCGTTCTTCCCCAAACCACTCAGCCCCGCTAACGAAGCTGCCCAAGCTCGTGTAAACATCCCTTAAAACAATCTTCATCGCAATGCCAGAAGAAGGAAGTTTGTGTAGCCCTAAAACTCATCGTTGGTAACACGAGGCTAGCCAAAAACCGTTGTGCTGTTTATGAAAACAATTCATTGAGACGAGACCCTAGTAAATTGCGGGCTGCAATGATTCTCAAACTCGTAATCACACTCTATTCAGCCATTTAGGGATTAAATACGTGGCTTTAGTACTACTGACGATTATAGATGGTCGTCCTGTTGGTGATTCAAGAAAAACTTTTTTCTGAACGTCTTATTGAAATTAAAAGTGTACTTTCCTGATGGTCGCTGAACTTACTGGGACGTTGTGGAATCACGAGTTTTAAAGAGATCTTTCATCGTCTGTTCACTCCGAACTTGGGAAACATTTACAGGGAAACATCACTTTCAGTTTGGCTCCGGCTTGTAAAAACATTGTTTCCACCGTCTTTATTGATTTTACCGCACCCGAATTATGGGGCGCTGTAGTAAATCAAGCTTTCGTTGAAGTAAAAATGTTTCTGGAAAAAGTCAGAAACATTCTGTCTTACCGTGAAAGAAGTTATGAAAAAAATAGGAAAAACTGATGCATACAATGTGTTCGAAACTTTTATTCCAAATGTTTTACGAAATCTGGCTTTGCTCATTCACCACAGATTACAGCCATTGGTAATTACCAAAATACCTTGACACTTACATGGGTATTACATGTCAAGCAAACCGGTCCAAACTTAAAACCTTAGTCCACCATCTTAGTCGATGTATTTCAATGATTCTAAGATTAAAAGTTTGAAGAACGTCGTTCCACTTCGATGTTGCTTCGATGTTGCCCAATTGATCATCGTTCCTATTGGCACTATTATTATCATTATTCTTATCACTATAATCATCATCATTATTATTGGTGGTAGTATTTTAAACAAAGGCTTTGTGGGTGACATTGGACATGGCCGCGGGCCCGTACATTGACTGCCCATCCAAGAGCCCCTCAAGAGTGATTGCGTCAATAAGTTTACTTTTAAAACGTTCTGGGAGCCAAGATGGACTTTCACCTGATGTTTTTGATGATAAACCGGCCAAAACCTGGTGGTTTTGTTTTTGTTTTTATTTTTAATCCTAGTCCACCATTTACCGAATTAACCAGAAAGTTTGCTGTGATAGATGAAGCAAGTAATTCATATATGACTACATGAATGTGGCATGATTCTGAAAAGACTGTTGCTTGAATCCCCAAAAGATAATTTATACAATTCAGAAAACAATGCATGACATTTCCACGGGATTACGACCATCAAGCTAAACGGCTTTTGGTTTGTTTATTGTAATTAAATGATATTTCCGTTTAGCGATGGGAAGAAATTTAGATTTACGCATTCTCCACCGTGGTGCCAAATGCAACACTACTCTAAATAAAATTGGTTCTGTACAAGTTGGTCAAATATTGTTTGCACGTTATAAATTACTGACCTAATGTCTATGCAAGGAGCTAATCTGGTTAAGACAGCCGATGTTGTTAACAATTGGGGATTATTTTATGACAAAGGAAAATGTTAATTTATAAAGTCATTTGCATTTCAAAATTCTCATCGTAACAGGCATAGACCTGTCTTGCTTTTTTTCTCTGTTCAATTTTTGCCTGCCTTAACGACCTTGAAGATTTAAACATCGACCTTCCCTCTTCGAAGCCACAAGGACTTGAACTCTGTAGAATTATCCTTGAAGTCATGCACCAGTTGCCTTTAGGTGGTAGGTCCAATCACGCTTTTTAATTAGTGTTCCAGAGTACTTGAAGCAATGATTTTATTGACAATTCCCCAGCGTAAAACTTATCCCACAAATTTCAGGTTTTCTTACATCTTTCTTTGTTCCCAAGGTTTCCGCCAGGTAATACAGCCACAGTATTCTCAAGTTCAAAGGTAAGCTGTGTTTAGGTCTGTGTATTATGAGGTAAATATGCCAAGATAGTTTGTTCCTTGTGGGTTTGAATTTCAAAATATCCGTATGAACAAGGGCTAAAGCATTTGTTTTTTCTATCCAATGCTTTGGGAGTTTATCTTGTTTTTTTGTTCTTTTTTTCTTTCTTTCTTTTTTTCTGTGTATATCTTAGTTTTATCTTCACAAGCACTTGCATGATTTAGAAGGTATTTCGTCGGGACGCGTAGGTAAATTGGAAGAGAAACGTTTTTTACCAATACTTGTATGTAAACGGAAAAGAATGGTATTCTACTATGTTCAGGACGAAATCAGTTGAAACAAGTATGCTTTTGTGTTTTCCGAGCGTTGTTGTGCCAAATCAGAAACCTTGTTACGTGGGAACGGTGAATTACCTGAAAATCTAAGACTGAAAAGTAAAAAAGCAGTTGATGGAAAATGCGTTTTTTCTTTATGTAGCAAAACGCCAACACGAAAATGAATGTCATTGATGCAATCTCTTCGCTTAGCAAGAGATTTTTCTTTCGTTTTCAATCGTTAATGACGTGAGTGTCGTAATTTGAAATATTGTTTTTATAAATAATGCGGTTTTTCCCAGCCTGTCGCCCGGGAAACTGGTTCAGTTGGATGTTTTTCGTACCGAAGAAATTTTTACTTGACTTGATATTGCAGTTGGTACTACTCAATACCTTTTGCCCTTAGAAAAGCAGGTTTTCCTGTAAGGCGACAAAGTTGTCTCTATTTGAAAGAATGTTGTGTTAACTTTACCGAGCATTCGTGACTTGCCGTTGTTAGGCAACTCCATTTTATGTTTTTATTGCTGTTATTTTATTTATTTTGTTTATTTTTTAGATTTCATTGATTTTATGTTATGTATGGAGAACAGTTTTTAAATGGGAATTGGGTTTCCCCCTACTGTTATCCTCCCTTGTATCTTAATTTTCATTATATTGTAGGGAAAGTTTTCTTAAATATTAAACATTGTGCTAGAGAGCGCTGTCCATTTCCACTGTTACATGGGACAGTCAGATAAACCCGTCCAGAGGAACAAGGTAATCTCCATTCCGGGCAAATCGGGATGGTTGAAGAGCCAAAGTCAGATCGAACTCCATGACTGAAACGTATCATATTTCAAATTAATAAATAATTTTTATTTTCATTTTTTTTAATCCTGCGACTTGAATATCCAAGACAATCTCGATGATACACTGACATGTTTACTTGTTTTAATTTTTGTCTTCTGATCAAACTTTTTGCCCTTTTTATCCAGCGTCCAGTCTCCTTGTAACCCACGCCCTGCAACACTCATACTCAGGTCGTGTGACCGTCACCCCCCCTCCCTCTAACTCCTAAAAAGGGACTGCCGTACAATATAAACCAAATACCGAACAACTGGAATGATCTGCCTGATCGTGTCTCTGAAAGACACCCAAATATTTGATTATTTCCTTGTGTCTCCATTTATCTCCAGTTGTGGGTTAAAGTGATGGCGCAGTAAAGTAAAGCCATCTTTCGGAATGAATACTCTTAATGAATGCCGCGTATATTTGAGATCTACGTACTCCAGTTAAAGTACGGATGGTTTAAAGCTGATATTCTGTTTTGAAGCTCCTAATGCACAGAACAGTTGATTATTAGTGGGCTTATTCAAAATAGACTTAATGGCGTTATAGTAATACAGTGTGGTGCATGGTAATCAAAACGAATCCCATGGAGTGTAGGCCTCCGTAGGCTGAAATCCATGAAACAACTCTGATTCTTTTTCAATGTTAATCTTTCGTGCTTCTCATGATATGCTGGCTCAACATTCAACACTGGTTTAGGCGTGGGGTAGAACTTTAAAAGCAAAATCCAAACGTTTTTGTGTTTTATAGTAACAATGTTAATACTTATAAGTTAGCAAAGAGTTCATTGTATACTGGCATGTCCCACGCACTTTGTGTCATGACTGTTACTGCTGCTGCTAGTTGCCAGATTCTCGTTCACCTCAATCTACCGTCATCGAAAAGTTACGTCATTAATAAACGGAATCACTTTTTTAGTGTAGGACCATTGTTAGAAGACACCATCGTACGTGTTCGTGGCTTTAGTCCAAGCACTGGGGAGTTCAAGCTGGCCAGATTTTTTTCGGGTCTTAACATCGAATGGTGAGTGGAGAATACCTCTGAATTTCTAAACTCGCAGACTGGAATTAACTACTAAATCTAGCGTTGGTCGCTTAACGTGTCCGCTTTGCCCAAGAAATTGAACAAGGTAAAGAGTTCCTACTCTTTACCTTGTCTAGACTTCGAAGAAATAAAATGCAAAAGATGAAGTACGGGATAGTTTGCTAAGAAAGCTAATGTATGAAACTAATTTAAAGGAGAACTGGCTCAACAAAACAGTAGAATAACCTATTTAACTCTAATTAAACTGATGGAGTGGACTAACTATCGACAATCACGTGGTAGTTTGTTAAGTGAATGCTCACTCACCTCAAGGCTGAATACGGGGAGTGATGTCCGAGTTTCTGTCCAGAGTTAAACCTTTACTTTTCTGATCTGTGCTAAGATGTAATGATATTTTGGCTATTTAAACTCAAAGAGTGTTCTTCTGCAACTATTCCGGAACGAAAATGAACGGAATGAACGGCAGCTGTCCTCTTGCAGGACCTGATCTGGTTTAGAATTGTACAGAATGTTTGCGATTGAGGTGCCTAGGCAGAAAACGAAATCTTGTTATAAATATGATGACCCAGCAAATGGCTTTAAGTAAAGACATAATGAACACGTACTATAAAGAATTTATATATATATTATGTGTGCATTATGTCTTTAAAGCCATTTGCTGGGTCATCATACTGACAGAATATTGTTCTGGCCATTGTGCTTGGGGCAGCAGAACAGTCAAAATGGCCAGTTTCTTGATTAGTTAGCATGCTCACCGAGCGGCGACATTTTAAAATGGCGGAATTGATGTCAACCACATTCGACAGCTATCAACCTTCATTTGGGAAGAGTTAAATCGTCTTCAGATAAAAGCAAATCGTAATTTTCAACAAAAGAGGTCGTCAGCATTTCCTTCAAGATTTGAAGAGGCTACTCTACCTAAGGTAGAAAAAAAGGCTTTTAAGGCCAAGTCAAGGGCACTTGAACGATCACAAACACGCAAGAAGTCTGTGTAGGGGATCGTTGACAAGCTGTCTGTAGGGCACAGCCGACCGCTGGGTGTTTACTGTGATTAATTTAAAACATAGCGGTACGCAAGCTTACTCAAGACCGGGCATACCGGACCGCTACTGTGAAGGTTGGTTTGGGGGAAACATTGGTTGTATTCTTCTGCATAATCTTTAAAAAAAGTCACCATCTCTTGCAAATCTTTCACAGGTAAAATCTAGTGTTAGTTGGTGCACGTTGGAGCCCAGATCCCTAGCTGACAATCATGCATTTCGCAGTGACATTGGCCAAAATAGAATATTAGAAACCGATCGTTCTGGGGAAGAATTGAGATAGTTCTAACGCTGTCCGTACAGGATGTCTCTCCTTGATAGCGTTTGCCAAAGTAAAACAAGAAGAGACTGATGCTGCCGGGAAAGACTTAAGAAACATGTCTGTTCATTTAATTTTGATTGACTATTTGGCTCACCAACAACAACGAAATGATAAGAACTACCCGTCGAGCAAACCGTCATGAAAATCTATTTTATTCGATAACTAAAATGAGTCGACGACTACTTATGTCCGATACAGATTTTCCAAGTTGGTTATTGATCACTTGGGTGACACATTGCCTTTTTTATTACAGGTAACTTTTTATGATCGATAAGTAAATAGTTTTCAATAACAACTTCTCTAGTCTGTCGAGGTTCTTAATCACTTAGAAAAAGCTTTCTCCGGTCTTGCTCCCAAAGAATCTCCATTCCAGCTGGCGCGCCACCGGCAAACCATTTCCTGTCATCGAGTCTACTTGAACTTGGACATGTCATCAGAGGTTTCCACGGTAACGTCCGGAAATAGTTAAATTCGCCCGTAAATGGTGTTAAGTTCTTATAAGATGTGATTAAGGATTGATGAAGTTTTCGCGAAATTTCGATGAACAAGGCGTGAAAGCGATTACGTAATCTTGTATTTCGAATCCTTCGATGGTGGGAATCGTGCCGTTTATACCTACGAAATAAGACGGTGCTTACACATGACGAGACTTGCACAAGACGGGGCTTAAATAAGATGTGGCTGACACAAAACACGAAAATTTCGTATAAACAGCTCAGGAATGGTACTTGCTCCACACGGAAGTTGCGTCGAATACAAGACGTAGAAATTTGCCAGTTCACATCTGGTGTGGAAATGTCTTACCTCCACGACATAACCGGTCCTAAAATGTACCTGGCCAAATGAAAACCACTGGAAGACACAACCCAACCTGTCCCAAATGTCATTCTTACTTGTACAGCCAGTAGACTACTGTGGCCTATTTTTAGCACATTCAGCAGCTGTGTTTGGACTTTATCACATCTCCTGGTCTCCCTTGTCACTGTTTATTGGCCGTACGTAATTTGATAGTTTAGCTGAGGTGCATCTTAAGTCAGTTCAGCTTACCTCTAATTTTGCTTCACATTTCTGCTACATGGTTCATGCCACGAAACGTCAATAGTTGAAAATATCACATAATCTGAACTTAAAGCTCTCCGTTATTTAGTTCGTACGACGTTTTTTCTTTGAAATGATAACTGGAACTTACTTAATTTTTCGCACATAATTGTTGATTGGTGTGAATGTCAAGGTCGATGAACAACGGTCCTTGTATGAACTTGATTGGAAACTTTGACATTTTCGTTGGGCAAGAAGAAAGGAACTCGTCCTTTCTGGTTAATACGTCCGATCATCATGGCCTTTTCACTCATTCGGCCAATCGACTTGATTCACTGGGTGATAGGTATATGAGATTAAAAAATAACTTGGGCTATAGCTGGATAGAATTATCCCTCGTTTTTGTCAGTAACGTCGGCGCGGTAATGGCATTTTAATGACGATTTATCTGTTAAGTAATTGGTTGTCAGCCAAGCGAAGCTTTGTGCTTTGAAAAACCCAAGTGTTATCGGATCAAGCGCGGTGGCTTTAAGCTGAAGGCGTGTTGTGTTAGCACAGGTAAAATACTAAATTAAATACCTTTCTTTGCTGTAACGTTGGGAACTTTGTTTGGTATTGTGAGATGTTAATTTGTTGCACATATTTCACCATTACAACATAATTAATTACCAGAATTTCGCCCGACCAGTGTTGTCCCTGCTTTAGAACTCGTGCGTCCTCTTGTGAGGAGGTGATTTCTAAGTAGCTTAGTTGTAAGGCTTAGGAAGCTTGACCTTTCACAATGCTGTCTTACACATTCTCCCAGCTTTAAACGTTGCTCAACGTGCAATACGTTTAAATTCGTCCAACGGAAAAGCAATTAACAGTTCTCTGGACCACCGTATTCTCCGTGTGTGTACATTTGCTAGGAATATGGCGGCACTTGGATTGCACCTGGTCTGCTTCAATTTGGCAACAACCGGACTTCTGTTTGGTTTAACATTTTGTGACATGACTTAGCAACGTCTTCGCGAAATAGAAATGTTAACGACTTTTACCTTTAAAGTCTGATATCCGAAACATGATAAAGACCTACGTTACAGAAGCGATCGACTTTTTTTATCAAAGTTCAAGTAATCAAGATCACGAAGTCTGTGAGTTTGAGGGATGAGGTTTAGGACTTGGTTTAGGATCGGTTTGAAAACTTTTGTCGGTGGGCGAGTTTTAAGGTAAGGATTAGAATTTGAATTTAGATTTACTTCAAGAAAACTAAAAACACCTCCAGTTGTTACCTGTGCTAGAACATCTAGTTCTGGCAAGAGACTCAAGACTTGTAATGCATAATTAATTCTTCGTTAAGTACCCAATTACCTCATTTTGCTGTAATCTGTATTGTCGCTTCGCCACTTAATTCTAGCGACTCTTCGGCGTCCTAAGTTGTGAATACGATTAAACTGTTTAACAACGGTCGTTGTTCAAAATTGCTGTTTGCATTTGTTGAATGCTGAACAAAGTACTTGTGCGCAGTACAAGTACCGTAGGAGTGTTGAATATTCACAGAAAATTAAATTTTCCTATAATTAAGTCCAAGTCTGATAGCTTGTAAAACTTAGCTTGGTTAAATAACAGGAATTCTGAATTCTGCTCATAGTTATACTGTGCACGGCCAGATTAATTTTGTTGGTGCGTGTTTGTGGGGGTACTGGCGGCACGGTGGTAGTGTACGGTGTCTCTCACCACTGTGACTAGGGTTCGAATCCGGCTCAATGGAGTTATCTGGGTGAAGTTGCTTTGGTCACTTGTGAGAAAAGTGTTGTCCAGTTTGACTCTGCCAAACATTCCAGGTTTTCTCCAGGTACTGTGGTTTCCTCCTGTAGTAACACTGGACCCATGAGGGGTGGTCCTTACTGGACCTCCAGAGAGAACAGCTTTGCTAGCTGGTAGGGTTATCCAATATACAGACATTTTATAATTTATAGTTGTATTGTACCAAATGTTTTCTTCTTCCGTAGTGGTGGCATAATAATGTGTGTGAATCCAAACGGTCGACCGAGCTGCGAAGCCCTGGTTAGGTTCACCGACAAAGAACAACGTGATTTGGCTTTGAAGCGAAACGGTTCCAAGTTTGGCTCAAGAAACATCGAGGTTTGTTCAACTTAATCTAATATTAACATATACATGCGTACGTTTACAAACCTACGTGCATTGATGGATCAATCAATCAATCAATCAATCAATCAATTTGTTGGTCAATTAATCTGCTTGCAGATGAATCAGTCAACCAGTGACTCAGTCAGTGAACCAATCAATCAGTCGATCAATCATTATACATATCAAACGAACGGACGAACGAACTATAAATGAAGGAAGGAATGAATGATTTATTGAATAAATCTGTAAATAAAATAAACTCACATGTGCATAAATATAAATGTTTCGTCAAGGCCTTTATATCACATGGTGGCCAATAAAATACGAACGACCCCGATCTTCATATTGCTTCAGGGACCAACGTATCGAAAGATCCGTTAACACGTCCTATTTTGTACTTATTATTATTATTTTGATGTATGGATTAAACTGACGAGAGCCTCAATGACGAAATGGAGCGAATCATGAGCAGAAATCCTGCTGCGTAGACTGTCCTGGGTTATTGTGTACACCAGGATGACACAAAATGGCACGTGCAACCTTAGTAAATATTCACGTTTATGGGCTGTCTCAAAGATGCAAGCGGATATAGCTAAGCAAATATGGTAAATGAACGAATTGGACGTTTTGAGTATTAATTCCTCTTTATTATTCTTCATGAATAATTGAAGAATTGCTTAGGTTGCTAGATTTTTAAACAAGGGATTGCTCTTTGTGATTGATAGGTATACAAGGCTTCCGTTCAAGAGTTTTCAAGAATCGTCAACCAAGGTGACTTATTCGTTTACTCCTGCACCAAAACTGTACTGTTTACGAGTCTTCATCTTGTGAAATAAAGTAATGGTTACTTATCCAATCTTTTGTGTTTTTAACAGCTCCTGCTTACGGAGTACCACAAGCACTGGCCAGCTTTCTTCAACTGGCAACGCCACCAGCCGTCATAATCAGAATGCGAGGACTTCCTTATCACACCAAGGCTTCTGAAATTGTGAGTATAAATCTCAGTATATATGTATCGAGGAAGGGTACAGTTATTTAAAATGCACCAACAACAGTTTTGCCGTGGAGACACAGCAACCTCTTACCTCTTCTGAAACTTGTGCTGTGATTTAATTCGAATAAAAGGACGCGTCTTTAGCAATCGTCCTTTTAATGGACTACGTCCTCGAAACATTGCCCAAGGCTCAGATTACTTGGCTTGTTAGAGGCTGCTTTTAGATTACTGCTTTACTCACTGTTGCTTTTCTTCATCTTTATTAGGTGGCATTTTTTGGGGACGAGTTTCCTGTGTACCGTGGACAATGCGGGATTTTTTTCGTCCATCATCCTGATGGGAGACCTACTGGCGATGCTTTTGTCTTATTCGAAACTGCAGAGCATGGAAAGCAGGCGTTGACGAAACATCGTCAGACCATTGGAAAAAGATACGTTGAGCTTTTCCAAACCACGAGCACCGAAGTGATCCAAGTGTTTACTAAGCTCACATTTCCAAATGGTGGAGTCCCTTTACCTACCATACGGGCATTACGACCCACTCTCACGGATCCTACAAATGCTATGCAAAGTAACCTTTACTTATCTAACAACAAAGACATTATTCGACTTCGAGGATTGCCTTATACGGCTTCGGTCCAGGATATCTTAGACTTCTTGAACGAGTTTAGCAAATATGTTGTTCATGCTGGTGTACATATGGTTTATAATATGCAGGTAAGATGTTTACATACAACGTTTGTACTGGCTCTCACTGCCTTATCGATAAAACCTAAGCAAAAATAAGAAAGTTTCAGGAATACCGTTTCATGCACCAACTTGCACAAGCGTTAAGAACAGAATATGCAGAACCATTCGGGTTTATCCAAATCTAGAAACAAAAAAAGTCATAAAGTTGCAATTTTTATCAGTACATTGTCATATAATTTGGAAAATCGAAACATACCGAAACTTAAATGTACTTGCTGGAGAAAAAGAGCCCACGGTACTATAATTTGTTAGATCCAGGCACCAGACAACTTTGCCACATAGCTGTAGACTAATATTGTTGTTCATTGCTCTATCATGTGTCATTGATCTTTGTTATTGTTCTAGGGACGACCATCGGGAGATGCTTTTATCGAAATGAGATCAGCCGAACATGCTCAAAAAGCGTCAGAAGCTCTTCATAAAAAACATATCGGTGAACGCTATATCGAAGTATTTCAATGTTCTTCTTCAGACATACATATGTTAATGAATGGTATTCCAAACTATAGACACCAACAGCATAACTCATGGATTAGTGGACCTTACTCTCCTAGGACACCACCACAGGTATCATCGAAGTTTACATATCCCCCAGTATCCTCATCGGTGTTCACTTACTCTCCGGTATCCTCATCGTCATTTACTTATCCTCCAGTATCTTCCTCGGCGTTTACATATCCTCCAGTATCCTCGCCACCAAATGTCCACCACACATCGAATTCACCCCATTGCTCCATGGTTAGTGTACCTTCGTCACCAACTTTATCCCCGACAGCCAGAGTATTTGTGGCTCCGCCGACACATGGTTACGTCACTTACCCTGCTCCTTCTTATAACGTTTTTAACTTAACCTATCCGACGTCAAGTATTCCAGTGGACACTAACATGGCTCAAACTCAGCCTGTGATGTCACAGACTCTGTACGACGGGACCATGTTCTTTCCGGGATATCAGGTACATTGTTTAACTGCATATGGAGTTGAGCGGGGGAGTGAGATCCAAAATTGTGGATGGTAGTCAGTGTTGAGAGCGCAGTGTGAATGTAGCTGTTATCTTGGAGTAACTTCTGGTAAATAATATTATTGTTAAACGGGTAGGAAAAAAGCAATTACCTAACATCCATTCATTGTTCCGATTTTAATTCCCGCGCAAGCGTGATTGGTATATAAATACGAAATATTTTGGCTGTCACAGCATCGAGGGTTAAGCAGTCACGGTACTTTTCATTTCACCGTATTACCTTGAAACTGGAACTGTGCAGGTTGTTTTATCTGACTTCAACTGCTCAATTTAGGTAAATGACTACACGATGGCTCAAATGGATCCCATGTATGTTCCAGTCAGTCCCTACGGACCGCCTGCCAATGGATATTATCCTGCGAACGAAGCACACACCGAGCCAGGACACCTCCCAGCTTACGTGGAAACGTGTTCAGGTTAAACATACGATGGTGCTTTTATGAAGACTTTAGAGAACCCCAAAGATACGTATTGAGAGAGAAAGTAAATTTATTATCGAATTTAAATTATAAAAAGGATAATTTGTGAGATAGGAAAAAGGACTGTGGACCTAACTTGGTTTACCAAAAGAAAGTTTAAAATTTCGGAAAGACAACGAGTATATTTAATGTGCTTTGCAATCGAGAGATATCGCTGGCTATTGGAGGTTGATTTCTTTGCCAGCTTTATTTCACCTTTGCCTGTAACTTGTCAAAAGAGATATAGTTTCAGAAAGCAGTATTTGTGGTTGTCTGGAGCAGAATATATATTAAGATAGTTTTAACATACTTCTTAAATTTTAAATAGTTGATTATATTCGTACTTTTCTTTTTCTTTTCCAGTCTATTTTGCAATGCTATTGTTAACATATTTTACAGTTTAACTAACCTCTAGTAGAGCATGTCGTTTTTTGTGGGTTTTGTCTTATCACTCCACGGTAGTCTATTTTTTTACCGAAAGGCAGATTGAGATCACGACATGTTTAAGGGATCATCTTACCAGCGGTTGACTCACTTTATAAGGTTTGTCGATACAGTTTTCTAAGACGATGTAGTATGGAGAAGCTTAGAACCATTTTTTAAGCTAGCCTTTGTACTCATGCCGACGTTAGGGCTAGAACCTTAGGTTAGTTTTAAAATCGCTTACAGTGGTACTTTAATCCATTATTAGTTCTCTTAAGTATATATATATATATTTTCTTATCCAAAACTTACATTCACAGTTTAAATTTTAAATATATGTACTGCGTCAATTAAAAAAGGCGTTAGAACTAAACCGTTTAACGAATGTAATTTGTCGTCGAACAATAGGATATGCTTTTTCTGCGGGAAGATTTAACCATAAGGACTGCAAAAGTCGAGAAACCGATCAGAAGTTTGGTTAATTTGCAAATGAACTTCTTTGGCTTAAAGAAAGTTGAATTGTTCGTCGACCAATTACATTTTTACAGTCTTATTGAATATCTTCAGACTGAACTTTGTTATTAACTTTTTAATGCACTTTTTTTTTTCGTTCCTTGTCCTCTGTTTTTTTCTTGCTTTTTTATCTGTCATATTGTTGTAATTTTGTTGCTGTACGACAATAATATTCATGAAAGGGTTAATGTGCCCAATGGCATGTATTATATCACTCTCTAATTATTTTCGTGCTCAAGAGCCTAGCAAAAGAAGAGAAAAAAGCCTTTCATCCATTTTAATGACCGGGAAACAAGTTTCCCCTTACAAATAACAAATCCAAGAAAAATTGCTCGTGTTTTGTCTGATTTTTACCAACTAACAGTTCAACACGTGCCAACACAAATCAGGGAATCTGGGCGTAATTTCAGCCAGTTGAAATCTGAAAACATGGCTTGGTAGGCTCTGAGCATTTCAATGAGAATCTTGATATAATCATTTCTGATTAGGAAGCTGACCAAGATTCCATAGCCTACTACTTATGTAAAGATAATTTCACTCTGACACGCAACCTAAACTTAAACCTAAACTCGACTGATAGAAGTCCATCTAGCCATGGCCAACTTTGATGAATTTTTTGTGTAATAGCCCCAAGGATAGTGTTGTTGAGGCTGTCAACGAGACGTCGAAAGTTACAGGGACGACTGCCTAATTAAATCTCATGGGCTATTGCGAAATTTCGTGCAGAGAAGCAGAAAAGAATGTTAACTTTTGCCATAGAAAAGTCGTCCGCGTGAATTTTACGACTGGTTGAAAACAAGCCTTTCAGGTAGATTTGAGATAAGCATGAAGTTTTGCTTGTTTCTTTATGGTTTGATCTGATTGGCGGTCGAATAAATTCAAGCGCTAAAAACTCCACTTGCCGTTGTAAATTTGTGTAGATACAAATTTGTACAGATAAAAAAAGCCAGGATGTAACGATATCGTACGCTGGTATGATTTGATAAAGTTGCGCTTCACTTTGTGTAATATTAGAGACATTAATTGCACAAAATCCGAAAAACTTATTTATTTTTGCGTTCTTAAATTAAAATTACTTTTGTGTTCGGAGTGTGATATTTATAGCCACTACATCGGAAAGCTCGCTCCTACAAGATCACCAGTCTCGACTGAACGCAATAACTAAAACTAGTGATGTAGTAATGCAATTGGGAAAAGAGTACAGTTTAATTTACAAGAAAGTTTAGGGGCCAGTTTTTCTACTCAAAGTGTATGCGCTTGTATTGAATATAAACGCACTTTTTAGGCTTTTCCGGATTTAGAGTGAAACGAAACTGATTGAACAGCAAAATGTAATGGTTAGATTTGGATTGGTTAAGACCGTTGGCCAAAAAATCCACGATGTACAAAGTCGGATTATCTTAAGTTCTGAATTTTATAGGCGTCGCCATCTTTGATTTCATGACGTCATATGGTTGCCTTACCATGTGACCAGGGTTTTCCCGCGCTCGCCCGTTCCAGCATGAAAATGATCAGTTATGCTTCAGCCATTAACGTCAGGATTTTCTTAAAATTTTTCCCATCGAGTTACTTGATCCTCCAAGGAAACTTGAACAGAATTGTCATTTACATGTAATACAAGACAAAATGAAGGTATTTTTCTGTTTAAAACCTCGCGAATGCTTAAACTTTCCGATCGTTGTAATCTGTTAATGTGACCTCAAATGTGTCAAAGCGGTATTGAACGACATGGAGCATAATTTCACATATGGTTACATATGAACTCCTTCCCAACATTTATTTGGCATCTAATAGTAAATGTGTGATAATTTTCACTTCAATGGAAATATTAAAATATTAACAATAAATATAATTAATGCTTCCAAAATGTCTTTAGCAAAAGGACAGTTATAAGTTTCAAAAACACAAGAATACTTTTTAAAGACATGTTTCAGCAAGACTTATGCCATCTTTAGTTTACAGAGTGATGTTGGTAAGGCATTAAATAGGGATATTGTCACTGTAAGTAGTTAATTTATTCATTCAGTAACTCCTATTTAAAGCCTTACAAACATCACTCTGTAAACTGAAGACGGCATACGTTTTGCCAAAACATGTCTTTAAAAAGTATTCTCATGTTTTTGAAATTTATAAATATAATTGAATAAAAGCATGTGGCTCCAGATACTGCATCAACTGTCATTCATTTGCACCATCCTCAGGCAGATTTTGATTATCATCTTGAAGTAATGGAGGTAAAGTTTCCCCTGCAGGTCCATGGAAATGAAATCTTTAATAAGATGAATAAAAAAATTGATTTTCTAGAATCAAAAATAAATTATATTGCAATGATTTCAACAAAGATTATTAAAATTTGCAACTTGGTCTTTTCATAATTCTTCACATGATTTCTTAATCCATAACTTTTAAACTACTTGCAACAATTTTTACAGTTATCCCTAGCACAATACCCATTCAATGGTATTCACCTTTTTAAACTTATTGGCAAGGGATTAGCCTGGCTGAAATCATGATTTAAAATGAAGTTCAAAAGTCCAACACTCTGGGGATTATCAAAATTTGGACCACTTTACCCAGTCACATGTGTCTGAGTGAGACAGACGGAGAAGAAATAATAAAGCCCAGCAAAAAACATGCAAAATAGGCATATTAAAGGTTTAAAATGTATTTCTAACGTTTCGTTGCTACACGCAACATCCTCAGAGAATGAATGAAAAACTATATTACAAGGTGATGATACATTATATGATAAGTAAACGAGATATTGGCGTAGGAGTGGAAGTGGGGAGGGCACAAGGAAACAGCAGACTGAGATGTAATGGAAGGGTCGAGAAACAAAAGGTCTTAAAATAAAAAGAGTGGAGAAGAGCCCATGTTGGCATTAAGTGATGGATTGAGTTTGTGGATAAGCAGACTTTCTCTGACGAGAAGTTCAGAGTTGAAAGAAGAAGAGGACAAGATAGTAAAGTCATTAGGCGAGACAGGATGTCCAGTGTCACAATGATGTGACAGGATGCTAGTCGGAGGAGGATTGACTCGTTTTTTGCCAGTAAGGGCAGAAATACCCAAGTGCTCTGAATACCCAAGTGCTCAGAGATACCCAAGAGCACTTGGGTATTTCTGCCCTTACTGGCAAAAAACGAGTCAATCCTCCTCCGACTAGCATCCTGTCACATCATTGTGACACTGGACATCCTGTCTCGCCTAATGACTTTACTATCTTGTCCTCTTCTTCTTTCAACTCTGAACTTCTCGTCAGAGAAAGTCTGCTTATCCGCAAACTCAATCCATCACTTAATGCCAACATGGGCTCTTCTCCACTCTTTTTATTTTAAGACCTTTCGTTTCTCAACCCTTCCATTACATCTCAGTCTGCTGTTTCCTTGTGCCCTCCCCACTTCCGCTCCTACGCCAATATCTCGTTTACTTATCATATAATATATCATCACCTTGTAATATAGTTTTTCATTCATTCTCTGAGGATGTTGCGTGTAGCAACAAAACGTTAGAAATACATTTTAAACCTTTAATATGCCTATTTTGCGTGTTTTTTGCTGGGCTTTATTATTTCTTCTCCGTCTGCGATTCCCGCCTGGTACCTCTGTCGCCCGTATTTTGAGTGAGACAGGGAATCATAACTTGTAATTCCTCCATTATGTAAGCTTGTATTAGCCCTTGTGTATTGATCCAATTCCAATAGCTAAAGCTGAACATTGAAAGTACCATTACCTAAAATGACCAGTAGATGATGTCACTTCAAGGTTAAATTCTGCCACTGGGATACCCCTTGCAGCCAAGCTTGGTGCAAAACCTGCTGCAGGGTACACCACTGATGACGTTCCAACCTTTATCATGAAAATACATTACTATGAAAGGAATTATACAATGAATCTGTGTGCTTAATGATGTAACACAAAACATTTTGTTTACCAGGAGAAAGTCAGCCCAGTATACTTACCAGCAAACATATATCACATGAATCCAGAAATTTCTCAGTTTTTTCCAAAACTTCCTTCTCAAGCATTTCACCAAACCACACTACATGTGGACGAACCAGACAGTTGCAACCTGCTTCACTACACCTGTTAACATGAAGGAAATTTAAAAATTTATGAGAATTAAGACAATGTAACTATAAAGGCCCGCATGAGCACTAAGGAAATATTAAAGATAAGGAATATTAATTAAGGCCAAGAGCACCCCAGTAAAATTTTATTCAATGCCATGAATATGTTTGATCAAAAATACCTGTACACTGAACAGAAATTCCCACAAACCAAAAAAAAAAATATAACAAAGAATATATCCAAAGAAAACTTACCACCATGAATAAATCATGATTATTTACATCATTGTTACAGTACAATATCTGACCTTGGTAACTCTTCTAGCGGTATTCTTGCATCAGAGGCATCCAAACCAGGTTCCCTTGGAAATAATAACATTATTTAGTGCAACAACGGAATGAAAATTAAGTTTGTCTTATTTTAAAGAACTCTTGATGTTATAAAAGAACATCTTCTACAGTTTATCCACAATTCATAATGATCATTTGGTGGTACCCTTTTCCTGCTAAAGCTGGAACAATTGGACTTAGTCGATTTTCTTCAATCCTCCCACATTTCAGGCAGCGAGTTTTAAAAAGAGAGCCTAAAAAATCAGACGTATCGAAATTAATTTGAACGATTCCTGGTGTTTTTTAAGGAACTTCAAGATCTGCAGTACTTACCATGTAGTTCAATAACATTCTTTGACCCAGCTGCTTGATGTAATCCGTCAATATTTTGTGTGATAACATTCACTGTTCGTCCTTGTTCTGTCAGACGTCTTTCGAACTCTGCGATAGCTTTGTGAGCACTGTTAGGCTTCTTCGACAGTACAACTTCCCGTCTATAACTATAAAATTCCCAAACCAGAGATGGATTAACTTTAAAGGCTCCAGGAGTGGCAAGATCGGTAGCTTGATATCTTCTCCACAACCCTCCAGCTCCACGAAATGTTGGGATCCCACTTTCAGCACTTGTTCCAGCTCCAGTGAGAAAAACGACATTGTTTGCTTTGGCCAGAAAAGATTTGAATTCAACCTTGTCGGATTTTCCAGTGTGGAAATTCATAACACAAAATCTGAAAATTAAGTTGACTGGATTTCTTTTTCTTAAAAACATGAATGCCTAAATAACAGGAAGAAATTCCAGTAATTATTTTGTTGTTTACTAGAACACGACAAATGGACAACGCGACAAGTAAAACCGGAAAAAATTTTCCAGTGATATGTGACGGAAAAGTGCTCATTGGGGGACGACAATGGCAGGTCACTTTTCAGGTACTGTTTTGATATCAAAACGCTTTGTTTTTTCTCTTCGTTCGATGAAAAATCTAAAAACATGTAGTTTCACATTGTACAACAAATTTTCCTAGCGTTTAAATGTAAAAGAAAACGCTAGGTGTAATGTATTCGTGGTGTTTTGTGCTGTAGTTGTCAGGACAGCATTAACATGAAAAAGTTATTCTTTTTAACGATTAAGAAAAAAAGCTTTATTAAATTTGCAGAGAATTGTAGTGAATGTTCCCGATATATTTCACTGCAGAATGAATTTCGTGTACTCTCAAATATAAGTATTTAGTGTTCAGTATTATATAATGGTATTTCTATATTTTTCAATTGGCAGAGTTTGGAATCTTACCAGAAATTCTTCAGTCAATTGAAGAAATGGGTTGGGCGTAAGTTGTAGCACTGTTTTTAAAGTTAAAGGTTAAAATGTGGCAATTTTTCTGCCTGTCTAGATGTTTTAGTTCCATTTTAGTTAAAGTATCATTGGTCCAACTTCAGATTACAAACTGTTATGAATAATTATGATGTAAATTATAAAACATTATAAATGTTTAATTATATTAGTATGGTTCAAGAAGGCAGGATCCTTTTAATGTTTCAGTTTATGAAAGTGCAATATTCCCTAGCCTGACAGTAGGAAATATAGTCCTATTTGTCAACTGAGTGAGGAAATATGTAAATCAATTTTTGGATGTCAATCAGTCAATCTATTTATTTATTTAAGGCACTTAACTAAATAATACAAATTCCCATAGGTCCTTGTAGGAGGATTGTGAGGTTAACCCTATGTTAGATCTCCTAAAAACTTGTTCAGTCATTACATAATAATTTTAGCTTTTAACACTGGCAAATATCCATCTCATGTCTTTTTTCTGGAAGTTTAGATGATTAGGCAGTTGCATGGTCTAGACTAGCCAAATTCGTGTTACACTAGTCCAGCAAGATGAATCAGACTCAAAGATAGCTTCCTACCTAGTTAATTCTTTTGACTGTGGTCAAATAACTCTTGATGCAGCTTGCCAACTGATGTTCAAGCAGAAGCCATTCCATTGATTCTTGGTGGGGGAGATGTTTTGATGGTTAGTACAATTAAGTAGGATATAACAGCTTGTTGAAGAAAATTAAAAATCCTGTAATGTATATCTGTGAGAAATGGTGTAGTTTTCAGTGACTGAATTTTGACAACCAGAGTGGCAGTCTTGAATATCCAGTCCAACACAAAATATGTGAAATGGTTTAAACCTTGGAAAATAGGTAGTTATTAGGTAAGTTGTTCTGTGAATTGCAGTTGTTTGACTGAAGTTAATAAATACTGAATTTTAAAGAAAGTTGACCTTGGAAAAACAAAAACAAATATTAATTTGATTTCTCCAGGCTGCTGAAACAGGAAGTGGAAAAACAGGGGTATGTACATGTTTTAATTGTTAAAAGAAGTCATTAAGATTATGGACTACCATGTGATTATCATTTACTAGTTAAGCATGACCTACTTTTTTTGAACATTCTCTGTAACAAACCTATCCTTTATTTGATCTTGGTGTCACTGACCTTTTTATATTCAGGCATTTTGTTTACCAGTCATTCAAATTGTGTATGAAACAATACAAGATGCCTTATCTGGTAAAAAGTCTGGTAAAGTTCTTCTACAAGAAGAAGGTAATTTTAAAAATATTGAGTTATCAGATGCTTGCTAAATATAATTTGGTGGATAACTCCTCATGTATTTTAGACAGTTGTTTTCTGGCATTGTTTCATGCAAAATTGTTCTTTTGATGACCAGTTGGATTTAACAACTTTGTGACAGTTTGCAATTTATATTTTCTGGAGAGTACCATAATAATCAATGTGCCTTTACTCTGTCTTATAAGATATTCCTAGCTAGTGAGCAAACATTATATTCTATAGTTTGTAATGGAGTTATCAAAATGGATGTGAAGATAAAAAAATACATGGCCACTCACCTTATACAAAGAGGTGGTGCAAAACCTGCTGGTCTGCAAAAGTTAAACATTCTTGACACATATGGAGAGAACCCTGGTGCAGACCATCATGCCAGTAAATAATATTAACATGTGAAACTAAGAAACCAAACTCTTACTATCCCTGATGCTTTATTTTTAGAAAAATCATGGAAAATGAATGCATATGACAGAGATCCAGCTTTTGGTAAGTATTCAGGTAGATTTTTTCCTTTGAAAAAACTGCAATATGACTGGATAAAAAAGCTATATGACATAAAGAAACTATGGTAACTGTACATTGTAATTAACATCCATGTTCTTTATACATGGACAGTTCTTTGTGTGTCCATGTGAAGTTTAATTAGTGCACACTAGCTGCTGGTTTTGGTCAATATGACAGAACTAATAAATGCTTCACAAAAAAATCTTTCATCAAGTTTGATGTACAGGTGTCATCAGATAACCTTAGCCCTTCCAATATTGAACATCACACTATCAAATATTAACCTGGGACACACAGGAAACTTCTGAACTAAGTGTGGAAATCTGTAAGGTGGCTTGTAAGTCCTCAAGCTGAGGAAGTATTTCTTATTGTACATAAAACTGGTCTATTCCTTCTTATTGCTCAGCTATCAATGAAGATGGATTGTTATGCCAAAGCAGGGAGCAGTTCAAATGGCAAGGATGTCGATCATTATTAGCTGTGAAAAAAGGTGAACAAATTTAACATAATTATATTAGCATAATTTGGACAACTATAGTTATAATTTTAAAATATACAGTAATCGGATTGTGATTGGATAGATTGACATGAATTGATATAAAGTACAGCGATGTCTAGTAAGTTAAAGTGATATGTGTAAGGCGACTTGGGGAGATGCATAGTGATGTGAGGTGAAGTGAGATGAATTGACAGAAGTTGAAGTAATGTAAGTTGCATGGAGGTTATGTGGCAAGATGAGATGTTGTGGAGTGATGTGAGGTAATTTAAGATGACTTAAGGTGATCTGAAATGATACAATCTAAAGTCAGGTCACGTAATACATGAAATGAGGTGGTATTAATTGAGGTAAAGTGAAGTGGAATAAAACAAAGTGACTGATAAAATTTGCTGAAATGTCTTTTTTATTAATAATTTGAATGAAACATTTTAGGTAAATTCTACTATGAAGCAACAGTAACAGATGAAGGGCTTTGCCGTATTGGATGGTCAACCAAAAATGCCACTTTTGACCTAGGTATGACAACTGGTAATGATTTCACCTGTCCCAAATTCCAGTTCCAATGTGTCTCCCAGTCTAACTATAACAACAGCTTTTAATGAATTTAATTAATAGTTAAAATAATTGATCAATTTAATTGATCAATTTAATTGATTGGTTTAATGTTTTTAAAATAATTAATGTTTATAGGAACTGACAAATTTGGTTTTGGCTTTGGTGGCACAGGAAAGTCTTCATTCAATCGACAATTTGATACTTATGGGGAGGTAATAAGTTTAAATTGTTTGATTTTTTTTATTGGGCTTACTTTGTGACAAATATTTTACATATATCAAGTTCTTATTGGCTGTTTTGTTTCCATTACTTAGCCATTTGGCCTCAATGATGTTATTGGATGTTATATTAATCTTGAAGAAAGCTTGATAAAGTGGAGTAAAAATGGTAAATAATGCTACTCTATCATTTTGTCTACATACACATATTACATCTGCATATATATACGTGTATAAATACAATATATATATATACCCGGTATATACATATATGTGTATATATATATATATATATATATATATATATATATATATATATACATATATATATATGTATATGTAAAAAATGTAATTTATGTTTGCATGAAAAATTCCTTATCATCTGCCATCCTGAGCTAAGCTCATTAAATTCCAGAAACGAATTAATCACAACTAGTAGACATAGGAAAAAACACTTGCTCTGTAATATTTGTTAATTCACCCACATTTTTATTGCATGACTTAACCTCTGTAGACACTATCAAGTCCCATAGGCAACTATATCACACACGATCACTACCTGACGAGTGTGGCAGGCCCAGCTTGCCATATGAAACAAATTTGTAGTAAATCTTTAAAGTAACCCAAGTTTACCTTGTCTTGCTATTATATGTATATATGTATATATATATGTATATGTATGTATGTATGTATGTATGTATGTATGTATGTATGTATGTATGTATGTATATATAATTAACACATTATAAGAGGAACTAACAAACTAGATCAGTTACCTAAGTGAAGATCATAGTGAACAGCTTGTACAATATGTACATTATTAGGTTATGTATGTTGTATTAAATTTGTCCCAATTTGATAATTTACAATCCTTATGCACAGATTTCAGTTGATTGGTTATAATTTAATTGAATAATGTTATATACATTGGTTTTCTTAAGGTGTAGATTTTGGTTATGCATTTGATATTCCTGAGAATCTGTATGGTGCTTCATTTCATGCTGCAGTTGTCTTAAAGGTACATCAAATTTAAAAGATTTAAAGAAATGACTGAGATTCACCAGTTAGTAGCCAACTACAATATAACATGAGTATTTGTAACAAAAAGATCAGAGCCCAGCTCAGAATTCTTAGGTGTATCGCCATAGTGAAATAGGCAAGTCAAAAAGTTTTAAAACATATTTACTGACGTTTCGTTGCCTCGTGCAACATCTTCAGAGTGTAGGTTTACAGGGATGAGAAAAAAACTATATATATGAATCTATAATTACATATTAGAATAATTAGATGGCTAACCAATAGAAAACTGAGAGACATGTCACTTCCTGTCACGTCTCCCAGTTTTCTATTGGTTAGCCGTCTAATTATTCTAATATGTAATTATAGATTCATATATATAGTTTTTTTTTCTCATCCCTGTAAACCTACACTCTGAAGATGTTGCACGAGGCAACGAAACGTCAGTAAATATGTTTTAAAACTTTTTGACTTGCCTATTTCACTATGGCGATACACCTAAGAATTCTGAGCTGGGCTCTGATCTTTTTGTTATGATTACGCTTTCCGCCCAGAAAATCAATAGCCAAGATTATAACATGAGTATGATATGTAGTAATATTGGCCATTTTGACCAATACAATACTTGAAAGTTATGTTTGAGTTTATCAGTTTATTATGAGGTATACCACATCTGAGAATTTTTCATTAATAAGAAGAGCACTCAGTTCAGTTTATTAAAGGTTATTTGTTAAATTTATTCATGGAAAGTCCTCTGATAATCAGTTATGTTGTGCTTTGATGTTCTAGAATGCAGAGTTGCAGTTTAATTTTGGTCAGATACCATTCAAATATCCACCAAAGGTACAGTGGATATAAGCATTGATCTTTATACATGTGTGTGTGTGTTGATATACTGTACATTAATTGTAATAGTACAAATAATACTGGCTAATTAAATCCCTAACTGTCATGTTACACTTTTCTAATTCCTAAGGGGGGCTACATTGGTCTAAGTTCTGCTCATCCAAGTTGTGTCACATCAGCAAGAACTGGGGTTGTCTCAAGAATACCTGGAAAATTTAACAATAAAAGCTCACCTTTGGCTATTATCATGGAGGTATGTGTCAGCATCAAGTAGATCTTCATTATCAAATACTGTAATTTGATTGTATGTGTCCTTACAGACCAGTTACAAGTAACAACAACCAGAGCATGCCTTGTATTCATATCAACTTAAATGTATTGTGTTCAGTACTTTAACCTTTTCACACCTGTTCCTTAGCTACGCAACTCAAACTATCACTTTAGGGGTGGTAACAAACTATCAATGTTTTCAGTTCCACATGGGGATCATTGTCACTTGCTCAAAAGAAATATTTATATATATTATGATACTTAATGGAGTCAGAATTTCTTACTAACCATTAAAAGGTCATGAGAACTTTTCTAAGTGACCTGCTTGAGAGCTCCCACTATTATCTTTATACATTTAAATGTTAACCTAAAGTTCAACAAATTTTTCTATTTTCTGCAAGTTTTCTCTTGTTATCTAAAATATGCTTAAATATGCTATAATTGCAATTACCAGTATTTGTACTTTTGTGGTATTCTATTACCATAAAATTTATCTTTGGTCTGTGGAAATGCTACCAAAAGTATTTAACCAGCGACTGACAACCTTGTTGAAGACTTTTTCAACATTGATGTGCAGTATACAGCACAGTGCCTGGAGTGTTTAATTGGAAAGGCTTAGGAGCAAAATTACCAGTCATACAATAGCAGCAACATTTGCCTTCTCTGGCCAGTGATGGCATTGATGTTAAGCCTGCATTTATAATCCATCCAAACATTGCATCAGAAACCCCCAGCTTAGCAGCCAAACTTTTTCATCTTCAATAACTAAATCAATCCTGTACGTACCTGCTTACTCTACTTATTTCAATGACTGACTTCATTTCACTCCGGCTGATGTTTTCATTATATTTCCTGTAGCCATCAAGGGAGCTAGCAACTCAAGTAAGAATATTTTCACAAAACTGATGCTATTCAATGATGTTTTTTTATCCCTTTATTGACAATATTTATTTTTATTATTTCTAGACGCACAATAATATAACAATGTTCAAGAAACATCTTCCTTCACAAAGTATTAAGTAAGAAATAAGGAAAACTTTTAAGGAATACTTTATATAATAGAAAATTGCTTGAGTATATCTGTGCTTTGATAGAAATATGAATGGTGTCATTTCAACAGGAAAAATGCCTTGTGAAAACACAAGGTATGGTTGAGTGTTTTGAGGAATTTTTCTGGTTAAAATTATGTCATGAATGTTTCTATTATGGTATAGAGACACAAAAGCTATTTTCTGGTTGTTTTATGAAAAAAGCAAGGTTTTTTGAGTTTTTTGAATACAAAATGAAAATGATGTCAGCCTATCTCTCTATTCTGAGAGAAAATGAGGCTTGTCTAATCAAAGCTTATGTAGGGTGCCTGTTTTTTTTTTTTATAAAAATATTTAAAGGTTAAATATCTGAGATGGGAGTGGTAGATTCATGTAAACACAGGAAGCCACATATTTTCCAATTTCTCACTTCAAAAGAGTTAAATATCTTTAAGTTTAATTCTTAATGCCAGCATGCCCCTCAAGAGATTTGGGGAAATTATTTGTATTTGTTGGAACAACTGATACTTTTGAATCAGCATAAGTTAAGAACAAGTTTTATGTTCATTCCCAATATCTGACAGTTTTTTCCCTTGGAATGCTTCTAGAGAAGTTGTTTTAATTGGTGGAGAAAGTGTCAAAGACCAAATAAGACAACTACAAGATGGGGTAAGTGGTCCTTTTACTGGAAATTCAAACAACCCCTCTTTCACAATCTATTCCTGTTTTGATAGTTAGTTTTAACCTTTGGTGCACATCCTACATAAACAGTGTTCTGAAAATGGACACATTTCTTGCTGTTTCTAATGTTATTAATTTCACTCATAGGTTGATATAGTAACTGGTACACCTGGAAAATTTGATGATTTTGTGTCAACTGGAAAGATGAAACTTGATCAGGTGAGAGAATGTCAAATTATCAGTCACATTTTTGTATTCCTTGTTCTTTACATTCTGGTTTTCTTCAACATTTAGGTTAAGTTTTTTATCTTGGATGAAGCTGTAAGTCAACATGATAACATTTCTTTCTGCCTGTCTGTCTGTCCATCTGCTTGTCTGTCTGCCTGTCCATCTGCCTGTTCGTCTGTTTGTCAGTGTCCCAATGTAGCCATTCTGCCTTCTTGCATGTCTGTCTTACTCTCTGACTGACTTCCCACCTGCCTGTGTATGCCTGTCTCTCTGTCTTTCTGCCTGTCCTGCCTGTTTGTATGTTTCTGTCACAGGCTTTCAGTACCAGTCCCCCTCTGCATCTTCATCACTGACCCTGTCCCCACCCCATTCCTTTACCCAGTGCCAACTCTCTTCTCTCATCTCTGTCTCTCTGTCTATGTCAACCTCTCTCTTTGATCTGCTTTTCAATCTCTTTTTGAGTTTTCATAAGATTTATTTCTACATTTCCTTTCCCATTTTCTATTTCTGCCTCGACCTTTATTCAATTATTCTTTATTTATCATACTTCCATCCATTTCCTACTCAATCTCGACCACTTTCAACTTCTTTAAAAGCCATAGTGTGGCCTATTTAATTTGTGCACTATGGGAATTAAGGTTTGTTGCAAATGTTATTCATAGGATGGACTTCTCAGTCAAGGCAACCAAGATTTGATCATGAAAATATACAACAGAATTCCTAAAGTATCGTCAGATGGCAGAAGATTACAAGTAAGTTAGAAAATTGTTGAATATTTCCTTGGGAATGGTATGGGTTTAGTTTTGATTTTACACAGCATACCACTGGAGAACATTGTAAATGGTTTGATATTCATCCTTTCACTTTGTTGCTTTTCAGATGATTGTCTGCTCGGCAACTTTGCACTCGATTGAGGTGAAAAAGTTAGCGGTAAGAAAAGTGTCAAGATTAACGTCTTGCCGAAATAGAAAACTGATTCATTGACTTTTAAATATTATAGAAATATATCCTAAATTTTTCTTTCAGGAGAAGATCATGCATTTTCCAACGTGGATTGATCTAAAAGGTCGGGACAGTGTTCCGGAAACCGTGCACCATGTGGTAAGTGTTTCTGTAAATAGAAGAGAGGGACTGGTGGTTTTTGTGGTACAGTATAAGGAAGACCTTACAAAAAGCGTTCTCGTTATGCACAGGTTGTTCATGTTAATCCCAGTCGTGACTTGTCATGGCAGAAACTTAAGAGGAAAGTGAAGGTAAGGAGTACTGAATATTCTAAAATTAAAGGAAAAGAAAACTACTGTTGTCACATCCCAATTTTTCATCCTTTCTGCCTCTCTTCTTTCCTTTCATTTCTTCCTTCCTATTTTCCTTCCTTCCTTCCCTTCCCTTCCCTTCCCTCCCCTTCCCTCCCCTCCCCTTCCCTCCCCTCCCCTCCCTCCCCTTCCCTCCCCTTCCCTTCCCTCCCCTCCCCTCCCCTCCCCTTCCCTCCCCTCCCCTCCCCTCCCCTTCCCTTCCCTTCCCTCCCCTCCCCTCCCCTTCCTTCCCCTCCCCTCCTTTCCCTTCCCTCCCCTCCCCTTCCTTCCCCTCCCCTCCTTTCCCTTCCTTCCCCTCCCCTCCTTTCCCTTCCCTCCCCTCCTTTCCCTTCCCTCCCCTCCCCTCCCCTTCCCTCTTCCCTCCCCTTCCCCTCCCCTTCCCTCCCCTTCCCTCCCCTTCCCTCCCCTTCCCTCCCCTTCCCTCCCCTTCCCTCCCCTTCCCTCCCCTTCCCTCCCCTTCCCTCCCCTTCCCTCCCCTTCCCTCCCCTTCCCTCCCCTTCCCTCCCCTTCCCTCCCCTTCCCTCCCCTTCCCTCCCCTTCCCTCCCCTTCCCTCCCCTTCCCTCCCCTTCCCTCCCCTTCCCTCCCCTTCCCTCCCCTTCCCTCCCCTTCCCTCCCCTTCCCTCCCCTTCCCTCCCCTTCCCTCCCCTTCCCTCCCCTTCCCTCCCCTTCCCTCCCCTTCCCTCCCCTTCCCTCCCCTTCCCTCCCCTCCCCTCCCCTCCCCTTCCCTCCCCTCCCCTCCCCTCCCCTCCCCTTCCCTTCCCTTCCCTTCCCTTCCCTTTCTTCCTTTCCTTCTTTTCTTCCTTCCTGTCTCCTCCTTCCTTTCTTCCTACCTACCTTCCTTTATTCTTTCTTCATCTTTATCTTGGTAATTGCCGTTCCTTGATTTATATATCTTATTCATTTACTTTTCATATGCAGACAGATGGTATTCATAAGAAGGACAAGTTAAATCCTTTACACCTTACTGAAGGTAGTTTAAAATATTAAGTTTGTCTGAAGCCATCGTTTTTACAAAACTGAATGTGGCCGTTAAAAGTTGTTAAAAGTTGAAATTTGTTGAAGCCTTATGAGTCTTAAATGAATTCATTTCACTCTCATAAAGTCAACAATGTATTGTCTCACTTTCCCTGCTCAATTTCCTCAAAATTTATTCGTGGATTCTCTAAAATACCTTTACTTCATTTTCCTAGAAATGCTATCGGAAGCCACAAAGATTTTAAAGGCAGAGTATCTCGTGAAAGCCATTAAGGAACATAAAATGGACCAAGCTATTATTTTCTGTCGAACTAAACTGGATTGTGATAACATTGAAGAATATTTGATTAATCTCGGAGGAGGTATTGGAGATTCTTGACACATCTCAAAAAATGCTTTTTGTTGTTATCCTTAGTATATCCTATATCACCGAGTCTACTCTGCGTTTTAAAAAACAACGGAGCGGTTTAGCCGACGCTTTATCACGGCAAGTCTCTGCTTTATCACAGAGGTACTGAGCCAGCTGGAAGGAATAGTTCACCAAATTGTTCATTTACTAGTTCAGCCTTTTTTTCTCGTCGTTCCAGGAAATAAAGCAATGGTGAATGAATTCTCGTGCGTATGTCTCCATAGCGACAGGTCTGTGCACGAGCGGAGAGAAAACCTCAAGCAATTTAAGGTATTCTTTTCTATTGTGAACTCCAGCTAAACCGTAACATTCTCTGTACTCTAAACAGCTAGTCACTTGCACGAATTTCATGGAAGAACTTTGAGTACTTTGCCAAAAAAACGAGAAAACGAGAACTGTTTGAACAGTCAAATTTCTTCAACTATTCATCCAAGCAACAAAGCAGAGGCCATACTTTTACAGCAAGTTGTTCACTCTTGCAGTACTAAAGTTATTGAATTAATTCACTCTCAGTAATTGCGTTTGGAATTTTATCGCACGAACTGTCAGAAATATTTTTGTGCTGAGGAAATGGAATAGGAAGACCAAGGTTACTTTTTGTTAAACAACGTTCGAAAAAGTTTTTACAGTGTCATCTCGTATTATCTGTTTGTTTAGGAAGGAGAGGTCAGGTTTTTAATATGCACTGACGTGGCAGCGAGAGGAATCGACGTACAAGGCATTCCTTTCGGTAGGTTATGGAAAAAAATTACCTGGTCTTATTACCAACAATTCATTTGATTTTGCACCTAGTTCTTGTGCGAAGAATTATTCTGATGTCACTCTGTTGTCTTGTGGTTTCATCTTCCATTATGGACATAATAGGGGGTGGTTTGTGCATGCTGTGAAGATAATCCGTCTAAGTTTTTCTACAATTTCAGTGGAAGTCTAATGATTTAACTTCGTATCTTGAAGTTGTGAACGTGACCTTCCCTGACGATAAGCAGAACTACATTCACAGAATTGGTCGAGTTGGCCGAGCTGACAGGTAATTAATGGTTTGGAAATCACAGTAGGTTCGTCAAGACGTTCACTTTTGTCTAGTTGATTTGTTTGTTTGCTTGGTTGTTTCCTAGTCGTATCTTAGAGCGTGAACGTCTAACGTGATCATTAATAAAATATGAAAAGATTGCGCGATTAGTGAGACTTGAAAAAAATAAATAAATAAAAAATTAGATTGAGGTAAGCGTAAACCAGGATTGGTTGAGGCTGAATGGCATGGAACTAAAAGAATACTATAAAATAACAGGAGAACCACTGATTCGTTCAGATATTGGAGCAACTTTTATTTTAGTTGTTCCTGACCGTCGATATGCAAACGCAATTAATTTTTTATCTTCTTGTAGGATGGGCTTGGCGATATCTTTGATTTCAAATGTAAAAGAAAAGGTTTGTTTCGAACAATATTGCTAAACTACAGTCAGGATGAACGTCATCCCGCTAGCGGTGATCAATGAGCCGTCAAATGCGAGACGCAAATTATCATTGATCACTTTTAACGGTCAAGGACTTTTGAAATACAGACCTGTATTTCGTGGGCTAGTTATTACCAGTGTTCTAGCCCAGACAAGAAGCGTCCACTCGAAAATTTAAAATTTTTATTTTTTTAATTAATGATTAGGTTTGGTATCACAAGTGTTCTAGTCGCGGTAAGGGATGTCATAATACGAATTTAGTTGAAAGAGGAGGATGTGCCATTTGGTATGACGAGCTACAGGTAACTTCACAGACTTATTAAACATTTTATCCTCGTATATAGTCTATATGTTTTATATCCGTTGAGTGAGATTGGAATTATATTTCGAAAATTTGTTAATTATTCATGGTAGAAAGAAAACAGGAATTGATGTTCAATCAGTATTTGCAAACTGATTAGTGAAACATCGCTTGTTTATCCCGTTTACAGACTCCTCTGTGGCCTTCTGTGGCATGGCGATTTTCACCATAAAACTAATTTGTAAGAACATTAGCCAGAGATTGTCCAAGCGGGAATCTTAACCTAATGATAAATATCAAAGCCCAGCACAAATCATCTGACGTTAGCCGGAGTAAAAGAACATGAGAATGTTGCTGCCGGGAAAAACGAATTAATTGTATCAAGGTTTGGGTAGATCCAAGTAGGTATACATTATACTGCTGTCTTCACCATATTTTCTTTTTTGTCTAGTACTTGAGTGATGTTGAAGAACATCTTGGAGTAACTATTCCTGAATGTGGTTCAGATGTAAAAGTACCAGTTAACGAATTTGATGGGAAAGTTGTCTACGGTGCTAAGCGAAACACTTCTGGTAGGCCTAAACTGCTGTTTAATTTCTCTAAATCAATGCATCTGAGAATTTTCCTCGCCATTACTCCGCAATATTGTTTCTCAATAAGTCAACCAATCCAACTCACTAACACAGCAAAATAAGGGGTTTCAATCACTTTTGAGCTTACTTCCATTGGTTAAGCTACACTGTAAATGTATGGGGTGCTGGTGGCATAATGGTAGTGCATGTGTCTCTCGCCACTGTGACTAAGATTTGATTCCGGCTGTTCGTCACATGTGAGAAGAGTGTCGTCCAGTTTGACTCTACCAAGCATCACAGGTTTTTTCCGGATACTCCAGTTTTCTCCTGTAGTAACACTGGACCCATGAGGGGTGGCCCTTACTGGACCTCTAGGGAGAACAGCTTAGCTAGCTAATAGGGTTATCCAGTATAAATAAAGTTAATTTACTTTTTTACACCCCGGAAAGCATGGGGATAAACCCAAAGTGGGCCTACCTACTTTTAGCAATTTTGATTATCTCCGGATACACGCTTGAGCGATTAGAGGTATTTTCATGGCATCAAACACGCGTTCTTGCTATCAAATGTTCACTCGTTCCATGAAACACAATCGTCTGTTACGTTATGTTGTTCTGGTATGAACTCTTTGATTGTGTCGTTGGATACTTAAAGGGGTTTTTTTTTGTTTTTTTGTTTTGTATTTTTGTAATTTCGATGTTCGTCTTTTCTGTGAGTTTTCTCATAACTCAACAAGACAGAAACTAGCTTTTTTAAAATGCTTGAATATTATTTGAACAGTAATCAAGCAATTGAACGCACCAACCTGTTTACTGCTTGTATATTTAACGAAGTCAATGCTAAAGGTATGTTATGAACTATCTTTGACTCCCAATAACTGTCCTTCAATGAAAAAATTAAAGGTTGTGTGTTTGAGAATCACGTATTAGAGCTGGAACCCTCGGTTGCGGAGTTGGCAAAATTGGAATATCAGGCACAGACGTCCTTCTTGAAACTGAAGAGGAAAAAATGGGCTGTAGCACATTGAAGTGGCGAGGTTCGTTTTGTTGTTTTTCTAGGGGTTTTTTTTTAACTTTTAGTGGTTAAGTTATGCTGTTCCTGTTATGGTAATTTTTCTCCTTCATTTGTAATTCCATCCTTGTTATTTATGTGCGAGCCCTTGCGTAGTTCTCTGAATCTTTTTTTTTTCGGCAGCGGCAGTTATTTCCCGACTTTGTTGTTCTGTCGTGTTGTTGCTACTACTTTTCTTGATAAAAATATTCCTGTCGTTTCGTCCATGTTTTTATTCCTGTCATTTTTATCTTGACTTTTATTACACTGTTTTTCCCTCTCAGGCTATTGTTAAAGATATTATGTTTGATGGATACAAAATACAGACGTTGTGGATCTCACTTGGATTACATATTCCAAGAATTGCGACACAGTAAGATGTTTGTAAACGAATTAATGAAATATTGCTACTATAAACAATAACACGTTTCTTGAAATTCTACTTACATTAATAACGTGTCTTTCGGTGCGCTTAAGAAATGGCATGATATTGTCTTCTGCAAAGTCGTGATATTTAGTGCTCAATTATTGGAGATTTGTTTTTTCGAATGTTCCGAAGGTCTGTTATTTCATGTGTTTCTGAGATTTTCACATGCCGCCTTGATTACTCCGTTCAGTATTGTTTCAAGTTCCGAGAAACTCACTTTAAACACATAATCAGGATCTGAAGCTATTCCTTCGAGTAAGGCGTAGAATTTCTTGACGTTTTCTCCTTTTCCAACTCCGATAGAAATAATGCTGACATCATCATCTTTAAGCTTTCCTGCTTCAAGAATTGCCTCCTTATTTCGGTGCGCTTGTCCGTCGGTTAACAAAATCACAACGTCGCGTATATCTTTTCGATCGCCTCTTTTTCCATTAAAAACCTGTCAAATGAAAAATCAAACCATTCATGAAGAATAAGTTTTAGGTTGATTCGTTCAGTCGTCGGTGGATTTCTATTCCGACCACTCGCCACATTTCTGCTTCTTCGTTCGAATTTGGCGAAACTCGCTTGAGTCTTACACGATAACATTTGGGGCATTCAGAAAAAACTCAAAACAAAAACAACAAAAAAAAAACCAGTTGTGAAAAAGAAAAGTAGAGAGGGATGGTGGAAAAAGGAGAGAAGATATTAAATAGTGTTCATTTTTCTCGCCCCAGCCAGGTGAGGTCAGGAACTGCCCATGTGTAGGCTTTCAGGTGACACGTGATCTTCTTCCGCAGCCCGGTTTGGTAAAGAGGCGATCAACTTTAATCATAGTTAGTGTTTAATATTGGTCACTGGTGTATGAGAGTGTAATTATCCTTTAATCACCCGACCGGTAATCTGAACGCGATCAATAGTTACATACAACCGTTCTGGATTTGTTCGAGAAAAAAATGGAGGCATATTAAGTGTAGTGTACACATCGAGAACAAACTAGCGAAACCCCCATTTCAGCGTTGTCCGTTCACTGAAGTACTGGCTTTATTTTACGTCCTTAGTCCTGTTTCACTTCATCGTTCCTTCGCGCATGTCACTCGTACACACACACAACAACGTCAGCAGGAACTTTCTTCGTATATCTTTTGGGTTGCGATCTGAACCTAGTAAAATATGTTCCCGGGGACCGTGCCCGATGCAGGTAAACTTTCCTGTTACTTTATTTTACCTTGTGACTATTCTCAGTGATTTCGAACAGCTTTTAACGCAGTTAACATAAAGACTTGATGTAAATTGCAATGAACTAGCTGTCACCTTAAGGCTATACAACAAATTCTGAAGACTGACTTACTTGTTCTCGCGCTACTTTAAGTGCGGTACCAGTATAAGTATAACCTCCCTTATGAGAGAGCAAACTTTCAATTTTCTTCATGATACTGCTCTTGGTGAAGTAATCGTCCAAGTAAAATTCTACCATCGTCCTGTCTTTATTACTGAATTGTATCAGCGATACATGACTTTCCTGTCGGGAAATATTGAAACGGTAAACGAGCTCCGTGACAAACGATTTCATCTTCTGAAAGTCGGAATCCTTGATGCTGCGAGAACCGTCCAGGATGAACAATATGTCAGCATTTCGTGTAGTGCAGACAACTGCAAACGTAAATAAGAAATTAGAGTGCTTTGGAAATGAATAAATCGGCAATTTTTATCCGTTTTCTTTAGAAAGAAAATATTAAATAAAATAATCCCATTTCAGTTTTTTGTTTATCAGACTAGACATAAGCGTTTGAAATTTTACCGTGATGACATAACAAGGTGGAGAGGGTTCACTAGAAATATGTTAAAGCATTGATTTTTTTGTAAGATATGTTCATTACATAACAACGAAACATGGCTGTATTACAACTTCCAGGATGATCGATGTGTTAAACTATTTTGTCGAGTGACCATGGCAACGTACTTGGTTCCAGGGCCTTATCAGGTGTAAATGAACATGTGCTGCATGCATTTTCGAATGATCAACACAATTTTACTAAATGCTATTGCTTTCCGTGTAAAGGATATAGCCCTAAATTCATTACCACAAAAAAATCCGGTGGCAGGCGTTCGGCGAAAAAGCAATTAGCGTTTATGAAATAAGAATATAGGGATCTGTTGCTAAATTTGTTTTCATAGTAACTGTGGAGAATTAAGCAGTCAGTTGAGCCCTCCAATTCCTTTATTTCTTCCTATGTTTAGTCATTTTGCAACTGATAAAATATAAAAAACATCAGGATTTTGTATGGCACCTTTCCCTCCTCGACTCGTGAATGACACAACATATTTATCCGAATCTTTCACCTGACTCACCTTTTTCTTTCTCGCATTGTTTTCCCACGAAATTTCGACTGCAAATGCATTGAAAATCTTCTCCGTCTTTTTGACATTTTCCGCCATTCAGACACGGCTCTTTTGAGCAGGGGTCTAGGAAACAGTGAATAATGAATAACTTAACATGTCGGGAGTTGCGTCACATTGTTGGTCAAAGAATACGTGAAAAACGTTCCAGAGTCGACTGAGAGGTTGTGAAGTTCTCTGGAAGTCACAAAATTGTACGGTTTTTTTACTAGGCAATTCTTCATGTTTTTGTGGCTAATTCCTCGAAGAGGCGGAGCCGCTATGTCATCGAGTGTGTAGGTCTGTAAATAAGTAGTCCTTATCTTCGGATAGTCCCGATGTACATTCGTTGCTATCGGCGAAGTTTCCGGAAGATCGACGGCATCTTTGGCAATTTTTGTGATCTGTTGCCACCTGTCTTTGATACGTCTTCTCGCGTGCTGTTTCGCTTCACGTTGGATTTGAAGTTATCACTCTATTTACAATGACTATGCAATCTTGCATCGAAAACCAGGAACAGCTTTCAAAGAATGTGTCAGGTGTGAGTGTATAAAGAAATATTGTATTCAACATTTGCCACATGCAGTCATGGACTGCCCTATTTTTCACTGGTGTAACCATTGGAGAGCCGCAACTCTTATCGCTGCACGCTTGATGAACCATACTCCTTGTGATTAACTGTTTGAATCAGGTGTTCGCAAGTCGCGATGTCATCCTGTGGTTATTATGATGCATTCCTTATGTGAAGCTGGAAACAGGCCACTGTTTCGGAAAGCTCGTTACTTTTGTCGTACGAAATTTAACAAGTCTTGCCTCACGTGATCAGCGGCCTGAATCAAGCGACCCATTTGGATTCCTTAAAAATAATATGGCAGGTAAACTCCATTCTGTGAGGTCGATGAGTACGAAAAGAGACACCGCGATTGTGGAAATGAAGCAAAACACTACTGGACAGAAAATGAAGCCACAGCTATTCCTTCATCAGAGAAAGAAACATGTTCTACACGTTTCTTCTTTCTTTCTCTGACGAAGGACCTTTGCTCGAAACGTTGGGATTCTTTGAGATCAGTCACTGCGGTTATCAACATTTTAACTTTTTACCTTACATATCACCGCCTACATAGTATTCTATTCTTTTACCAAAAATATACCTCCTCTTCATTCGTGTTACCGTTACACGACGACCCAGATAATTTACGCATCTCTAGTCGTTCAAAAAGGTGGACGACCGGATATTAAAGTTTAATAGATCATGGGTTTATCGTACAATGTTAAATATCTCCTACCTTTCTTCTTATCGCATAGTAATCCTTCATAGTCTTCAGTACAGATGCAACCGAAGCCACGTCCAACTCTTCCATAGGTTGCTCCGTTTTGGCAAGGCAAAGGGAGATCTTCTTCATTACGGAAAAATTATAATATCATGAAAGTTTATCACACTACCAAGTTTAAGGTTCTCATTTTTTTTTTCTAGAACCTTAAAAGACGTTAATTTCATACGTTTCAACTTACGTTGTTGTCTTTGTGCCACCTCAACGATCCTACGTTCAATGTCGTCCAAGTCGTCAAACTCTCTTAAAAACACATCATCTTCCTTGCTCGAGGCCATAACTTCCATTTCTTCTTTGAATCTCGCGACGCTCTTTTTTGGTCCAAAACCAACTGATATTACGTGAGCACCGCTTTCCTTTAAATCCTTGCTTTCTGCTCTTGCGATGTGTGGGTCAGCGGCCTCACCATCAGTAAACAACAGGAGTACATTTTTCGCGTATGGTCGGTCTCCTCCTTTACCGTTGAAAACCTGATTGAAAAAGAGCCGAAGGATTTTCTCAAATTTCTCTGGTAACATTTTCGATTAAAACACGATTAAGTCGGTTTTATTAGTTCTTTCGAGGGTTTTATCTTCCGAAGAGACCTATCTAAACAAAAGAGCTTTTGAAAAGCTGACGGGGACTATATACAATACCTGAAATAGCTGGAATTGTATATACAATCCCTGACAACAATTAATCCAAGAAGGAACACAAACTGAAAACATGTTTTTTACTTCTCAAAACTAAAACAAATCATGCCGCTTAACATTTCTGGAAAAAACCTCCTTTAATCGTGTTTTAAGACGGATAAATACCTCGAACGTCGGCTTCAAGCAGGCGTTCGAGGTATTTGTCCTATACATGATCAGACGTACGTCAAACTCATATCTCCAACAAATGGAACCTATAAGGCACAACCAAGGTACCAGTGAAGTGCTCTGGCCACTGATGTAATATATGTGTACACCGTAATCGTTCAACGTTGAGTGAAAGGTAATGTGTACAACCTGTTACCTTTTGATGACAATTGATGCACTTCAACCATTGAATAGAAATTTTTCATAATAATCTGACACTGCCGAAGTCAACTGAAAAATGTTGACTCGAGCGGGATTTGAACTCGCACCTTACGGATACAGGTCCGCCGCTCTACCCGTTAACTATCGAGCCTCGTGGAATGGGATGATGAGTGAAGGTTACATATGTGTACAACCTGTAACCTGATGACAAGTGATGAAGTTTGACTATTGAGCTAGACGAACCGAGACAAGGAGTGAGGTTTACATATGGGTACAACTTATAACCCATTGGTGACAAGTGGTCACTTGCCGTTAAGCTATATGGAATGAGATAATGAGTGAATAGTTACGTGTATGTACAACGTGTAACCTATTGGTGACAAGTAAGACATTCCAACTTGAATTACGTGACTTTGATGGTCAGCAAGGGTTAAACGTGTACAACCTGTGACACTAGTATAGCCGCGAGGCTCCAATCATCTGCAGCGATTTTCATTTCCAGCGACGGTTATACTTAACTGTAACCCGTAATCGTGTTATGCCGTCGTGCATAGTGAGATATCACAACCATTCTTGCTTTGCTTGTTTAGTATAGACTTAACAATTTGCTTCTTCAACTCCTTGTTTAAGCTCTTGGTAAGCAGTACTTTCTTGTTGTTGAAGGCCTCCTTTGTCATTCCTATCCTTGCCCTAATCTCAGTCCCACTTCTTCCATCTCCTGTAAGCAGACCACCAAGGTACTTGAATTGTCTAACCTGCTCTACCTTCTGTCCATTTATGGTAATGTTTAAACTATCATTCTTTCTTCTCGAGATCTTCATCACTTCCGTCTTCTTCACATGTATTTTCATATCATACTGCAGACATTTCGCACTCAGGCTATCCATCAGTCTTCGCTTACCTGCTTCAGACTTTGCCACCATAGCTTGGTCATAGAACTGTTTTCCTTCAAGAATGGCCTGCACAGCTGTTGAGGAAGGCAACGGGAAACCACTTCCACTATATTTTTTTTCCCTAGTTAGGCTTATGATGCAATACGACAGAAGAATAAAGAACTCTAATGACGTCAACGGCGAACATAGCAAATATGAACTGCGGAAAACTTTCTGATGACCACTGAGGCATTCAAACTGTTGAGCTACATGAATTTTGATAATGGGCGGAGATTATTCGTGTGTACACCCGTGTCGGTAAACATCTGATAACCGTTGGGACGTTCTAAGCTTTTACCTACATGAACTTTTATGCTAAGCAATGACAAGTGAGACGTTGTAAACAAGCAATGTAGACTTTGATGGTGGGCGAAGGTAACACGTACACTACCTGTTACCTTTTGATGACCAATGTGACACTCTGACCAATGACCTACATCAGGGACCAAAATTAACTTTTTAAGTAGGTTGCCCACTGGGCAACCATCTTTTCAGATCTAAGCGTCCAAGATGAAATGTAGTCGCCGAGTTTGGGTGTTATTACACAGCGGTAAAACACACGACAAGATGATAAAGAATACGAACATTCTGAGCGGTGTGTAAGAATCATTGAATAAGAAATGGACAGGCCTTTTTTTTCTCTAACAAAGATCTCGAAATCAAACTATGATTTTTTGGGTCTTATCAGTTCTCCAAGAGGTTTGGCAGCTTGAAACACGGTCGCCCAGCGGACTACCATCTTCTGCGATTTGGTCGTCAGTGTTACATTCTGGTCGTTTCTGACGACCGAGTGACCATATATTTTCGACCCTGTACATGAAACTTTGATTAGAGAGCGAAGATTACAAGATTTAAGTCATGTTCCATGTCATTCTTATCAAGTCTCATGTGAAGTCCCAGATCTAAAATCCGTTTTCTCGAGCGCGGATCGAGTTCAATTCGTTACCTCCAGTCACTAAGTCTTTCATATGGTGAGCAAAAGTTGCGTAGATGAGTAAAACTGCTAATCTTGTGATGACAAATAACGCTCTCAAACAACTGAGCGAAATCATCAATAATGAACAAATAAGTTGCGGATGTGTGCTATCTGTTATAATCTTGTGTCCATACAGGTGTTATTTAGAGATTTAGAAACAGCTGTTCTCAATACATCAAATAATACATTTATGAGAAAAATAGAAATGAAGTAAGAACCAAATGTTCAACAACTTTAGAATCGATTTTCTCCTTAAATACAGATTCTTTGGAAAATCCATATCATGCAATCCAAGTTGTGTTTTATCGGACTTCGAAACATCTCAAAGTTGGTTGAAAAATTCGGCTGTCGCCTGTAAAAATTACACAAGTGTTATAACCTCTGAGTGACTCCTTTCTGCAGTGTACCTGAATCTTCCTGGCTAAACAACCTATTTTAGTGATACACGAAGTATGCAGACTAACCTTCTCGCGAGCCATCTCCATTGCATACCCAGTATACGTGTATTTCCGTTGATAGATCATGTCATCGATAGCTTTCTTAATGTCATCCTTGTTATCGAAGGTGTCCAGATTAAACTCCACTTTGGTCAGTTCCCTCGAACTGAACTGGATAAGGGCAACGTTAGCTCCGTCAGGGCCAACAGAGAGCGAGTCTACGATATTTTTTAGAAGCACTCGAAGTTTATCAAAGTTATGCGGCTTGACACTCCCAGAGCCGTCGATCAAGAACAAGATGTCCGTCGGCTCTGACACAGAACCTAAAGGAAATTAAGTCGGGATGTAGCCGTTAAGATAACTGATCTTTGAGGATGATTCTGAAATAGAATTGAAACATTGCACATCCTCTCACGAACAAGCGTTAAGTTGTTGCGAGCACTTAAGTTGGATAAAAACTCGCCTCCAATCCCTGTGGACTCGATAGCTCAACAGGTGGAGCGGCGGACCGGTATCCCGAAGGTGCGAGTTCAAATCCCGCTCGAGTCAACATTTTTCAGTTGACTTCGGCAGTGTCAGATTGTCATGAAAAATTTCTGTTCATGTGTATCTGAGGATGATTCTGAAGTAGAAATGAAATAACCACATCCTCAAACAACTTTATAATCCATTTTTAAACTTCGGTGATTTTAAACTGAAAGATCTGTCCTCTAGACTGCAAGCGGTTGGCGTCAGGAATTCTCCGACGTAGAGGCTGAGGTATACGACAGGGAGGCTGAAGCAAATCCCCCCTTGATAATTTCTTGATTTTAACGCCGAAAATGTCACGTTATTTTCGGTAAAAAATCGCAATACTATCTAACTGGAAATAGCATTTTTTTTTCGGGTTTATGACATGTGAACGAGAATCTTTTATGTTACCTGGCTAAGTCATGAACAAGTACTCATAGTTTGTATAAAATATAAATTTGTTGTCAGTGACAATTTTCCGACGGATTCTTGGTTATTCCGCGACAGGACAGGGGGCTAAGGTCCCCTTGTGGTACCACCCCTGGTTAACTGGCGGTCTCTTTCGTCTTCACTCCTTGCAGTATTTAATTTCTCATTCCTCGTGAGTAAACTCGCCGATGTAAGTGTGAATATTACGGAGTTTTTTTGACTCAATTAGTGCTGGAAACTGTAATTGATCATACTAATTGGACTTCACAATTCTTTTAACTCAACAAGGGCTTTTAGTTTATTGCATGTGTATTGTTAAAAAAATTTTTTTTCTGCTTTTCCCGCGAGATATACTGACAAACACTCCGCGGGCGTTCTTAACTAAATTTAACTTAATAATGAGATGTAATCACCTCTAAATGACACTCAAATGGAACGATCGGACTGAAACCCAAGTAGAGTGAAGAGATGGCATGTGCATAGGTCAAATAGTTTATCTGTTAATTTCCTTTAAGAATTTACAAAAGTTGGATTTCTATGGGGTGTAAAAGGTCTTGCGCGCAATTTATCTGTCGTAAAACTTGAATAGCTTTCTAATTAGTTCCACGGAAGAGTTCATGAGGCAAAAGAAAACGGTGACACGCTCGCCTTTAACCATTTGTAAATCCCTGAAATTGATTCTGTTCTTCAAATGCTCAAGTTTCAAAGAGATGCTGGAAATAGGCTTTGATAGAAGACCACTGTTCTTGCGTTCAACGTGATACATTTTAAAAACAATGTCAGCAGCAAACAAATTGTAGAACCATTTATTTCCTATAATTTGAATTTACTTCCATGTACTTTTATCTTTAAAAAACTGCTGAGCTTTCGTCCCGTTCGCCCGGGACGTCAGTAAGCTCAGCAGTGTTTTGGAGATTAAAATACATGAGAGTATATTCAAATTATATGAAATAAATCTGTTACTCCATGTAAAGTTTCAAAAAAGACAAATTGTAGAACCGTTTACCTGCTAGACTCTGTCGTAAATTACTGGCTAAGAATAATCCCAAAAGGATGTTGCAACATCTTATCGCCATGATTTCTAAACAAACAGAAAAAAACCGAATAATGATTTTATTTGAAGCTTGTGTACATTTGATTAATAGGGAGAAGCATGATTTGAAGATAATAGTTTTATGTTAACAATTCCGCGTTCAAGTCATGATCATTGTTGATCTTTATCAAAAGCTTTCTTAGACATAAATGATTATCACAAACTATGACAGCTGAAATCAAATTGAGTGCTCCCTAAGCACTTTTTCTCTGAGCAATTTGTCTCAAGATTAGTGAGCAGCTAATGCATATGATATGTCTTGTGCCACACACGACAGCTTCAGTTCACACAAACCTAAGTTTTCTATAAGTAACGGTGAGAAATAGAGGGCAAACGGACTAAGAAACGTCGATTTTAATGATGCTGCAAGCTGTACACTTACATCAGCATAAACATAACCTTTTTTACCAAATAAACACGTTTGTTGAAAATATTTTCTTGTAATGTGAAGTTTATCCCGCCATTTCAAAAATAAAAAAAATCAGCGACCATGGCTCAAGGACCTCTACTTTAGCAAGACAACGCAGTAATTAAGGCATTCCTGAATTTTTACTCAAATGTAAAAAAAATAAAAAAGGTTTTTACATGAAAAGTTTTGAACTACACCTCGTTTTATACCTGGTTCTCAAATTATTGTAACATCCGTGCGACAATCTCACGAGGAAACGCCTCGTTTTCTTCGTCGTAAAGATCGTGGGATAGTCGTACGACAGTGATCGTAACAGTCTTGAAAATACGTCAAGAGTCAACTTTTAACGAGTCAACGTTCAAAATACCCAGGATAATTACGATTAATATGAAAGTTGAAACCATAATCGTTAGATAATTGGTGGACCCTGGAAGTCTTGAATCGTGCGATAGTCGAACTGTTATCACGATTATAAAAATACTAGGCTTTAAGGTAGAGCAAAAAGAAGGAATTCGGAAGGGGTTTATATTTATCTATATGGCAATTAACCCAAAAATGTTAGGTCATTTTCTGCAGTAGCTATTGTCACTGAACCTCAGCACGTTTTACGTAGTGATGACAACCTGGTAACCTATAACTGAGGTTGCTGGCATTCCAGCCATAGTAAATGCGAAAGTTTACCCGCTCCAGTATGGTTGATCGCTTTCTTTTCGGTGATTTAGGTTCAAAAGGGTAAGTTTAAGAGGAAAATGTAAATGTTGACAGTTTAAGAAATTCTTAAATCGCCAGATGAACTTGACACTCGATGAGTTTTGACGCAACATTCAACACTAACGTTTGAATTGGGTGAAAGAGCTCCCTTTCACTAGCAGATGTTGTTAACATAAGGTAAATTGGTGCGCTACTTCCATGGTGGGAAAGGATCGTGGGTAAAAACACTCACTTCATTATGATGTGAATGTCTGATCTTATTCAGATCTAAAATCGTAAGCTAGTTTGTCATCGACATTCCAACTTTCGTGAACCCATTAATGTTTTCAAGAGGCCTGCCGCACTTGGTGTTCACACAAGAGCGAGCGCTGGCATTCATTTACTTAACCTTCTTATACAGAGGCTATCTGACGCCGTTAGGCATAGAGTTAAACAAAACAAAAACGCAGGTGACAGAAGAGAACTAAATTACTAGAATTTATGAACACGTTCATAATAGACACAAGCGCAGATCGTTTCGTACAAAAATACCATTTTTCTTGGATTGTATCGTGAATCGCGTTTTACGGTTTTGTAGATTATAAGCGGCGAGAGTAAAGATTTTTTCCTCTTGAAGCTTCCCCATTGTTATGAAGCTATTAGCCAGGAATTGAACAATCTACGTCGCACATTATTAAGTCGTTAAGTGTATCATCTACTTAGCTTACTTCAATGTCTGTCGATCTTCCTAATGAGATTTTCCTCATAACATCCCAATAATAATAAAAGCGACCTTTATTGAATCAAGTAATACTCTGGTATCGTCTTTCACTGAGACAGACGTATTGCACCAATTAGTTGAAATAATCCTTCGAGCAAACTCGATTACTCCTATAAGACCGAGGTGCATTTACGCTCCTGGGAAACGCTGGTTTATAATCAATCATGCTGCCCCATACCATCGAATTAAGTTAACCCTCATTCCCAAACAGCAATACGGCGTTCTTGAATAGTCTAGAATTGTCAGGTATTACTATTTTACAAAACTCTGGATTTCCTTCTTGGTAATTCCTCGTTAAGGAGCACTCTGCTTTAAAACTTTACCAGAAATCCTTAATAAAGGTAATAACCGGTTTCCCGCTGGTGAACGTACTTTAATTTCATCAAGAGAAAACATGCTAAAGGTAATCTCATATATTGAAAGACTCACCTTGGTATTTGTTGTGTCAGTAAATTAATGTTTGAACACTGACAATGTCGCTACAAAACGTCTTCTACCAATCCTAAAAACCACAGTTACCAGGTTGAAGGTGCTGGGCGAAAGTAAGCAGGAAAATACAAGGAAATAACGCACTTCTGGAGGATGCAGAATATGCGCGCTGTAGGTCATGAGCCGTGTCAAATGGACTGTAAAATTCCTTGCGTTGTCCGTACCCTTAACAACTAGGACACCTGTTGATTGATAAGTCTTAACTATCTGTAAACATATTTTTCCATCACCAATAAGTTTTATCAACTCACTGCAAGGACCAATAGAAAAAAACGTCCAAAACAACTTTTTGTTGTAGTTATTAAACAAAATCAGGCCAATCAAAATCTGTTTTAATTACTGTCACGGCTAGGGTTTTCGTATTTGCTTGTTCTAAAGTCATTTTCTTTCTCACAACCAACACTTAGTGAGGACATCACTCACATGGAATGATGACACATTCTAACACTTCAGTACCATGAAAATGACTCGAAAATTTGATTTTAGTTTACTAAAATTTACTTTTAGTTTACGAAGATCACAGCTACATCCATGTCGGGTTAAACTTAAGCTGTGGCTTGTGACGTAGACTTAACTGCAAGAGTATAATTTTAGTGTTGCACAATGCAAAGGAGAAATTTCAAGCGACTCGCTTTTATGACATTCCTCAAGCATTCTCTATAACCAATAAAACTATACGATTGGAAGAGCGACGTGTACGTGTTGAAAATAAAGGTCAAGAAGTTAAATTGCATGATTTTGCAGAGTAAAACAAAGCGGCAAGTTTACAGCCAGGAAGACACACTCATATTCTTAAACTGAGATCAATCAACAAGTCGGTGGTGTTTTCAACGGATTTCTCATCACAGTTTAATACAGAATAATTCCAGCTATTTTAAACTCTTGGGATGTTCCTGATCATATGCACTCCTTGTTTAAGCACCATAATTTATAACTACATTCTTATAGAATTCCTAAAACTACTGATTACTGTCCGCGAAGTTCGCCAATCCATCGGACATCCCATGTTGAGTATTTTCTAGAATGTCCTTCAATATCTCACTGTCGGCTTATCAACTCTCACGTATTCGTAATTGTTTCCTGTGCACTTCGTGCAAAGATAATCGGTGCCACCATTCGCTTTAGTCTTATTTTTATACAATCCCGGACAATTTGAGTTTTTCCTTCACGAACTATCGGCTCCCGGTAGTTGGTTTCCATCGACACTCGCTAGTTTCTTTGCCCTCGTCATTTTCTCCAGCTCTGCCGCCGCGTCTTGACGGGCGGTCGCTTTATCTCCGGGACCCAGTCGGGTCCTGTCGACACCACCTTGAGTGTTTGATTTTTTACTCAACAAACTGTTGAAGAAGTTGGCGAGAACTCCTTCTCCCGGACCGCTTGCGCCAACTTTAACACCATCCTGAAAAAAGAAAACGTGCGGTTTAGAAAAAGGAACATCTTCTGATCTCCGATGGGAATACTCAGGTTTAGGGTTCAAATGGATAAATAAACTTTAGCAAGCAAACCACTTTAACCATATGCTATTTTTCATGTGGTGCAGCAACAGAAAATGACCCTTCTCCATAGGTTTTAAGATTACATTTTGGAACCTTTAAAAGACACATGTTGGCAGATCTAACGCTACGTCCTGGAGTGTATCTTATTAATGATATAAAAATAGAATAGTGCGTAGACAGTGATAAATATGGTAAAAAGTTAAAAGGTTGATAACTGCAGTGACTGGTCTCAAAGAATTCCAACGTTTCGAGCAAAGGCCCTTGGTTAGAGAAAGAAACATTGGAATTCTCTGAGGTCACGGCAGTGACCAAAATTTTTACTTTTTACTTTGTGTACCTTACACATGTTCAACAAATGCAGGGACTTGCCATTCATTACTTGATTAGTTAACGAGTACTGACGTCTAGGTCCATTATAGCTTAAGCCCACTCTACCATATTTAGTATTCGGAAATAAAATAGAGTTGGTCATAAATTGAATCGGATTTATGGATGATCTCTCAGCTTGACAGGTGCCATTGTGCCTTCCGCACCTCCGGACTGTCCCATCACAGAAGCTGAGAGCGAAGTGAGCCAAATAAGTCGCATAACGCTTGAAAATGCCAAACATGCTGTGGTTCGCTGATCGCCTCGTTACTTCACTCCGCAATCCTTACAGCTCAATGGTCAGACCGTCCCACCAGTCATCGGGAGATGAGAAGCTGACTCACACAAGCGATGCAGACGCAAGCACTAGCGCGAGACAAATAAACCTTTTTTCTCACCTGTCTACCACTTATGCTCGCCCTTGTCCTTGCGCGAGCGTTTATTTCATGTACTTGTCCTTATGCATAGATTGTCTTAACTCATAACCTGGCGCTTGCACTTGCTTTCCTTGTGTGAACCACGCTTAAGGTTCACTTCAAGCTGAGATATCAGAATACTTTCTTCCACGTAAACTAAATGGACTAATCGATAGTGCGATGATCTAGTTAAGTGGTCGTGCGACAGGGATTTCTTTTATGAAGATTCGGGCGACGAAGAATCTTACTTATTTAAGAAAGCTCCGGCTAATTGAAGTACATGGATTAGCAAGGTTCTGGTTTTAGTGGACGAATATAATGAACTATGTGCACTTCTGTTCAATGAGTAAGTTCGAAGTTTTACCCCAATATCAGTCTATTTCATGTCACCAACAAGTGGTATAAACTCTGAAGAACCTTGGCCCTTTGCAAAACAGCTACGAAAACTTCGCCCTTATATCCAGAGGTGACAAGTGATAATCCGTGACCTTCCTTGGTTGTTTTTAGTGGTAGAATTAAGACACTTATCACCGGAATTTAAAGCTATTTGGAGGACTGTTGCCTGTTTTGGCTTATTAAAGTGTGAAAAGTTTTTCGAAAACACCTTATCATCTCAGATGACAAAAATCTACGGTATTTCTGGGCGGACAACGCAGCAACTGTTACGTTTGCAAAGGAAAAGTATGAATATGACAAAATGCTCATTTCACGTTATCGAGTTTGCTGAATACAAGTACTTGAATGTATTTAGTGATCACATTTACGATATCAATGTAAAAGATTGTTTCTGTACTCGCTGAGCACTTCATATGTGCAGGAAAAGGAAATCTGACAAAGCATCCTGGTTGATCTACCCAGATTTAATAACTATCTTAATGTAAATCCACTTTTACTACCGGCTTACTGACAAATCCTCCGATTGAAGATAAACCCTTATTTCAGAACGTGTGTGTTCCATTTTTTCTTTGGGTGGTGGGCCGAAATATTTTTTCACGCCAAACGCTGAACCTGTCAGGTAAGAACTACGTGATGACTAAAATACCCCAACGTAGTGAGTGTTGCAAGAGCCAGGAGTTACGACAGACGATCGACAGATTCCGATATAGTTCCGGTACATGATACAGTTTACGAAACCTATAAAGCTATAAAAGCAACAAACTGGAACAACTCAAATTTTGCGAAATGCTGAGCTATTGCAACACCAGAGGGGAACCTGATTCAGCCTGGTAATAAGTACGTATTATAACCTAAGAACCATATTGTTGACTGGTGCGCTATCGAAGTTGCCTCTACCTAAAACGATCGGCTGGGTAACAATTATTGTCAAGCAAAATCTGCTGTTTTTCACAGAAGTTTGAAAAGGTCGACTATATTGAGGTTGATCATTCGTCTATCTCTCGTCGACACGTTTGTAGATATAGCCTTGAGTTGCAGATGGGTATAACGGTTGACATGTCATGGATAATTAGGTTTATGTCTCTTCTTAGCTTCGTTTCACCGTTACATGCAATCGGCGGTCACTTTTTGCGGTGTGCAGTATTTCATGGAAATTGACTATTTCGTGCAAAGGTTGCCGTAAGGTGAGAGATCCTTTCACTCTATAAGTTGCATACTTGACCGTTATTTCAACATAACTTCGTTCTACCGCATGTTTCATCATAATGTGTTACTGGCATAATGTAATGGTATATTGTAATGGTATAATGTTCTACGCTACAATGGTTAAACATATACGAAATAATATTGTTAAAAACGCAACAAGCGCCGTATAGACCCACTTTAGATAAATCTACTGGGGACATGGCAATTAACGGGAACTAAGCATATGTTAAAGGGATTATATTACCTGCAGATGGTGTTGCTTATCACTGATTCGTGTTTGAGATCATACGTTTTCATTTTAAACGGGAGCACGATTTTCGTCCGGCAGATCTGTAGTTACCCACAAAATTGTACTATACTTCGTCGCTTCTAATTAACAATCATTTCGTGCACATCAACGCGAAAGGAAAATGACACGTTTGTGACTATCATCGTCCTTTACAGAAATCTTTGTGTAATCTTACCTTCGTTTTAATCGCGCTTCCGGCACTACCGGAACTTCTGCCACCCGGAGAAATACGACTGGTACTAGGAGACCCTGGCATCCTCGACTTTGAAATATCCTGAACCACAAACAATTAAAAGTCACCTTTGAATTCATTCACACTTTCTTAACGTTCACGTCAACTTGACGGCACGGAAAATGAACAACTACATACCGTCATGCCTGCTGGTCTTGAGAGTCCAGCAGCTGGTGGATTCTTCAGCAATGCTTGCTTTTATAAAAAATAAATAAATAAATAAATAAAAAATAAATAAAATAAACACAAATTGAGCTTCAGGTGCAGTCCAGCAGACCTTGACCAAACAGCATCACATATGTTTTCAAGTTTGTCAGTTCTGGTTTGAATATTAGCCCATGTTATAAAAATATTCAACTGTACACAACTAGATAATTTATAAAGGTGGTGAAAAGCAACCACTGGTAAGATGTAACTGCTCACAATTCAAACTGTCAAGTCACCTGTTGTTTCTCCAGGAATGACTGTTCTCCTTCGCACTCAATTTCTTTGTCCTGAATTGGCTGCAAACACAAAGTGAAATAAGTTTGTTAGAAATGGCTCTCTTTTTCTCAGCAACATTTTTACAAACAGTGGTGACTTGTCCACCAAGGTAAAGCACCTGTGCATAATGTATGTCATCACCCTCTATGTGTCCTCTTTAGTCACCCAGATTGGACTGTCAACAATCACTTTAACCACTAAACAAGTAATATAGTACAGGTACTACATTGAACTTAAAACTCCACCTACATTTCATAGAAAAATATGGTCCAAATAAACACACCTCTGTGGGTACCCTTTAGACACCCAGGTTAGATGGTGGTTGATCACTTTAACCACTAAATTATTAATATTACACACAATACCTCATGTAATACCATATATAATACCACACTGGACTGAAACTTGACTATGTTTCATATGAAAATATGGTACTGATAATACATACTCTTCTGTATTGTGGTTTTTTTATGTGTTCATCAAACAAATCATCTGAATTGATCATCTTCATTTGTTCATCCAGAATACTAATCTTTGATACATTATCCCAGCCACTTGGACTGAAAATTTAAAAATGATAACATTTCAGCAACAAAATTGAAAACTGAACCCTTTTCCAACCCTCCACAATACAGTTTGTTCAAGGGGATTCTTCAAATAAAAATTATTTCAATATTGCCTAACTCTACACCACTGTCCTTATGAACATCAACATGGTCATTAAAATTACCATTAAAATCATCATTACCACCACAGCTACTAACATTACCAAACCCATTGTCATTGCTTTTACCAAAAACAAAACATCATTATTACCACAACCACCATCATCAAGTTTAAATCAATATTTGAGTACATAAACTCACATAAAAATAGATTCTCTGTCCAGGACTGATGCAGGAACTTTGAAAGGAAATCCATATATTCTGTGAAGAAGATACTTTTTTAATAAAGAACAGTTTTTTGATTCTTTCACTGATGTATACACTAAACCAGCACCATCTGCAATAGCAGGTTAAGAATTGATACTCCTGGAACAAGAATTTAATATGGACATCTGGCACAACTTAACCTTTTCAAATCATCAATCTTTGTTCATTGAAGTTTTTAAAGATAGGACAACCCAATTCCTGATGGACACCATCCATGGTCCTGTTTTATAATTTTTTTTTGAAATGAGAAAAGCTGGTACAAAATTCTAAATTCTCTCAGCAAACTTGTTGGTATTTTATCTTATTACTCATTCTTCTCCAAACATTACCCTTCAAAATTTAATACTGGCTAATATTAAACAATTTTTTTGGCAGAGATACATCTGTATGATTAAATGATTAATGATGTCTGCAAATTTTAATTCTTTTATATTCACCACAAAAGGATACATTTCAAACAGAATCTTCTTATCTGTTGCTGAATGAAATCAAAATGTTCATTCTTATAGTCTCGTTCTTTCTCTAATGTTAACATTGAATCCGTCTGCAACAAAAACAATTCTTACTTAACGCTCATAATTTCTTTAATTGACGTACTGTAGTACATTCCCAAAATCACATAAGGGAATGCTGCCAGTGGCTTATTTTATTGGAAAGGCATTTCCTTGTTCCTCAGTTATTTATAAATTTTGAGTGCTATATGTGGTCTACATGAAGACAGCCACTGGGTTTTCTTGTCGACAAACAGTGACCATCATACCACTGTGTTATATTTACCATATAGTATACCTTGCAATTACTGTTATTGCATTTATCTTTATTGTCATCATACGTTACCTTAGTACAAACAACAGTTATAGGAAAACCAAGGTTATCTGTTAAAACACTAGGATCCAGTGGCAATACCACACTTTCCTCATCACTTCCAATCTTTCTTTTCTCATCAGCCTGCTCTGGGTCAATATACTCTTGAAATTGTTTCATAACTAAAACAAAAATTCAGATTAAACTTAAAATAAAAAGATATTTAGGCTCATCAATAAAGAAATACTCTTTACCCATTTATGTATTTTATGGTTTCATTTATAACTATATACACCATCACATAATCCACTGTACATGCATAAATTATAAGATTTTTTCTAATTTTTATACTTGTCCTCATAAAGGGCACACAGGTTAGAGCAACATCAATAGAAATACAGTTTTGTAAACAGTTGGAAAGGCTTATAAAACAGATAGAAAATGTCCTCTAATTATATGTAAACAGACAAGAAAGGTGATTATAATTTACCAAAATAAATAAGGCTTGCATTGACAGAAGGTGCATTGTTCAAGTACAAATAATTCCTGAAAGGATTACATTGAAACACTAAGTTATAATTACAGCAGGATGAGCTATGCCAGGTCAAATTGTCCACATTGGCCAGTTACCTGGTAAATATTAATTTTTCTTTGCTACAAGAAGGGCTGGTATAATATAATAACTTCCAACTATTGAAACAGAAGTAAGCCAATAAAATACATGTAGTCTTTAAACAAACAAAACAATAACCCTGAATTACATCTGGTGTGGATATCAACACCAATTAAGTTGATTTCTAAACCTGATGTTTATTACTTCATTGTTTTTCTGTCAAAATCCAGAGGCAAAAAATATTTGAATATATACTAAATCTTTCAAAACAGGCACCTTTAAGACATAACTCTCATCTAAACTGGTATATCAAGAAGATATTCATTAAACCGGTGAAATGTGGCATTGATACTCCATGCCGAACATTCCCTTCTCCCCAGAGAGAACTTACTGTGATGTTCCATCTCGTTTAAATCTTTCGGGGATAAACTTAACGAATGTATATGCTCTCTTAAGACACGAATCCAGGAATTTAAAGTATCCATGATCGTCCAAGGTTTCGACATATCAACAATAATAATTACTGTGACATCCTTCGCTGATTTCTTTGTTATCGCGAACTTCAGCAGGTTCTGGTACGTAACATCACCGTCCATAATCCACACATTCAGCCTTGTACTGTCTAAATGAAGCAAGTAGGCGCACAAATAAGCAAGAGTCGTCAAGTATAAAACATGATTTATTGATGAACGACGATTTACCATCGCGATCTTCATCGTAGACGTCGATATAGCTGTATTCCATTGCATGACCTTTCTTAACTTCTGCTATACCGTTTTGCATTTTGACGATAAGACTTGTTTTACCGGTTCCATCGTTACCTTGAAAACATAGTCAGTGAGTGAGGAGAAAACAAAAAGATAGGATATTAGTGAAAACGACATTTATACCTAAAAGCACCAAGGACTTATTTGAAGGGAGTTTTCTCGAAGCTGAGGACGAAACATCGTTCAGTATGGAAGACCTAAAAACACATACAAAGAACAACTGTGAAACAAATCTTCTCATTAACGGCACAACGGCAAGTAAAAATTTACCAAAGATCTTCATCTTCTTCTTGATTTCTAGCTTTTCGTCCATCAAGAGTTTCCTCGGTATCCGCCATTTTGATTGCCGAGTACGAATCACCGGCCGGCCATCTCCCTTTGGCCGTGACTTGAAGCTCCTGGTAACGAGTGTAGTGACCATCGGAAAAGATGGATCGTCCGTTTTCAAATTTTCACGAATGGAGTTGATTGGAAACTTTTCTTACTGAATCAATTTAGATAGAACGGCCCAGAAAGAATTTATGTTTAGGATTAAGCAGGAATATAATGACTATTTGCTCAAAACAGTTTAAGCTTAATGAAGGCTTTCCATTCTGTTCACACTATGGTTGATGGATGTTTTTGGATATATCGTTTGGCTTTGACGATTTAAGTGGAAAACAGAGTAAATGAGGCCTGAATACGTTGCTTTCAAAATGGTTGATATATGTTCATTATATGTAAGCATTGAATAAACTGACTAGAATCATATCAAAAAGGTGTTTTCACTGTTTTGTATGTCTTTTGTATGTGTATGCAGCAAACAATGCTTAAAAAGGGCGCATGGCTTTCACTACTCTTCTTAACATTAAATTTGTCCATTTAAGCAAGGATACTCTATGTTTTGTTAAACGAAGAATAGTTTTTTTAATATTATGTGTCCACTATGTACAACGTGCAAGTATATTCAAAACTTTGTATGAAGTGAAAATATGATAGAATCTTTTGTGTAACATTGACATTTGCAAACTACTTCTTTAAGTGAAAACAAGTTGTTTGTTATGTCTAATCATATCTTTCATTACATTTTGATGTAGGAAGATAAGATAAAAACAACAGCAGAATATCAATGCACACAGGTAAGTGTTTGTCATTTTTCTCTTATTTTTAAAACTCTTTACTTTTTAAGAATCAACCATGTGATTTACAGTGTGAAAACAAAATGACTGAAAGCTACTTTTAACTTATATACAATTAATTATAAAACTCCTGGTTCAGTTCATCAATTTCGTCATAACAGCATTGAGCATTCACTAAAACATTTACCCATTTGTTCTGTTTGCCAGCTGTTTCCATAAAAATTTCATCAAGTTGGTTTTACTTTAACCAGTCACTGTAACTGCTGCCAGACAGTAAACTGATGTAAATTTGCATCATCTTTAGCCTTGAGGCCGTTAAAGAAAGGGTGGGTTTTACTTTGTTATGTCCATATCGTTCATGGTGTCTTGTGGTGAGCTTCTTTTTTTTCATTTGATTGACGGACTTCAAGACCTCCTGGTTTCAAGCAGTATTTTGCATTCAAAGTGTTTTGAGGTTTTGGATTTCTAACACTACACCTCATTCCTTAATTTTTGACTCACTGTGTCTACATTCATAATCCAGTTTAAGATACTTGTATGTGCTTGGACAGTCAGTTTTATCAAAGAAAATTGTGGAAGCAGAAATTTCGCATGCATTCTCATCTTGACATTGATTCCGGACCTTTGTCATTGTATTTGACTCATCCTGTGGGCACATGGCATCAGTCTTAAGCCCTCTGGCTACAGCATTGTTAGTGCACGTGTGGCTGTCATCACGACCCCAGAATGCTGACTTGATGTTGATTAATTTGTATTTATCACATTCTAACCATTCTTTTTCTCCTTCACATGTTACAACAGTATTTACTGACTTTTCTGCCTGAAATGGGAAAGAATGGTGTAATGGGGGCTAAATCTTTTTGAAGTCATAAAATTTATTTTAGGAAAGGTCAGACCACTGGACTCTATCACACTGGGAAAGCTGATTAGGAGTCACAAAGTGAAGTCAAAAATGGCAGACTTGCAAATGGGGCCACCATTTGGAGAATTATCATACAGTTATTACTATTAATTGTCCAGTTATTCTTTGGGACTATTTGATCACCAGTTTCAGTGCCTGAAATGGTGATTTAAACATTAGTTTGACATTGCTCAATGTCAATCACCAACATCATTGACTTAAATCAGCCTTCCAATTATAATGGAACTCAATGGGTAACCTATCAACCATTTTGTTCTAAATTTGGCAGGTACTCATGTGAACAAAACTTTCCCATCATGCCTTGTAATGCTGTGCACCCATAGTGGAGACAATTATAGATCATTTGGCAGGACATTGGATAAAATTAATAAGCTTGTTTTAAAGTTGAATCCCTGCACCTATGTCAAGTGGAGGTTTGTTTTGTTTACTTTGCAAAGTTTATTTTCTTGGTAATGGTGCTCTGCTTATCACCAGGTTCAATTGTTATAACTTTTTTTCATGCATCCTGACTTCTTCTTTGACCGTGAAGCTTCCCTACATTCGACTCTACCTTCAATAACTTTTACAATTAGATTTTGGTGATGTAGTACATGCCAAATCTTGGTCAACTGTCTTTCATTGATAATGTTCACACGTTCATGCTGGGATTGATATTAAGTTTGTCATCACATATTCTGCACAACATATAATCAAGCATTTCACATCGACTGTACCTTTTCCTTTGGATTTCCTGGGATTCCTGATCTTGTAAAGGCAGCATTTGCATTTGTACTGCCATATCCACTGCCGAACAAAGCAGCTGCAGCTTGGCCAGTGTTTGCACCTGTTTCACCTCCATTGTTGACAAAAAATCCTAATGGTAAATGTTCATTCCAGTAATAGTCCTCAATACTGTCCCTCTTTCTAATTACATGTGGTCTTTGTGCTTCTTTCAGAGGAGAGGAATGCTAGGTAAATATAAAATGTTAACTTGGTAAATATAGATTAAAGTAGTAGTCCTCAATACTGTCCCTCTTTCTAATTAGGTCTGATCACTGTACTTCTTTCAAAAGGAGGAATGCCAGTTAATTGCTAAATGTTAGTTTATACACAGGAGAGGCTTTCTTATGCTGATCACATTTGTTTTCTCCTTACATTGGAAACAGATTAATCAGAGACTTAAAACCAATCAGATCTTTCATGAAAATTTGAAATGCCAGTCATTAGTGAAAAACGTTTTGTTATATCAAATGTTTGTTTCGTGACTTTAACTGGAAACAATCCACACATCATTTTACATGTGAAATGTCATGGCTTACAACTTCACATGTGAAAGCTTGAAAGCTTTTTTTAACTTGTCCTATTAAAAGTTTACTATCGCATGTATATCTCATTTTGCGTATAAAACATTAAATTTACGTGACGTACATGTATGAGTAGGCGAACAAATGCGGGCTCACGGAACGGCTGGGATCGAGGCAATCTTTGTAGAGGCAAGGAAATGTTTTCCCTGAAGGCCCATCCACCTCGCAACGCGTTTTTCGCCTACGATTCTCGCTAAAGTGTAAGGAATTATCTCTTAAGAGCTGAATTCCAGCTTACTATTTGCTCGCGGATGTTATGACTAAATCTTGTACGTCAGGGTGAATGATCGGTTGTGACAATCGTGCATTCATATTCTTACCACTATTTGTAGCACGCCAAAAATGACAAGTAGCCATCCAAGGCTCTTTAGTAAATCCATAATCTGGAGAGAAAAAAAGTTATTAATGGATTACCATTAGCTGTGAATGTCGTCATAATTTGACAAAGATGATCCACACCTCTCCAAACTCGGGTCGTAAATAATGAAGTTCCACTTGGTTAGGTTTGTATCCTTAGGTTAGGGGGCTCTTTAGGTAGGGAATTTCATCCCTGGTTTTTGAAGAAATTTCATTGAACGATTACCTTGCGATTGAACGACAAAAATTTCAACCCGAACTGTACTTTGAAATTTTACCATGGCTAGCCGGGATGAAATTCTTCCATACGCTCAGCCCCAAAGAATAAAATCACTTTAATTTTTCCTGTGTTGTATACAGTGAACGACGCATTGGATATAATTACAGTGGTTACAAGTGAATGTTGAGTGCAACCTCACTTGTTATCGTATCACTCACCAAATCATTAATTACAACACTGAACCTGTTTAGAACCTATTACAGAAGCTGCTTTCCTCGCTTCTTTTTAGGAAGAAATCATCGAGTCACTTACCTAGTCTTCTAAGTCCTTTTTCAAAGGGAAAACAGAAGAATGCTTTCGATTTGTGAGACTGAAATAGAGATTCACAACAGAGACACTGTGTCGCAAGCGTAAGATCATCAGATTGTAAGAACGTTACGTCATTTGAAAACATTTCCCAAAGGTGAAAAACCTTTTTATACAGGTTGCAAAAGCAACCGATGCCTTGTTTGCTGGAGCGTGACCTTTCAATTTTATCGAAGTACTTTCTCACATTTTTATGTCGTTAAAGTCTCGGCAAACTTTTCAACTTATATTAGATTTGTGAAACTAGGTAGCACTTTGCACATATACAAAAGTCTATATAACCAAAGAAATTGTCGCAATACGTTTATTTTAAAAGTGATATCATACATTGTAAAATCTCCACTATAAATTAAAAGCTTACGTTGATTTTATTTGATTTTCCATCGGCGTACGGCGAGTTATGGTAAATTGGAAGAAGTCAATTAACTACTCCATGGAATGATAGACTATCGAACATTCACGTTCAATATCGTCTCTACAACTAAGTCTTGCAGCTTAGTGAGGACTAAGGTCGTTACAATTTAGTGAACCCAGTTGTATAATACTCTTTACCGCAATTTAATCAACGTTTGCTGGGTAAAATCATAGTTCCATCTAACTGAATGATTAAACAACTTGTATAAAACTGCCCAGAAATACGACAAATCATAACAACCTAAGAAAACGGTTTATACAACGCGATTTAATGATTCTGTTTCTTAACCATAACTGAGAAGTTTAACACGCGAACTGTAGAGATAACCACAAATGAATTAATTACCATTATGATTACAACGATTCCAGACCATGTTCCTTTGTAACTGAACTTCAGTAAACATCTTTTCATTCATTCTGTTCAGTTATTTTGCATACTTCTTTCGTTGTTTAAACTAGATTGAGATGCGATTAATTTAACTTATGGCGGGCGTGCTTCTTCGAGCTTTTTAAACGGCTTATTTTTCGTTTCATGATTGTCAATGATGCATGAAATGTTGTTAGATTTTCTTTCTTAAGCAGTGAGTGTTACCGCAACGCGAACTGACCAAATGAATACAAAAGAACTTTTCACAGTCGAGAAAGATTTTTAAAAAACAGGAAAACATGATTGCCGTCACTTTCATGAACCCTTTCCTAGTGATTCAAAGGCGATGTTACATGGGGAAATTTTTAACACAACGAACACTGGACAAAAAATTGATCTGTGTCGCATCCCATTTGTAAAAGATTTTAGCAAGATTTTTTTGCGCCGACATGTTGCGTTGAAAGTCGTCGTTTAAAATCGTCCCATGCAACGTCAGTTTGACCCTTTAACGCGCGGCATCCGATATTTTTGGACACTTAGAAGCTCGAACAAAAGAAATGAGAGAACAAACGAAATCTAAGAGAAAACAAAGAACAAAAGAAACATTTAGGCATTAACTATTTAACGCCTGACTTTTATTTCTTTTGCTCCGTGTTCTGCCTTTGATTTTTTTTCCCTCACATTCGTTTTCTTGTCTTTAGGTGTACGATATATCGAGCACTGGGCGTTCGAGTCTCACAAATTATTCTTAGAATTTTTAACAAAATATCTAAAATATTACTAAGATAAAATTGGGATGGTGTGATTTTTAGTAATCATTTAGGGACCGGTCAATATTTATGGCTGGGGTTGGCGCCGAATTAGAGAAACTATTTTGACACCAGAAAACTTGTCACCCAACCAACTTAAGACAAAAAAAATTAAAACCCCCAACCATGTATAGATATAAAGAAAGTTATTTACCCAACCCGAAGAGTGAAAGAACAAAGATCAAAGGCAAAGAAGAAGAGGATTAGAACATTCTATCCAAACTTAAATTGAGCAGTTTAAACCCAGAAAGTGACGTATCAAGTAATGATGGTATTTCCATTGATATTTTAGATGATGGACCCTGGACTGGTCTTTTTTTAACTTGACATATGGTAACCTATAAATAAATGGAGTCATGAAAATTTTTTCCCTGACCCTAAGAGAAGTGTTTTTTGTTTTTTACCCAACCTCTTGTCTTTGAGTTTTTAGTTACCCAACCATTTTCTCTTCGACCCTAACCCCTGCCATAAATAAAGACCGGTTCCTTATTTGAATCCTGATTGTTTTGTCGATATTTTGTTTGCTATCTCCCGAAATTCAAACAATCAAATGTTTGGTGTGACCACGTTTTGGTTTGATGATTGCTTGAATGGAATTTCAGCAGTGTCTTTGCTTCTCTATTTCTGCGCATGTTACCATGATTTTCACTTTATATAAAGTTTTGAAAATGCTCAAACGTTGTACATTGTAGACACGATATATTTAAAAATTGTTCTTCGTTTATCAAAATATATCACTAAGTTTAATCGCTCGGTTTTCCAGCGGCATTTTAATTGGTTTTAAGACTACTGACAGGCAAGGGCATCAGAAGATGCATATGAATAACATTTACATAGAAATTAGTTATTTCATCGAAAATCTTCATCACTTGTAAGTTATGTCGTGAAGACTATAACATGATCCATAACTTAAGTAGTTTACATGGGTACCCAGTATCTAAATCCCTCGGGCCGAATTTTATGTCAGGCGTTCAGTTCATACTAAATATGTTTATCCTGTAGTGGAACAGTAAGAAGGTGTTAGAATGCAATTTACAATATGGACATGAACATGGCTCTTCCATCCTGCTTAATGATCTAAGCAACGACACGAGCTAAACCTACTTCTTTTCGTTCGTTGATAAACAGCAATTCAAAGTGTAAAATATTCCCGTTTCAATAAAAACGACCTTATTAGAACGTATGTGAATGTTCGTTTCCTCCAGTTTCTTGTGGTGGTGTTCTAGATGTGGCGTTTTTGCTGTTCATGTTGTCTCAACATTTCTGCATGTCTCTTCTCTTTTGCCGCTCTCTTTCTTTTTCGCCGTTTGCCGCCTTCTCGTAAAGCGTCGACGACATTCGCCTCGTCGGGGATGCACTCGTACCAAATTTTCAGATATTTATATGTATTTCCACAACTGTTGTCGTCGAAGAAGATATTCGAAGCCACCACTTCGCAAGCTTGTTCTTGTTTACACTGGCCGTTCACTTTCTCTATGGTGTTTTCTTCGTTAGTCTCACAAAGGTTGTCGATTGTGAGACCCGATGGAACCTTGGGACACGTCACGTGATCATCACGACCCCAGAATGACTTTGTGATCTTAATAAGCTCGTACTGTTTGCACTGTAACCAGCCCTTTTCACCTTCACAGATGACAGTAAAGTTCTGGGGAAAAAATTTTACAAGTTAATCTTTGAAAATATCCATTATAAGCAGAATAAACTGTGCGTCTGCTACTGAAGGAACTACAGAAAAATAGTTATTAGAAGCATATCAAGGCCCATTTCCACGATGCTATTGTCGTTTGCGATAGTTCGTTCTGGACTATGTAATGTTGTCGCAAAGGCACAATTCCTATGGTCGATTCGCTCAGTAACGTAGCATTAGGTCCAAAAGACTCCAATAAACTTATTGGAGTAAATTATAATCATAATTATACAATCCTATCGAGTAAATAGACCCTATAATGTAAAAATCAGTACAGACGAGTCTCTCGTGATAAAATTTTTCAAAGTACAATGATCAGCCTTTACACCTCTCCCTTACTTCCCTTCCATCATGACATGCGCAGATTTGTCTCGTATGTGAAGAACACAACTCTCTACGTCACACGGCATTATAACTTGTTGAGAACTCAAATCTGAAGAGCTCACTTGAAATTGTGTATGCAATTGTATGTATCCCATGACACCATACAAATAAAGTTTTTTATGATTCAAATGAATAAAAGTCGAAGATATATCTGATCTCCAAATACGTCATTCAACAACATGACGTAGAATGAAAATAGTCACATGATCGAGATCACACCAGACAAGCACTATACACTTACCGGCATGATGGGTTCTGGACCCGGTGGACCTACAGCTCCAGGAGAGCCTGGTAACCCGGGAGCCCCTGGAAGACCTGCCGCACCAGGAGCACCTTGTTCACCGGGATCACCTCTTTCACCAGGAAGTCCAGGAGGTCCTGGTGGACCTGGAGGTCCTGGGGTACCAGTAGCTCCTGGGGCACCGTCTTCCCCAACGTGACCAGGAGGTCCTGGTGGACCAGCAATTCCAGCCGGACCAGGTTCCCCAGGGTTACCAGGAGGACCTGGCGGTCCTGGAGGACCGTTTAGTCCCTTCAAAAAGAATCCTAATGTGAGATTCTGTTCTAAAAGCTGTGAAACCATCAACTGATCGAGGAACGGTTGAGTTATCCTGTCACCAATCTTTGGCCAGTCGGGCAGTATTCGTTGGGAGACCTTTTCATAAAATATATACGTACAAATATAAAGATGATTAATTTAAATATTTTTAATTATAATTTCATATACCTTTTATCATGATAAAAACCGATTGATAAAATGGTAAAAGAATAGAATACTGCGTAGACAGTGATAAATAAGGTAAAAAGTTAAAATGTTGATAACTTTAGTAACTGATCTCAAAGAATTCCAACGTTTCGAGCAAAGGCCCTTCATCAGAGAAAGAAAGAAGAAACGTGTAGAACACATTTCTTTCTCTGACGAAGGTCCTTTGCTCGAAACGTTGGAATTCTTTGAGATCAGTCACGCCAGTTATCAACTTTTTAACTTTTTACCTGATAAAATGGTAAACTTGATTTCAAATTTCCATCTCCAACTGTTAACTTTTTCTATCTAGATGTTCATTGAATACCGTCAGCAGGCCAGTTCCATAAGTATTTGTGAGGGGATACAAGAGTGTTGTGGGAAAAATGTAATGAGGTACGTACCAACAGAACTTTTACCTCAACAGACCACCAATTCAATCTGATCACAAACGGGTGAGGCAAAAACCGTACTACTGCGCTGTGCATTGGACGTCATGCTGACGTTCCCTTTATGCATTATGAGAATGTAGATGCAACTGAAAGAGGGGTCAAAATGCTAGTTATTTGGATGTCAGATCAGGGAAATTATCGTACAGGAAACATTCGTCTTTTTTCATTTTATGTATTTGTTATAAGTGAAGTCAAAAACACGACTTAGAGCTTGAAATCAAATCTTGAAACTCGTAAATTATTTGACCTGAAAGGATGAACTTGTTGAGTAATTCTAATGATAAAGTGAACCTTTATATCCAGCTTTGATTTACCTTCAAGAACACAGCGATGACACATTTTTGTTTTTAAGACAAATTGTTCCGTGCACAAGATCTTCGCCAAAGTACAGTGTATAAAATAATGTTAAACTATAAGTTAATGACAGCTTCAGTGTCTCTTTAAGTTCTGGACATGAACATAAAAATAGTCCTTATGTTAATGCTCTTAAGTGCTTGTTCATGTCGTATACAGGTACAACCTGCTGTTTCAACCATTTGACATAATAATAAAAAACAAAATATTTGCTATCAATGAACGCTGCCATGGCTCTAATGTATTACCAAGAAATGTTCCGAAACGTGGTGCAGGGAACTCGTTTCAAAGTATACACATTTGCACAAAACTGAAGACAAGAAGCTTGATGTTTGTTACACTCTTCCACCTACACTCACTAACTTATACCAAACCAAGCAATAATAAACTACGATAAACAGGATTACTTAAAAAACTGCGGTTGACTGAAGATTTTTACTTTTTTCGTGAAATTGGCCGGAATATAAGTGACTAAGTTTTTCATACAAGCATAGGGTGGTCCTTTTTTCAAAACGCAAAGTTCCTTCTAGACTTGGTCTTACTCGTCTCGCTAATACGTATTTCGAGTGTTCCGTCAAAGATTTACCTTCGGGTTTTTTTTTTATTACAACTCTACGGTAGCTCTTCGTTTACGTAGCATTGGTTATAGCTATTTTTTTTTATTCCCGACATAAAACACAGCAAGTGAAAGATAGACATAAACTACCTTTTACCTGTTGCTTTCTTAACAACTAGATCAACTCCCCGTGCTCCACCACTCATGATACAAACGTCTACTTACCGTACATCCTATGTATAACGTTACCAGGCATACTGCAAGGCTTGGAAAGCCTGTGCCTAAATAGTGTCTCATATCCTGAAGAAGACACAGAGAGAGACGGAAAGCAACCCATTAAATCTTGAAATAAAATTTATCTAATTAATTAATTAATTATAACCATGACTTTCCAATCCTTATGACATACTGCCGAAGCTAAAAGGGCATTTATTTTGGCACAGTAAGGTAGAGCTACGGCGTTATTTAAGGATATGCAAATCAATTCGTCCTTGTATTTCCGTATTAAAATGTCGGTGCTCAACACTGCCATTCCACGGCCGTCCAACAGACATTCCAAGTGGTGATAGCTTGGTCATACCAAATACTTCTAATTCGCGTACGTACAACTGTTATTGTATCTATCACACATAGTAGAAGAATCCAGACGGTTTAGAATATTATCGCTGTCGTTCTTTGTCCCAGTAAAATTAAACCAAAACCACATCAAGTGGTTCATGTTTCACCATCACTTCCGCCTACATTATCCACTGGTCATACTACATTATCCCATTATAATAAATATGTTGCACTCGTATCAATCGTTACCTCGTCTACCGGTGTTTTTATCGGGTTTCCTATAGTTAGTTTTTAATGTAAAGTGTTTTGGATCAAGACGTTTTTCCGAGCATCGCGGTCGAGCTCCAGGGTTGTTTCGTACGATCACGACATAACTGCTACAATAATAAAGTCATCGATTCAAATCACGTGACAAAACGGGCTTTACGCCCAGGGGATTAAAAAATCGGAAAAAAAGACAAAAATGTGTGGACCCAAATATTCGAGCAAATACCTATGTGACTTAGTAAAATTTTAAGAAAGTTTAAAGAAAAAAAACTATCGACAAATTTTCGTAACAAACAGGGCACTGTTTGTAATACAACTGGTCGTAACCGAAACACATAAATGATTCAACGTTTGGCAGTCACGAAGTACCATTATAAAATCTGATTTTAACGCAGCGGATTAAATGGACGGAGCAGTGGTTAGTGAAAGAGCATTACTTTGTTGTTTGCCGTACCTTAATTCTACTCCTGCTTGATGTGTTTTGATGGTAATATTTTCTTCAAACTCGATAAGCTCCCCGACGTGTAGGTTCTTTGTGTTAAGGGAAGAACTTCCTGAGCTCACTGGTCCCTGTCACGCGTGGCTGGCTCCGCCAATCACGAACCCCCGACCTGTTCCACGTGATAAAACTATCGCCGTAACGTTCCCTAGACTGAGGTCATGCAACTTTGAAATACTACACAGTTCTAAACCAGTGGGAAAGGTCAGATTAAGCCAGCCATTACTGTCTGTAACGATGATAACACAAGTAATGTTTACGAGTTTCTTGAAAATATGACTCCTCGAATATACTTTACAAAATACGAATGCTTGTAGAATGAATATCCAAGTTTATTTTCTAACCCCTAAACAGCATTCTCATATCTTCCTGGTATTTCGTTTGTCGAAGCGACTATTCGCCAAGAATTAAAATGGTTATAAGTGCGTGCTGTTGTGCAGAGCAAGAAAGACAAAACATCAACTATTTGTTTTGTTTTTTCCATTGTAATTACCTAAATACGCTGTTGTGTCGTTTTTTTTTTTGAATCAATTACTTTTCCTTTCGTTTGGAATGAGTGCAGATTTTTAAAACATAAAAAGTAATCCCAAGTTTAAAGATTCACTTCCACTGAACCATGTCGGTACCTGTTCATGCGTGAATTTTTCTGTTTGTTTATTGATAAACACTGACAAATGTTTCTAATTAGCCAAAATTGAGACACAGTTTTGTACAAACGATGTTCACTTGCTGATGGAGTTTTATTGAGAAGTATCGCCTTTTCGACCAAGATGAGCAAACATCTGCTCATTGCTACAATCAGAACCAAGCATCTACTAAACGTTGGCAGAAGTTTGAACCACGCTTTTGTTGAAAAACAGAGATACTTTATTAAAGTCACACATTTCAACTGGCTGGTTGAAAATCACTGCAAAGCGAAGAAAGGAAAGGCGACGTCGAGAGCGACAAGTCTTTGAAGAAAACAATGCTTCGTGACGAAGATACCGGAAAAGCGAATATGAAGAATTCCAGCCCTATGAAAGGACAAAAGATGAACCTAAATCTGATGCTGTATTGCTGAGAATGAATCAAACTTTGCTGCTTGGCAACAAAGGATGCATCTGTATCTTCCAGCATTGAAAACGAGATGAAATTACTATTCTGCAGTATGGTTGGATAAAATCAGAACCCACATTGACTGTAGACCGAAGACGTGAGGCCACGGCCCTGGTTTGTTAGTTCATGCCATTCTACAAACGGCTGATGAATTTAAGTTTTACTGTACCCCAAATTCTACACTGCAAGATTCATTTCCTGGCTTTAAGAAAGAAATTCTTGATAAGAAATGGCTTTTTTTCTTCTTTCAAGAACTTTAAGAACATATATCTTGATTCAAGAACACTTTTCCAGTCTAGTCTAGATATATTTTCTTAATTCAAGAAAATATGTCTTCTTTATGAAAAATTATTCTGTCTACGGGACAAGATAGCCTTTCTTAATTTAAGAGATATAGCCTCAAAACAAGACCTTTTTTCTTAAAATAAGAATTTTATTTTTCACTCATAAATGATTCCTTGTAGCCAGCGGTCTACTGTGTCTGGTGTGTTTGGTGCGCGATCCTCCGACTTTATGGTAGATTGGTTAGAGAAAAATCAGTCATTCGGTGAAACATTGACACAATGGTGGATGAATCGCCAATAAACTGATGGTCTAAGGTTTTAAAATATGTATCGTTTGATTTTTTGCTCACAACTTTAATCCTTGTCAGCGACCAAAAAGCACTTTCCCGAGTTTGTACACTTTTGAGCATTGGTGGTCGTACACTAACGACAAACACCCAGACATTAAGGTATACGAGACATATTAAGGTATACGACAAATTTCTCAATTTGTCGAGAGGAGTTTATAGAAAGTACAGTTGATACCAGTTATTTTAAAAATTGTTTTGATCACCTTCAAAACAGCGTTTCCTACCAAAACAACAGACATTTTACCCTTGAGAGTATGACTATGAGACTAGAAATTATCAAAAAAACATACTTCATCCAGAAATCAGAGATGATTTGTTTGGTCCTGTAAAATGTGATAATTTTCCAGGCAAACATGCTCCTATAGAGCTATAAACTTGCCGCAATATTATGAAATTCATCCCCATCTCAAGGAGGGTGCCCGTGACGCCTTCGCGAGCTAATGAGACTTCTCAGATGAATTAATTTCTTCAAGATTTGGTAAAATCTTCGTTTCTCTAAGTATTCCAGTTATTCTTAGTGGTGGACCAATGATATGTAAAGCCAAATGATGGCTTTCTCGTTTTCTGGGACAAGTTCGTCTAATTCCTGGGCCGAGGCGTTTTTTTGTTTGATCACATCCCGGGCAGGTCCACGTGATCAGAGCACCACAACAAACTCATTCTTGCACAGTTGACTAAACATGGCTATTTTGTGTCGACTCTGTTTGGCTTTCTTGATGTATTTCAAAAAAGTTTTCATGTATAAAGCAATTTAAAAACCTAATTTCCCCATTGCTTTTATTAACATGAACTTTTTCAACATTTATAGAACATTTATATGTCGAGGCAGCTGGGCTGTCGCTGCTATAATTTTTATTCAGTGTACATAGTCTGCGTAGCGGGTATCCGCAGGCTAAGCCTAAGACTATCTAGGAGGATCTTGCGACATTGTGAGTAATGTCACGGAATGCATTTAAAGAGAGGGTGTTACCTTCAAATAAAGAAAGAATTTAATTTTTTGTAAAGTACTGGAAAAGAAAAAAATCTTCAAAGAATCTTACTTCAATTGATAGTTTTGAAACATGAATTGGCAAAATAAATTTTAGGATTTTCATATCTCGTTCACTGCCGTAATATGCTATGAACGTCTTAATTGATTGTAAACAAACAAATAAACGAATAAACAAACAAACAAACAATAAGCAAACGCATCAGCATGCAAGTCGTGCACTTTTTAAACGTGGCAGCTGAGCTTAACGAAGTAGATTGAGCGGTCGCATGTGGAAATTATTTTGCGCCGACGATTACGCACTAATGATTAGTGAGGCGGATCTATGGAGTGTGAAGATTTCTTAGGAATTTCTAGAGATGATTGATGTCAAACTGCGATATCTTTGTCATTCACCTCGTCTGATGACAAGATGAAGTTGGCGAGGATAAATAAAGTCTTAATTGTCTCTACTATTCCTTTTTAAGCTGAATATCGTTAAAGCGTCATTTAAAGGTTAATGCCCATATCATGGGTTTGTAAGGATGTTTCCACGGTGCTCAACAACCGTAAGATGTACCGTAAATAAAATGTAACGGTTTGCTTACGTGAATATCACAGCATTCGTCACGGACAGCAACAAAAATAAAAAACAAGTTTGCTGTTATGGCCCACTTTTATATATCCATCAAAGTTTAAAAATGAAAAGAGTGGAAGATCAGTTGAGTTCACGCGGCAGTTGTGATTGGCCCTTAACCTGTTTGCAGTTTGTCGATCGGAGCCATCCGATTGGTGCAGGCGGGGTTGTTATGATCCCATATAGTGAAAGAATAATTCAATACCCGCTTGGGTGCAGGTAGTTGATATTACGGTCGACTACGTTATTTCCAAATACTTTGGCAATGAGACAAAGTTAATTCGAGATTGACAGAGCGGTCGCAATGCGTAAACAATCGTCTATCCATTAAGTCACCACTGGAAGGTAAATTGCTTGGCTAATGTCGTACTTTCTCTAACGAGCCTCTTTCTGGATTTAAATATTCGTAAACCATTGTAAAATTCTAGGTTATGGGCGTCTTACCGGCAACTTTGCCATTTCTTCTCGGATTAACCCTGCTAGAACTATCGGTAAGTGATCAAGTAACTTGTTCGTTATTCACTGAAGCTTATCATCAGAAAGAAACATGGCTTCTCCAGTCCTCAATTATGTCGTCAACATAAAATAAACTCCTAGTATTATATTTATGCTTCCCAATAGTATAAGTCAAATAGGTTATTCCGCAATTTTACCATGTTTGACTTTGTCCTATAATTTTTCAAATGTCTTGTAGTGGAATATTAAGGAGTTCATTCGGTAGGTTGTGAAGCATCTTTGAAACTTTACTATCAAAACAGTTTTTATGTTCGCTTATGGTGCTTAACTCTTTTAGGATCAAGCAATTAATATGAAGAATAAAAAAAATATTTCTTATAATTTCTCATGCGAATAATTTCTAATGATTACACCTGTTGACTTAGTCGTTAATCAAATCTTCATACTCTAAATCACAACATATTATATTTAAGAAAATTATACTTACAAAACGTGGACTTTTTTCGTTTTCTAACACCAAAAGCTCTTGATTTTAAGCAAAAAAAATCTTTAAGAGGTATTCGCAGAGAAAATATCAAAGACTGATGAAGAAATTTGCGAAGTTCTTCAGGAAAACGTTTCAAAACATCACAACAAAAATATAGGGAAAGTCGCGTAAATAAAACTATTTGATTTTCAACTCTTATCTTAAACCTACCTTCTTCTCAAAGAATGATGTTGGTATCCTAAAGTGATTTGTTTTTAACATATATTAAGCCCGAAATATTTTTCATGCATTAAATGTATTTGAAATAATTCTTAGGGGAAATGTTTGAACCAAATATATTTATGACAAATAAGTTGAAAGAATTCCAACCTAATAATCTCTTAAAAATATTTTACCTAAAAAAATCTAAACTTATTTCTGTCCGTTTATTCTCTATTTGGCGACTAAAATTGTCCGGCGTTTGTCACGGTAAAACTGATAGAAGACCTAATAGAAATAATAAAGCCCAGCAAAAAACACGTAAAATAGGCATATTAAAGGTTAAAATGTAATTCTAACGTTTCGTTGCTACACGCAACATCCTCAGAGAATGAATGAAAAACTATATTACAAGGTGATGATATATAATGGTTTGTTACATGATAAGTAAACGAGGTATTGGCGTAGGAGTGGAAGTGGGAAGGGCACAAGGAAACAGCAGACTGAGATGTAATGGAAGGTGTCGAGAAACGAAAAGTCTTAAAAGGTCTTATTTTAAGACCTTTCGTTTCTCGACACCTTCCATTACATCTCAGTCTGCTGTTATTATTTCTACTCCGTCTGCGATTCCCGCCTGGTACCTCTGTCGCCCGTATTTTGATAGAAGACCTCTTCCGAGACAATAGAGTCTCGGAAAAGATTGATATATGTCGTAAAAAAAATCGTTCAAATTATTTTGTACCATTAAAAACAATTGCTCTGATGTTATGAATTCCTTATAGTGCCCCCAAATGATATACGTGGTTGGACTGAACAAACCTTTTTATATAATACGTTACTAAAAAAAGGAAACAATGAAGATTTGATTATTATGGTTAACCTCATACCATTGCGTGGTAGTTCTAACGTAAATCCGAACTAAAAGCTTTAGTGTACTTAATAACTGGAAAAAGAAATAAATTCACTTTAATCAAGATTTTTATCGTTAATTTTGTTTTTTTAATTTTGCAGACGCCCCTTCCGGTATCTCCAGTACCACCCCTGCTAAACAAACTTTTGAAAGATCAAAATGTCACCTTGGGTTTCATTTTGAAAGGTCTACAAGGACCACCTGGTCGGGATGGTATCTCCGGCATGTCAGGACCTCCGGGTCAACAAGGTCCGCCTGGTGAGAAAGGTGACCCAGGTTCTCCTGGTGTGCCTGGTGAACCTGGTATGGCTGGACCTCCAGGACTTCAAGGACCTGCTGGTTTAGATGGTCAACCAGGATCACCTGGTTTACCCGGACCTCCCGGGTTAGCTGGGGGTAGTGGTATGGCAGGACCCCCTGGTCCACCAGGTTTTCAAGGACCTCCTGGAGTGCCTGGACCTACCCCTATACGATACGTAAGTAGAGTAATAACGTTTATGGCAATTATTAATCTTCAAAGAAGGAAGAGCACGTCAATAAACTTGCTTTTCGAAGAGTTCCTCCAAGAGAGATATGAACCATGTTTGTCCGTTATGAAATTTGCGAGAGATCTTGTAAGAACACTCAGTATTGGTCTAGACCAGCAGCTTCATAGCTCATAACAGTCCCTGTGAGGTTTACAGATTATTCAAATTTCCAACGTGTGAAAGCTGTTGATGTTCGGAGCTAGAGCGAATCAATTACTTACGCAAATTCTTTCAGTCAAATGTTCAGTTCAAATTAAACTAAAATTGTTCAAAATAATCTCTTGGTTCTACCTTTGATGTTTACCGTTGTAATGCTGAGTTAGCTAACATTGAGGCGACTCGTTTACTATTGGCATATGTCAGTGAAATTCGTGAAATTAAATATTTCTAAGAATAATTTTATAATCAGTTACCTTTCCAAGCATTCTTGTAAGTCCTGCTATATACAGGATGCAAACATAAAAGATTACCACTGAAGATAAATTACTTTTATAGTCACTGTTCCACGAAATCCAGGATGTTTTTGTACCCGAATGGTATCATCGTTGATAACGGTAAACACTATCTAGTAAATACTGTAATCTCACTTATATCTCACGATTCCTAGAATGGTACTGTAAAATGCGAAGAGGACACTGCCTGGTTACGATGTAATGAATACAAACACATAAGCATCATCTCCGCATTTTGGGGCCGAAGGAACTTTGGTTTATGTACAGAGCACACTGGAAGCCTTGTCACGGACAAGTACTGTCCGACCATGCCCAAGTTTTTGACGAAAGTGAAAGATGCGTGTGAAGGGACCACGATGTGCGAAGTTAGAGCTACGAAATCCTTCTTTGGCGACACCACGTGTTATGACGTGTACAAGTATTTAGAAGTCTATTACAAATGCATTGAAGTAATTAATGGGCACGAGGTTGTAAATGAAGACAATCTGCTTAACGCCAACTTTTTGGGTTGAAATGTATGATTGTATGTAGGGTAGACAGTCATTCCCTGTACGACATGGTACCAGCAGTCCCTCGAATTTTTAAACAAGCAAAGAGTTCATATTAAGCAGGCTACGTTGCTCTTGTGTTTGCGTCGAATGGTACTTTGAAACAGACATATCATGCAAACAGACATTATTTTCCTATAGCGACTACTGTACTAACTGCCCGTTTAACTGTTCTTCTTAGCATGACATTTCTACTGAAATAATATAACTTAACAAACATTACTGTACAATAGATCATTCATTGTCAGTGATCCAGATTCGAATATGATTCATGTAAATAACATGGCCTAGTAAACTTTCGTCATTCAAAATTGTGCGGATTCTTGTTTTTTTTTTATATTAAAGATTTAATATTAAATTTGGCAAACTCTAAAATATATGCTTTAAGTTTCTATCGTTGGTATTGAGCGTGAAGGACTATTAACTTTGATAAACCTGATAGTAATCCAGTTGCATAATGCAAGCATTAAACTGGCGTACGATGTCAAGTTAAAATTCACAGACTTGATTACAAAAAAAAAAAATTACACCGTAACCCTTCTCAATATTTTGCTTTGGAGTTACTAATAGCAATTTTCAGAAAAAAGTCGCCGCATACAAATGAAGTTATCACGTGTAGCCATGATAATTTGCGCGCAGCGAGTTTATCTTGCTGAGAGATGGGGTCCCAAAAAGATTTGGAAAAGGATATAACGGATACAAATTTGCTGCGTACTTAATTCAGAACATTAATGCTGAACACTCTTTTGTCATCTTCTCGGTACTGCCAATAGTTGTAGTCTCAAAAATATGTAGAGGTTCCAAAGAGGTCACACATTCGAAGAAGAACATAACCCAAAGTAATATAGTTAACCTTCTTTTACAGTTTGTTAAAGTACATTGTAATGTATAAATAGTATAAAATAGTGAATGTTACAAATAACTGTATTACACCGCAATTTTCTAACTCTAAAGTGTCCAGTTACTTCCCCAAAAATGAAGAGTTATAGGCACAGTTACGACACAAATACGTAGTGATTAAAGTAATAAGTTACTTGTCATATATTTAACCAAGTCTTGTATGGATACGTAACAGTTTCATCAAATATATAATGATTAAAGGGGTAAGTTACTCGTCATATGTGTAACGAAGTCTTGTATGGATACGTAACAGTTTGATCTAGCGAGGTTGGAACTCACGCTGTCAACCAAACCATGCAGAATTGACAGAAAGGATTGATTGTTAATTCTAAATAAGTCATAATCGCCTTCTAGACAACCTGTCCCTGATTTTTCCTAGGTTTGTACATTTTACGCACATTATGGCACGTTTGGTTACATGGTGGATTTTGTATCTTGTGATACATAATGCATCATTGAATACATATTACATGTAAATACATTATGGTTCTGGTCAATGTATAATGAAACATATCCACGCATGATGGCTAATTTTAGCACAATATAATGCCTTACTTGTATTATACTTAATATCAGAAATTACTCTTCATGGTCCCGATGTATGAAGCTTGCATGGACAGCTTATCCGATAGTAAGTTCTAGCGAGTGGCCGGCCTCCTCGATGTTTTAAACAACAGAACTCAAAAATTTATCCAGCCAGTTGTGAGATGTTAGGTGAATTAAACTTAAGTTCGGATACATAAAGCATGAAACCCACTGTTTACTTCCTGAGGGTATTCTCCTGGGTCGGTTATCGAGCGATCGTACAACCTATCATAGTACATTCTTAATTATATGTTGCACTGTTGAGCGTTGCTCTCCAGTATGCAGCAGCGTAATACATGGAATAAAATACCATAACATATGTCTATTACGTAATCTGAACATTAATTAGAGGACTGAAATTTAATTCTTTTCAAACCAGTTACGAATCTTCTTTTGGGTTCACATTTAAGTTAGAATTAGGACAACACGGCAACACTAAGGAAACGTTTAAGCGAAATACTCCAGTATTCTGGGTAGAGGGAAAATGAACAACCATTGAGAACAATGGAACACCAGTCGTGCTGTAGGTTGATCAACACAAATGCAACCTGCAGGAAAGAACAACGAACGTAAGCTTTGAACTTCTTCCCTTCTCATTGATTCATATAAATATGTAAAGAAATACTCTTGTGTCTACGAGGTGGTATTCATTTATCTACACAGAAAACGTCTACAAAATGAAGCACATTTACACTATACATGCCAACGAAACTCCTCCCGCTAAAGTGAATTTGTTGCTCTATAAATCTAAACTAAATCTTAGACTATAGACATTTCTCTGTATTTAAGAACCAAGACAAAAAAAAATTGCCGGAAAGAGGACCAAACAATGGAAATAGACTAGCTTAGTGTTTTCAGCTAGTTAGATATCCCCATATAATGATGGCAAACTCTCAACGCATGCTCCTTGATATCGTTATGCTTGATCGGTTACATTACCCAAAAGTTACGTCATGCACAATCTTCTAAACGCCACCTTCGGTCATTAAATGCTTTAATTCTCTTCAAGAAAAATTTGTTCCCGATTAATAAAAGTTATCAGTGTATGTATATGATTTGCTTTTTATCGTGGTTTTTGTGTTTACTTACCCTGTATATAGTACGTAGCGCTCTTTGTTTCAACAAAATATTTTTGCTGCTTCAACTGGAGTGTTCTGCTTCAATAAGCCTGACGAACTACCTTCATCATAACATTTTACAACCAAGCAAGCATTTTATCAAAAAACGAATTCATTACTTATCTCAAAATACATATATTCAACGAATAGCCTTGTGATTTGCACCCAATGTTTCTTTGGTAATCTTAGAGTGGCTGTGACCTCCTGTGGTAATTAGATTTTTTCTTGGTAGTGTGATATGGGATTAAAATCTTAGAGAACTCTAGAAGTGTTTGGTTTGAAGCTGTCGTACAAATTCCATAAGGTATGTCGTTATCGAGCTCTATCCAGCTAAGTTTCTGAACAGTTGTTATATACTCAATATATACTTTTATTTTTGTTTTCTCATACTTTTTAAACTTGAAATCTTAATGTAACATATATGAAGATGCTATCGTCTTGATGCAATATCACTGTAAGTGCTATAATGATAATAAAAACATCTTACTATAGTTGTATTTGCTGACTTCGTCTTCGGATACATCGAGTAAAGATGAAGCAAGAAAATCAACTTTTAAAGGGGTCAACTGGATGTTTCGTAAAATGCGTTTTGTTTAACTGCTTCCCTACAGGATCAGTCTTTTATTATTTCACTTTGACTAACGGCAGATTATATTACTCTGGCTAACACCAGACAGTAATACTCGTCAAAGAGGAGATATCCTGCAATATTAATAACGTAATAAGAGGCCATATTTCTCTTGAGACAGTCATTAGTAGATTTTATGAATGTTTCCCCATACTTGTATTTGATTTCGCTCCTTAGTCGTTTATTATGGGGGTTTAACGTTCGAATTTGCGCACGAAATTTCTTTTCCGGTCTATAAGCTTTTGGACGTGCGGGGATATACCAGTGTAGATATAAAAAGTTCTAACGGCACTGTGTTACCAGTTGTCATTTTTGTTGTTCCATTTTTTTATTTTTCATTTTTGAGAGAAGTATTGTACTTCCTGTTGCTTTTGCCCTTTTTCTCTGTTCGAACTCTTAATGTATACGAAATTAATGTGTCTGCTTTGTGTTTCTCTTATTTAGAAAATGAATTTGATAAATGTCGGCGATATTTTGATGCTAACTGTAGTGTTATACCACAGTCAGGTAAAGCAGCAACGCTACAAAATATTGCTCACGCGTTTCCGCATCACGGGCAAGATGGCCTTAATTTCTGTTTGGGGGATTCAACGAGATATTTGTTCATATAATTTCGTGATTGTTCTATTTTTTTTAGATCGTTATTTCGCATGGTGCTAATGGTGATGTTGACTTAAAGGAAGCTCTCTCGAGTCTTGCTCCATATGAAACAGCGGAAGCTCATCACATCCAAAGGCGTTCGGATCTGGACAATGCCGCATTTGTTAGACTTCGTAGAAAAGTCGATTCAGAAAACAAAACGACCTTAGAGGAGAATGACAGAGAGGCCATTTATGGCTTCGATCTAACTCGAACGAACAAATCTGACAACTCTTCCAAATCACTATCTAGCGAGAACAAGGAGCAAATATCTGCGAAACTAACTAATAGTTCCACGAAACCAGCTTTGAAACCTGATGAAGCGGCGTTTATAGCTGGAGTTCATGCTGCAGGGAAAAACAAAACTCACGAAAGATTAGTCGGGAGTAATGGAGAGGAAGACGAGAATGAAGATGATTATGATGGTGATAATGATGATGATAATGATGATGATCAGGATGACTTTGACGACGAGGCTAAAAAATCCAAACTTACTTCTAAGACGTCGAAGGAAACAAAGAAATCTAAAGTTTCTGACTTGAAAAATTCTCCTGCTCAGAATTCCAAAACTGCGGGCTCGGACTTTACGGAATCTGATGAAAAGGATTCTGAGGCAAAGGAAGCCAATGATAAGGATTCTAATTTTAAGAAATCCGATGACAAGGATGCTGGATCAAAGAAATCTGATGATAAAGATTCTGCAACAAAGGAAGCCAGTGATAAGGATACTGATTCGAAGGAATCCGGTCATAAAGATATTAAATCAAAGAAATCTGGTGATGAAGATTCACAAACTGAGGAGTCTAATCATGAGGATTCAAACTCTAAGGGTACTGATTTAAAGGAATCCGATTTAAAGGATTCTCACTCTGTACAATCTGAAGATAAGGGTTCTAACACGAAGAACTCCAATGATGACAATTCCGACTCAAAGGAATCTGATGAGGACTCCAACTCAAGAGGATCTGACGGTGCCAACTCCGTTTCCAAGGCACCTGATGACAAAAGTTTTAACTCCAAAGATTCAAACCAGAAGAACTCCAATTCGGGGAAATCTGCTTCTGCAGTTCAGAAATCCGAAAAACAGGATTTCCATGATTCCGAGAAGGTAGCAAGTAAAACGTCAGTCCCTCAGGATTCTGATTCAAGTGATTTGCTTAACGAAGATTCTGATTCTAATTCTGGATCTGGATGGCATGATGTTAGTTCAGGAAATTTTGATAAGAGCTCCGGAGATAATTCTCAAGATTCCGAAGAAATACAGAAAGATTCATCACCCGAACCTTCCATCAATAAAGAAGTTTCCTCAACAACGCCTACCGATGATTCTGGAAAACCTGGTTCTGGTTCAGAAGACGATGATTCATCAACCTTTGACGACAGTTCTGGAAGTGGTTCTGGAGATACAGAGAATTCTAATTCTAAAGATAAACTGTCGAGTAACGATGCCTCTGTTACAAAGGAGAATGCTTCGCCCACTACGGACACAGATGATTCCGAGAAATCAGACTCTGAATCCGGTGATAATGATACTACAGATCATGACAAAAATTCCGAAAATGATTCTAAGAAAATGCCCCTAAATCAAGATAATTCACCCAGTAGCAACAGGGATGATAAAATTGAAGTTATAAGTGGTTCGGGAGCTGAATTTTATTCCGGCGGGCACTCTGACGCTTCGTCCGGATTTGGAGGGCGTTCAGACGATAAGAGTGCTTCAGGGGACGAAGATGATCAAGAGGTTTTACCAGGTGGTACTGGGGGATTTGACGCTCCAATGAAATTGCCTGAGGATTCGGGATCCGGGAATGAAGAAGCATCCGGGTTTCGTTACGAATCCACATCAGATGAGGATAAAGGATCAGCTAATGATGAAAAGAATGAAACAACGAAAAACACCTCGGCTGCTCGAGAAAAGAAGAGTAAAAATGAGTCGCACGTTCTTGGTGTTGGTGATTCTGGTTCTGGCTCTGGAGCCTGGGATGAACTTGAACCCGGATCTGGAGAAGAGAAAGACAAACCTTCTTTGACAAGTACGGATCATGTGGATACATCAGGGTCAGGAAAAGAGAAGGATTTCTCTTCTTCAGGGTCTAATTCTGACAACGATGAATCATCTGGAGAAAGAGACGATGAAGAAGAATCTCCGGGCTCTGGTGAATCGAACGTTGCCTCGTCTTCATCAATAAGGGAGAAGGTTGCTACCAAATCAAATTTCGGTGATGGAACTTCCTCTGGTTCTGGTCGCGATAACGATGGTTCTTCGTCAGGTAATGAAGAACACGATTCGTCGCAGTTAGATGAAGTTGGATCGAGTTCAGGTTTTCTGTCAGATGTTCCACCTGGCGACGACGCGAACAGCAATACATCCGACAAGTCATCGGCCTCCTCTGAAGCAAGCGATTTAGGATCTAGCTCAGGAAGTTTAGGTGGTGATAAATCTGAAGCGGTGGAGACTGGTGAACGAGCCGTCGCAGACTCTTTGGCGTCATCCAGTGCAGTTGTTGAAGCTAGGAGAAAGGCGAAACTTGCTGCCAAACAATACCATGTCAGTGGCAAGAAGGCCTCTTTACCCGTCAAGGTGAAGTCAAAGAATAAATCTGACAATGAAAAACTCCCTGGGAGTCTCGGATTCGGTGAAAGCGAAGGATCAGGCTCGGATTATGATGATGTGAGTGAGAGCTCTGGCTCAGCGTCATTCGATGTTAAATCTGGCTCTGGATTAGATTTTATCTCGGGTTCTGGGGTAACTCTGGCATCTGGTCTTGGTTTTGGCCAAGGTAGGAACATGTTCACTGAGGCGCTTGCCAAGAATGACGTTCTTGTGCCTGCACAAGACCAGGACGTCAAGGCAGGTGAAAGAAAGAGTAATACGCAAGGTAAGGAGGAGGAGGACGAAGATACTTCAGGGTCTGGAGGTGATATCGAGTTTGGATCAGGAGATCTTGCTGAATCTGACAACGAAGGCTCGGTAAGACTTACTGATTACACTTTAAATATTACTCTCCGTGGTTATGCAAAAATGTCTCATGTGTAGAATTTTTTCCCATTTTTTTCCCCCATGACGTCTGCTTTCCACCCTCTGGCAGCTGACATCATGTGTACACTCGGTTGACAAATTACCAATTGCGTCGTTAGAAAGATTTGGGCTTAGTTGTATTGAAAAAGAAAATTGTTCAATATTTAGAGTGATGACACTGACGATGGCACTTTCAAATGGCCGAGCTATGGCGACGAAGTCACTCAAGAAATGCTGGATCACTTCATGGTCGCCCAGCTACTGGAACAAAACCTCACACTTTTCTACGGCGGCTTGACTGGACGACCTGGTCCTCAGGGACCACCAGGACCTCCAGGGGATTCTGGCGATGTGGGTCCTGATGGTCCTGTTGGTCCACTTGGTCCTGTGGGTGAAGTAGGAGCACCGGGTGAACCGGGTGCAGTTGGGCCAGAAGGTCCCAAAGGAGAGCCTGGTCCACCGGGTAAGAAGGGTAAACAGGGTATCGCTGGATTATCTGGGTTGCCAGGGGAACCTGGTACTCCCGGCGGCAGAGGAAAACCTGGATCTTTAGGTCCTTCAGGTCCTGGAACTGAACTTCCGGTAAGTTTTTTTCATATTCATGTTTATTCTACTGTTTATATTGAAAAACGTGATGCTGTCTGTGAGAAGACATCACGTGCGTTGTTAGTGATGTTGTGTTTGCTACGATGTCTCGAGTAGTGTTGCTCCTTTTCAAAGAGAGTATTCAGTAAACATATTAAAAAGAATGTCTGATATGTAATATCATTGAGCCATCATTACGATGTTGGGATCAATGTTTTTAGTGGAGAGAATTGATAAACGTGCATCTCCATTTGTGTTTGAATAGCGTCGTATTTTTACTTCAATTTGACAAGAAATACTTGGTTTTAAAGACTTAAGTGAAATTATTTCATTCCAGAGCTGCATGTACTTATGTGAAGGAGAAAAGGCCTGGTTACAATGTCAACAGTTCGAGTTGTTGAGGATCAAGAGAGTGTACTGGGGTCGAGATAACGATAAAATGTGTCCCAAGATTCCACCGGGCCTTAGTGGAGAGAATTGCGATGCTGAGGAAGAGAACGCTTTTGATAAAGTTGAGCAACAATGCCGTCACGATCAGGCATGTGAGGTGGTAGCTTCGAACGTCTTCTTTGACGACAACACTTGCAAAAACACCTACAAATTCTTAAAGATTTGCTACGACTGTGTTCCGGATTCATTGAGCAATAGAGCAGAATTGTTGAGGAGCACACGAGAACGAAAAAAGAGAGGAAAACGAGGAGAATTTGGAAATCAAGGAAAATTCCGTGGAATGACGCCAAGGCAAATCCAAGAAGAAAGAATGATGGATTCAATGTGGGAACATCCCCTTAGGGCTCCTTTACTCAACAGACCGTAGTAGCTCATTGACTGTAGTGTACAACACATGTGCCATCCACGAACAACGAGGAATAAGCTTGACTTGGGTTTGTTTTGGGGATTTTTTCAGAGCTACCTCTTCACCGATATGTTTACGTTCAACGTCACTTTGATTTTTGCGAGGTTGCGGGAAATGTTACGGATGGTGTGACATGGCAGCTTTTATAACGAACCTGAGATTAGGGCTGAATTTGAACATTTAAAAAAATCGCCAACGTTTTCGTTCATAATTCATGGAGTGTGGCGTGAATTGGGCAGGAATCTTGCTACGACAATACTTTCAGCCAAAGCTTAAACATTTCAGTTTACAAATGTTCACTGTAGTTAGAGAAAGCTCAGGAATAAGAGCTCGTGAGAAACGTGAGGGACTTCTAGGTACCTTACGTAATTTTACCTTCATTTTTACAGGCGGAGGTTGAAGAGTCCTGTCGATGAATTTATTTTTCTTCAAAATGAATGAAGATAAACTAAATCTAAGTTCTTGAACCCTTCAGTCCCCGATCGTACACATCTGTACGGTTTAATATATGCAAATTAGCTGATTAATTAACTATGGAATATTGACGTCGCAAGTGGGGTGGGCAGTCACTTCATTGTCAACTAATGGAGGACCTTGGTCCTCCCAATATTAGTCGCGTGGTAGGGACAGAAACAGATGTTTACCTCGTGTGAAATGTGAATCAGAGGGTGTTCATTGATTGACATAATTGTAAATTGAACCAAAATCTATTTTTAAGCGCAAAAATTACACTTAACATTTTTGTTATAGACAAGTTTTGGCAAAAGTTCATTTTCAAGGAGATAGTTAAACTAATGTCCGCCCCTTCCAATATCAAACTGCTCCCGACGTGGCTGCTGTGGAATAAATTGTGTTGAAGTCCTCTAAATATTCCAATTTGAGATGCTTATCAGAAATAGTGAAAAGCATTTTCTTATAAGGCATCGAAAGGTATGAATTGTGAACAAAAAAAAAAAATTATGACACTGACTCTATGAGTGTTCAAATTCTTGCCTTTCATCAAATGTTTTTAACACTTGTGATTTCTTCTGACGGTTTTCCACTCTTTCTTTACTCGAAGTAATATGACAGAGAAGTTACGATAGCAGGCATGAGTGATCTAAGGCTGGAATACTTTCCTCACCATTTCCTTTGTCTTTGTGGATTGATAGCTCACACACTGCTCTTGGTTGCTTTCATTAAAGATCCACTGAAGTGTTTCAGGAATTCAACGTCTTACCTCATCGCAAACCTTGCCGTTTCTGACTTGATGTATTCGCTGGTCTCACCAGTTCGGATTTATCTCCCAAATAACTTCTTGAAGGACATAGGCTTGGACGTTTTTGTCTACGTGTCAGGGATCTCGCTTATTGCTGTAGCACTTGACCGCTACCTCATGGTGACTTATCCCGTAAGGTACCGCTACTTTGTTAACAAAACAAGAATGGCAGTATTCATAACGTTTATTTGGCTTTTGGGCTTTGGGTATCCGCTAAAAAGGTGGATCATGGGACCAGATAAATTTGATACGCACGTGGTTAATGGGGCTGCTCTTCTAGGAATTCCTAGCGTGGTCATGTTACACCTTAAGACGTTCCAACTTCTGAGAAAACAATCAAGATGTGTTAGTACGCCGGGTACGTCGCTGCCGGCAACTGTTCACAACAACAAACGCATTATGAGGGAAAATCATTTTGTGAAGACTCTTGTTATTTTATCGTCGGTCACTGTAGTAACTTACACTCCTAGAATTATCTTCGAAGAAGTCGTGAATGTTAACTTCACGAAGGAGCACACGCTGGACTGGCATTCACCGGACATGGCCATCAACATCCTTACACCCATTATCGCCACGATCTTCATCGCTAACTTCGTAGTCAATCCGTTTATCTGCAACTGGCGTTTGCCTAAATATCGAAGAACTTTTTTTCGTCTATTTTGCAAAAGCTCGCGCACTGTAGGCGTTGTGAAGACGTTTGAGTGATGACATTCATCAACCGTGATATAATACAAAGCAAAATTTGCTGCATAGCCCATGCAGTTGGAACATAACTGTATAGCATGTCATGGAAGGCTTTATCTTCCTGTCCGTCACAAATGGATATCAACGAACTACCTCATGAGTCACAAGAACAAGTGCATGAAATGTGTTTCTGACGATAAATTTTCTTCAAAACCACAAAGTTGACATCTTTAACGGTGCAAGTTGATTACGCAACGTATGTAATAATACCCGCTTAATGAATATCTTGCGACAATTGATACCTGATTGTTACCTGACTGGTGACTCTATTGTTTTTGAATCACATATGAGTTTAAAAAGTGATTTTGAAAAGCATTAATAATCCCTTATAGACTTTGGTTTTTCTATAACTTACTTTAAAAAATTATATTTTCACCAAGTTTAGGGAACTAGGGTGCATTTTGTATCGATTGCACTGTCAACAATCGAAGGTGTTCTTGAACAAAAAAGTTATTAAAAGGGATCAATTTACAGAAGACACGAGGTATGCTTTTATTAAAAGCCAAGAAAACCTTACAATAATGTGCCATTTTATTAAAAACTTTTATTGAGTATTCCGCAATATTTATCCCTTTCGATTATTCCTTGCCTTGCAAAATTTCAAATCTTTTATCAATATGTGAATAGACGGTGTGATTCATTAAACATGTTTATATCCCTCGAGGAGGAAAATGGTCAGACATCAGCCGGAGTGGAATAACATAAAAATGATCCTGGTGGGACAGTTAAGTATTGATGAAAAAATAATCAATTATTTTTAAAAGAAACTGACTATGGAAGAAGGATGTGGTCTGCGACCAGAATTTTTACTACATCATTTCATGTGCCTGTGTGGATCTGTTGCTCATATTATGCTTCTGATTGTTTTCATTAAAAATCCGTTGAAATGTTTCAGAAATTCACCGACCTACTTGCTCGCGAGTCTCGCCATCTCAGACACGGTATATTCATCAATTGCCCCCGTAGATCTCTACTGGCATATTGTTGAAAGATATCGTTTGTTAGATGTTGGGACTACTACGTCCTTTATCAGCATCTTCGCCATAGCAGCGGACCGCTACTTTATGGTCACCCGGCCCCTTAAACATCGCATTCACTTCAACAGAAAAAGAACGGCTGCGTGGTTGGCGTTCATTTGGTCACTAGGCTTGTGTTCACCCGTGAAAAGAACGTTCTTCGCGGACAATATGTACGAAGAACACATCACCAATGCCTTTGGACTAGCCTTTATCTTAGCTACAACGTTCTTTTATTTGATGGCATTTCGCTCCTTAAAGATGCAAGCAAGACTCCTAGCCTCTCAGGACGTCTCGTCCGTGGCAACCGCTACCTTGCGATCTCGTGTACTGAAAGAAAAAAAGTTTCTGGTGACGATTGTTATCACAGTGATTGCCGCAGGGATAACTCTTGCTCCTATGGTTCTCTATGAAATAATCGACTTCAGAAAGGACGGTTATTACAGACGGATAAATCGCATTGTCAGCACTGTTCTCTTAACAGTTTTTTCCCTCAACTTCGTTATAAATCCTTTTATTTATTTCTGGCGCATGCCTAATGTTCGGAGGACATTTTATGTACTTTACTGTAGAAAACTGGGTCTAAACAGTTAGGTACGATACCAAGTTTTTTATGGGCTTTACCATGCTTGTATGTATTTTTTTCTGAGTCTTCCATTTGAAAGATTTACTATTCATTTCCCCACCTGCACGTATCACAGAATTTTTTCTGGGCTTCAAATGTAATTGAGATTTAGGTCGTTCATCTTTTCTATTAATAAAGTTCTGAGTTTTAATTACAACTTAAAATTTGAAATATCTTACTTCAAAAACATCAGAGATTAAACGAGGTTCTCATTTGCATCGAAACCCTGAATGAAGATCCTAGGACGAAACACCAATTTAGTTTTGGTTCTGAAATAAAACAGTACTGCTTAGACTAAGACCAGAAGAGCAATAAAATCTTCTGGTTGTTTTTTTAAACCCGGAACAGGTCATCAGGGTTCTGTTTTCAATGTACATAATTAATAAAAAAAGGAATATTTGCCATAACAGCTGCTGCAGTTTGAGTCTGATCGACTATGTCAGCAATGTATACAATCACCACAGATAATTATTGGTACAATACAGACGTATGGAGAGTGCGGTGAACGTCTGAGATCGGCTGTTCCTTATAGTACTGAACTAGAACGCTGCTTTTGCGGTGTACTCTTCGCAAGAACGCGTCCGCGCATAGTCAATCAGTAAACCTTATCCACATTTTTTTTAAACTTGTTACTTTTACTTTCTGATAGTGATGTTCTAATAATACGTCGAGACAAAGGACTGGATTTGTTTTTAGTTTACGTTAAAGGAAATTGATTCTAATTCAAATTTTAAGTACCCCTTAAATTATGTATCGATTAAACTTCACTCTTTTCACGTCAATCTCTTGTTTTTATTTTGTTTTTCATTCCTTCATCTAATTCTTCACTCTTAAAACTTCATAGGTGTCATACTTTGGATTTGTCTTAATTTTCCTTTTCAAGAAGTTTAATTGGTCAGAAATTTTATGGAAATTTCTTAGGGTAGATCAGTGGTCCATTTAGCACCACTGCCAACGTGAAAGCGTACAAGAATGATCCAAATGGAATTCAGTTGTATAAAACTGTGATGATCTTTGATATTTCTTTCTTTTTTTAATACTTTTATAAATAAATATATAAAGACATCACTATTTAGCGCTCCCTCAGTTTAGGACCAAATAGCATTTATCCCGCTGCGCCTGAGACTGGTTAATTGTTCTCGATTATCCTCAAATCACCAGTACTTTTATTTCCACACCCTGGTGACGTTTATCCGGGGGATAATTCCTGGGATATTCCATCCCTCTGGAGAGTTCTCATCTTTTCACCAGCATGGTTATTCGGAAGATAGCGCAATAAAATGTTTAATTAAAAAGTTAATTTAACTCTCTCCTCATATTTTATCAAACAAGGTCATTTCGCTAATGTAGTTCGCTCAATTATAAAACATTTTCAGTCCTTTAATATATTGTCATTCAATGAGAAGCAATATGGGAGCAGCAAGCAACATTCATCTTGAGTATTTGCCACACAACTTTTTGTGCCTTGGTGGAGTGATTGCTCAAACGATGCTTTTGATTGCTCTCATCAAAGATCCTTTGAAATGCTTTAAAAATTCCTCCACATATCTCGTCGCAAACTTAGCCCTCTCGGATCTGGCTGTTTCCATACATGGGCCTTTCAGCGTTTACTTGAGACTTGATTTTCATTGGAACTTCGATTTTTTTGATTTTACTCTGTATGTGTCCTTAGCAACAATATTTTCGATTGCAGTAGATCGCTATTTGATGGTGGTTCATCCATTTAAACACCGCTACTTAATGCATGGGAAGAAGGTAGCTGGTTGGGTTGGGTTAATTTGGCTTCTGAGTTTGTGTATTCCATTGAAAAAAATTGTGTTTGGTAATAATACATACGATATTCAAATCATTAGCGGCCTTGGGATGGCCGTCACCTTATGTACAGGACTTGCGTATGCTGTCACGTATTTCTTTCTCAGACAACAAGCAAGACGTCTGGCTGCACAGGATGTCTTATCAACTGTGAACTTCTGTCACCAAGCACGGATAACGAAAGAAAAGCAGTTCTTGAAAACAATAATTATCGTCTCATGCATCGCTGTGAGCACCCTTTTGCCTCTTGCAGTCTTTAGCACGGTGGTTCATCCGAGAGATTCCTTGAACAGTGCAAGTGTAGCAATTCTTCCGTGTATTCTCGTTACGATTTTTTATTTTAATTTTGTAGTTAATCCATTCATTTACGTATGGCGATTGCCAAAATACCGAAGAACGTTTTATTTACTTTACTGCGGTTAACCATCAAAGATAAATGACATGGACATGAGGGTCTGATATTGTTCGAATTATAACGTTAATTAAAAACGTGTGACTCTGTTGACGTTTCTTGCACAGGTTCACCTTAGGGAGTGGTTTTAGTCATCTCTTTTTTTACCGTCTTAATCCTTCTTTCGCGGTTACTATTTTTTGCACGGCTAAGTCTAGAGCTTCATGACTGCTGCATGCCAGTAAAAAGATTCTGTGGCGTATCCTTCGCACAATATTTTACGCTAATATCGTTGTTAACCCTTCATATGGAGAAGTTTCAAAGTTCTTTTATTTCCTTCCTGTGAGAGAACCGACTTCGTTCGGTCAAAATGTGATCAAAGAGAATACACGATTTTATGAGCGTGAGAGGCTACCCAAATAAATTCACGTAAAAATGTCAGCATTTATTTCATATTCACCAATAAACAACTCAGGTTTTCACGTGCACACAATTTTGTAAAAATACCTGCACACCTGTGATTTATTAAAGATCTCAAACAACACTCGTCCTTTTAACTCGTGATATTTTCACAGTCTTTGGAAAACTCATTCATACGTGTTTTTCCCCAAATTACTCTCGAAACCATGCTATTATCTATGTCATGTGGACAAGCCATTAATGCGTGATACAGCTTCTTCTTCTTTGCCTTAGACCTAATCCCAGCTAGCCAGGGTTGGTCGCCCGAATCTTGCTTCTCCATAGTTGTCTATCCCTTGCATCGTTTTCTGTTAAATTTCGTTCCCGCAATAATGCGTGATACAGGGTCAACCTGTTTTTTACGTCAGACCTAAGCAGGCGACAATGAAACGAAGAGACTCCCTTCGGATCTTACTATGGTTGTTAGCCACACTGTTTCACCTATACTTTCCAAATAACAATTTTTCTGGTCAAAGAAAGTGTAATTTCTTATCTCTGCAAGTTTAGTCCCTCCTTAAATGTAAATTTTCTTACCGCAACGCAATTTTAAACGTCAGTTTATTCTATCTTTGTCTTGTAATTTTAGTTGTACTTGTCAAACCGGGGGTTCTAATTTTGGGGTTTAACATTGACTTCTCTATTGATGAGATATACTTTACAAAAGCAATGGAGGGTACTTTAAACGTGTACTTTATTTTCAGATAGGATTATTCTAGATTATTCTTTCAAATATAAGACCCCGAAGACTCCTCGAAGAGATCACGTGCATTGTGATGTAACTGTCAGACCCAACATTAAAAAGTGTTTTAATATAAAATGTAATTCAAGTTTGTCGTTATTTTAAATAAACAAGTTTTTTTTTGCACAATGCATTTAATTAAACCTTCGCTATCTTTCTCAATCATTGGAACAAGAAGCAATATGGGAGCACCAAGTGGTATTCATTTAGAGTATTTACCACTCTTGTTTCTCGGTGTTTGTGGAACAATCGCTCAAGTAATGCTTTTGATTGCTTTCATCAAAGATCCTCTAAGATGCTTTAGAAATTCGGCGTCATATCTCGTAGCAAACTTAGCCGTGTCAGATCTCATTGCTGTGTTATACAGACCGTGTGTGGTTTATTTCTCGCCTCATCCAGAATGGAAACTGGAATATTTTTCGTCAGCTGTGTATGTGTCTGTTTTCACAATATTTTCCATTGCAGTTGATCGCTATTTGATGGTGGTTCATCCATTTAAACATCGTTATCTAGTCAATGGGAAAAAGGTGGCTGTATGGGTGACTTTCCTGTGGCTTATCGGTTTGACTTTTCCACTAAAGTTGAGTATCTTTGGTAAAAATACCTACGACCATCCCATCAATAACTGTTTTGGTTTACTCATAATTTTATCAACTGGTTTAACCTATGCAATGACTTACTTTTCTTTAAAAAACCAAGCAAGACACCTGGCTGAACAAGACGCTACTTTTACTGTGAACTGCGGTCAAAAAACGCACGTACTGAAAGAAAGACAATTTTTGAAAACAATAATTATCATTTCTTTAGTTGCCGTCGCAACCCTGTCACCTATCATTGTCTTGGAAGAAGTGATCTACGTCTTTAGTCTTAAGAGTTTCTCAGATGAGACCAGTTGCAAGATCCTGAAACGTATTTTTAGCACAATTTTCCATGCTAATTTTGTAGTGAATCCCTTCATTTACATATGGCGGTTGCCGAAATATCGACGAACATTTTATTCACTGTATTGCAGAAAAACACGTTCTTAAATCATGGAAATTTAGAAGAAGTTCTATTTCATTAGGTGACCAGGCGAAAGCTTGCAATTAAATATAGATTTAATTTTTTTGAGCTTGTGGAGCCCTCCTAAAGATAAGGTTTTATTAACTATGTATGTATTTATATAATTCAGATGAAAAAAAAAAATTACTTTATATTTTAGCGACGAATATATGTGTATATATACTAACAATATGGAGAGGAAATGAAAATTGAAATTATATTTAGCGAAATTGTTGAGCACAAGCATAATTTCATCGTTTTTGTTCAGTAATCTCTGCACATTTAATGAAAATTTCGCCTTGATCAATGCTGTCGTGCATATTTTGAGGTTCTGAACCCTGCCCAGCGCCACCATAATATTGGACTTGGTCTATCGTCTCTGTTTGAAAATAACGTTTATTGTGACAACAATAATATTTCTTGAGCAAAAGAAAATGCACAAAACTTTAATGAACTTCTTTTTTTTTTGTAATAAACATCAGTTTTAAGTTTAATCTCACGTTTCGTTGTCAACTTAACAACATCTTCAGAGATTATAATCTTACATTACATATTAATATTACTTCGTGTTTTTTGCTGGGCTCCGATATATATTACAAGATTACGTTTTCCGCCTGGGGAATTTCTTGTGAGTGAACTTTTGTTTTGTTATTCAAACATTGACGTTAATCCTTGTTTCATAGTATTATTCTGGAAAAAAAAATTAGGAACAATCTGTCAATCAGCCCTCAGTCGTGCCACAACCGTGCCTTCTCGTTACCAGATTCCAAGCAATGACTTCGCCTTTCCCTCAATTCCACCCCCCCAATTTCTTTTTCTCATTCCCCTCCTCCCCCCTCCATTTCATTCCGCTGAAACGGTTTGCTGGCTCTTTTTGAACTTGAAAGTTAAAGTGTGGAAGCAGAATATTTCCACAATGTGGAAGCAGAATATTTGTAATTTTGTGTAGTTTTGTCATAGCATGACAAACAAATATGGAGGTGAGCGAAAGAAAGAGAAAACTGGGAAGATTTTACCACATTGGTAAGAGAATTTATGGTGGCATTTAGAAAGCGTGGTTACCTTGTAATATTCATTTGCAGTGCAGAGCAAACGTACTGTAATCATTTCTGTCAGTTTAATATGATCGAATAAAGTGATGTGATATGTTAATATCACTGTATATAGGAAGAATGACCCAGTAACAAAAAACATTTACATGAAGTGTCGTAGTTTGTACTTTCTGTCGCATGACTTTCGTCATTTCTAGTCAAAAAGAGAATTCTGAGATATCAAAGTGGAAGTCTTGGATTGTTTCCTTTGAATCCAGTTGGGAATAAACCCACAGAAGGTCATGTAAGAGAGAATGTGTATTGTGCACAGGTTGTCTGGGCCTTAGCCTTGGCGTACAGGTAAAGTATACGACGAATTTAACGTTTTTGATAAGCTTTCGACGCTTACATTGTTAGTATGGTAATGACTTGTGAAATTACTGCACAACACGTGATAACCTCAGGTCTGCATAAGCACCTAGTGAACAACTAGTTAGCTTCCTTCATAGAAACAAAATTTGACTTTTAAATGAAATGAAATTACAATTGTTTAACATAAAAACAGAGGTAGAAATATGGTTTTTGATAGTGAATTTTTTTGCCTGACAGGGGTAAATGTGAACACAAGGGTGGTATGATTCTGTATGTAGTGGATTGGATATGTGCAAACCCAAGAAAATTTAGAACACAGACTCTCTAAAATGCTGTTTTGACCAGTTTTATGGCTGAGTCAGCATACTTTGAAACATTTCTCTCCAGACTTCAATTCATGTATTAAATTAACATACGAAGTAATTAACAGACAGTGAAACAGAAAATTCCTTGGCTATTTCTGATTGTTGATAAAATCAACCAAAATTTATCAAATCATGTGTGTTATTTATTGTTTAAAATCACATTGAAGCTGTAAAAATGGCCATAACATGTACAGTACTAGACAAATAATTTGTCCTTTATATCCCAGTCCCCCAAATGCCTCTGGTCCCTTTGGGAAGGGAAATCATGTGGTATTAATCAGAGAAAAGTGACAAAGGTCTGATGTGAAGGGGAAAAAGTAAATTAACCCATTAAGAGGCGGACATCCCAGTCTGCTGAATACTATAGTTTGGTGTTGGTCAGATAAAATTCAAAAGTGCATCCTTGTTGTTCAATGGGTAAAGCTGGATTCAGCTCTTTCCCATCTGGATATATTCCTGTGATGAATAAAGTGGTGTGGTGTAAGCCACAGTATACGTATAACTCTAAAGGTTTGATTCAGATGGGAAACAGCTATTATAAACATTTTTTGTAGAATGGGGCTAAGCATTATTATGTTAATTGTAAATTTAGATGAGAATGTGGACTACCTACATTTATCACTCCATTACGTTTTAGTTTTATCAATTAAAGTTTTAATGATTGTTTGTTTTGCTCCTTTGAATAGACAAGTGGATGATGACAAGGGAAGAAATTATGAACTTGAGCAAAGTGCAGTGAAATGCATGAGAGGAATTCTGTTTTGTTATATGAGACAAGCAGCAAAGGTTAAAACATTAACATCTAGCATCTTTTAATTTTTCTGTGAAATGTACAGTATATTGCCCTTTATGAAATATATTATGAAACATACTCTAAATAAGAGTGACATCTTGAAACTCAAGATTTGAGTGAAAGCAAGACGAGACTGTAATGTTGTACTTTAGTAATATTTTAAATTTATTACAAATTCATATTCAGACTAGATATGCAAAACCAACCTGGGTCTTTATATACAAGCATGATGACATCAAGAAAGAAATATGAGAAGAAAGCCAGGTATATATGCACATAGCCTGTATATGCAGGGAAGTGGGTAGTTAACAGAAAAATGTGAGTTCTTTGCTGGCTTTGAGCCCTGTGTTTAGGTCAGGTTTATTAAAATTGATATGCAAAGTTTCTCTTAGTAGTAGCTGGTTAGAGTTACAAAACTCAAACAAATCTTTTAACTCTGACCAACTATTACAGAAGCTTTACATATCAAGTAATAATAAGTTAATAAACCTGACCTAAACACAGGGCTGAAAGCTAGCAAACAACTCACAGTTTTCTGTTAATTTCCCAGGCTCCATGTGTATACACTTGGCTTTCTTCTCATATTTCTTTGATGATGTCATCATGCTCATATATAAAGACCTAGGTTGGTTTTGCATATTTACTCTGAAGATAAATTTGTAATAAATTTGAAATATTACTACAGTATTATGGTCTCATCTCATTTGCGCTCAAATCTTGAGTTTCAAGATGCCACTCTTATTCAGAGTATGTTTTGTATTGTACTCAAAGTTGTCGACAACAACAACAACACACAACAGTCATTTTACGGCCGTTTTCCCCGCTTACACAGTGGTTAGCCTAGGAAGGAATATGAAGTTATCGACAGGCACTGGATATTGCCCTTTATATTTACATTAAATATGATTTGATCCCTTACTATGCAGGTTGAGAAGTTCAAACATAACCAGCAACCTCATAACTCTCTTCATTCAAAATTCAACATCAACACAGGAAATACTCTTCCCTTAGATGAGAACTGGCCACATCTTCAGGTAAATTCACCTCTTTTGTCATTCAGGAGATAGCTGTTTACTCATAAAGGAGGTAGAGCTCATTCCTTTGACAAGTAAAATCATGTGGCATTAACTAGAGTAAAATGCTGAAGCATGCCCTTGCCTCTTAATGGATTATGTTATCAAAGTTCAATTATGTTACATTATGTTATATAATCTTATTTTAATTGTTAAATAATTTTACATACATGTAAATAGTAAAGCACTGTATGTCCCCTTTATTAAGGTTAAATTTTGTAAATTCAAAGTAATTTTAATGGTAAGTGATAGCTTGTGGAAACAATTTGTAACTCATTCACACAGGTAGATGAGCTTTCAGTATCAATTGCTACTTTGATTCAAGTCTTGATTAGAGCAAGTGCAAACAGCTTGTCACCTCTTCTCAAATTGAATTGACAAAACTATTCAGAAAATTTAAGAACATAAGAATGTAATTGTGTGACGAAACAATGCTGTGATACATCCAAAGTTGGGTTATTTGCTAGATGAGTAATCCAACTCTATAAAGTAGTTTCAATAGCTGGTTTATTCATTTCAAGATGATTTTTCAACTTTACAGATTGATGCTGTTAGTTTGTATCTACTAGCGCTGGCCCAAATGATTGCCTCTGGTTTGACAGTAAGTTAGCTATCATGCTTACAGTATATCAGTCTGTGTGATTGCTAGTTTCTAATTTGCTGGTTAAATGGTTGTAATAAGCACACATTTGTAACATATTAAAGTTGTTTCTAATAAATACACTTGGTAGCTGTCTGCAAAAAGCTTAAAATATTCAAGATCATCTGATCTGTCAGAGGCTTTGAAATAAAGTTGAAATTTTTGTTTCGTTTATAAGCTTATATCTTGAGTGATTGTGATGTTTATATTTGAACTATATTTTCTCTTATATTTCTTCAAATTGTCAGTTGGCAATGAATTTTGGTAAAATTAGATAGTGATTGTACAATTTCCTGTGTTGTAGATCATTTATACACTGGATGAAGTATCATTTATACAAAATCTGGTTTATTATATTGAAAGAGCATATCGAACGCCTGACTATGGAATCTGGGAACGAGGCTGTAGGAATAACAATGGTCACAGAGAACTACATTCAAGGTAAAGAATTATCAGTGTTATTATGTAGTATATGCAGATGTTGCTGCACTAAGTTGTAACAAAATCAATGCTATAGAACCTATTTTTGTTGGAAGAAATGTAAGATAGGTAAAAAGGATTCTTTTATGTTTCATATTTTAAAAAAATGCTGGAAATTGCAAGATATTGCTTTCTATTTTAAAAAGCCACTGATGCCATCCTGGCTACAACCTGCCAAGTGAGAGTAGTTATGTTGTAGTTACTGACTGATAGTAAATTATTTTTAAATAAGATAAACACATTAAATAAAATAATCACATAATGGTTGTGCTAGTGGCACAGTAGTAGTGCACGTCTCTCACCACTGTGACTAGGGTTCAATTCTGGCTCCATGCAGTTATCTGATTAAAGTTGCCTTGGTCACATGTGAGAAGAGTATTGTCCAGTTTGATCCTACCAAGCATCGCAGGTTTTCTCCGGATACTCTGGTTTCCTCCTGTAGTAACACTGGACCCATGAGGGATGGCCCTTACTGGACCTCTAGGGAGAGCAGCTTAGGTAGTTGATAAGGTTATCCAGTATAAATAAAGACACTTTAACTTTACCTTCTTCATTTAATCTAGTTCCATTGGGATGGCAAAGGCTGCTCTGGAAAGTCTAAATGGATTTAATTTGTTTGGTAGCCAGGTATGGAATGTTTCTTTATTTATGAAATGAGCAAATTGTAAATCATGTGAAAACCTTACCATGTCTTAAGGATTCTTAAGAATCCTTAAGGATCTTGTAAAGAATAGGTTCATCAGAATTAATGATTTCTTTATGACCTTCAAGGATTCATAGTTATTGGTAGGAACTGTTAAGAGATTATCATCATCATTAAATGGTTTATTTCAGATATAAAATTTTTAATTTTAACTTTTACCAATTAGGTCACAACTCATCAAATTCGAGTGTTAGACCATAAACATTGGTTGAGATACTAGTAACTAGGGGCAATTACAAATTAATTGTTTAAACAAAATTAGAGATATTGAGTTTGCAGTTGAATAAGGTAAACAGTTCCACTGCCTAATTGTCCTAGGATAAAAAGAGTTCTTATTCATGGTTGGGATATCATCACCTTGGAAAGGTTATGTCTGTTCAAACTCTTACTTCTGTCAATTTTCTTCAGGGCACATCATCTTCTGTCATTTATGTTGATCCTGATGCCTATAACCGAAACTGCACTATCCTCAGAACTCTTCTTCCAAGAGAATCAAGTTCTAAGGTGAGATGCTTTAGCAAGCGAACTTTCGAGATTTTTCAGCTCTTTCTCACAATATTTTATTTTTTTTTTTCATGTTTAGGAGACGGATGCAGCTCTTCTTTGTGTCACTGGTTATCCAGCGTTTGCAGTGGATGACGATAAATTAAGGGAGACTACAGGAGAAAGAATTATAGAAAATTTGATGGTACAGTTGGGTCTTATTGATAAAACAATGGTTTCATGTTGGTAATTGTTGTAATTATTTGAGACGTTAATGTATGGCGAGCATCATGACCATAGTGGTAGGGAGGGGCGAGGTTACTGTCGTAGCCCTAAATGTAGACATTTAGGTAATTTGACGCGAATTCTTGAGGTATTCATTTCGGGCTTTTTTTTTTAACAAACTGTATTTATAACAATTGTATTTCTATGTGGAACACTGCATTTACCGAACTCTATTCTTCTGTTACCAGGGAAAGTATGGCTTGAAGAGATACTTCAGGGATGGTTACAAGACCGTCGTTGAAGATCCTCACAGAAGAACGTACTACAGCTCTGAACTCAAGGTAACTTCAGTGGAACTCCACTTTGATAATGTTTACGTCATTTATGCCATTGTTGTAAAGCTGTACACAACGTAAATCCGTTGATATTTTCATTTTAGTTGTTCGAAGGGATCGAGTGTGAATTTCCTTTACTTTATATTTACTTGCTGCTAAATGGTAAGATACATACGGTACATTGTTTTTCTTAATACTTTATTCTCATTGTTAATTGAAAACTTCTTTTTCGCGAAGCTTGGTTTAGTAATGACAAAGATGCTATTGAAAGGTACTCCAAGCTGCTCGAAAAAACGCTGACGTGGGATTCAGATACAGGTTTGTACCATTAGATGACGGCAACGCACAGATTTTCTTTCTTGATGCTGATTTACCATTAGTTAAACGGTGGACCACTCTTAATGAATCTGTGCCTTTTTTTAAAGATATAGAGATGCTAACAGATGAAGAGATAGAAATAGAAAACAGTAAGAGATAGACATATAGAAGCAGGTGTAACATAATAGAACTAGCGCAAGGTGACGGATACGGCAGACAGACTGACATACAGGCCAACAGGCAGATAGACAGGCAGGCAGGCAGACAGGCAGGCAGGCAGACAGGCAGGCAGGCAGACAGGCAGACAAACAGGCAGACAAACAGACAATCAGACAGACAGACAGGCAGGCAGACAGGCAGACAAACAGACAATCAGACAGACAGGCGGGCTGAAAGACAGGCCAATAGGCAGACAGGCAGGCAGAAAGAGAGGGAGAGGAGTAGAGGAAGACGGGCACAGAATGTTATAAAAGACAGAAGCAGGTTGATAAATCAGGGGGCAGACGGACAGACAGACAGACAGACAGACAGACAGCTGAACTGACAAAGATGGCTAAGTATGAGGATTATACTGATAACTGAAGTCATACAACCATCTTTCCAATGACCTGATGACTTAAATTCGAAAAATACATTCTCCTTCACTAAAAGCTCCGTTCTATATGCGCTTGTCCGAAATTTGCACCTCACCGACAAGTACTTGTGAATATTGCAAAGTACAAACATATAACATGAAGATTAATACATTACTAAGTACACACGAAATATTTTTTTAGGTACTGGAGTTGTTCCTAAGTTTTTTTACGTGCCAGAGTTTGCTGTTGAGGCAGAGCGAAAGAACCCGGGCACTCAAGACAGACTGCCTGCCAGTGAAGAATATGTCAGTCTCTGGGATCAGTCCCTTTACATCATTGTACAGCTTCTAGGTATAGTAAACATTATCTAATGAATGAAATATTGTTTCCATAAGAAATCTAACCTGAAAGAAGTAAGGTCAAAAGACAATCAAGTTTGTTCACCGAAAATGATTAGAAAAAGTGAAGTAATACACCTCTCGTTGTTCATTACCAGAAAATATACTGTTATTAACGCCAACCTCAAACCCATCAAGATATTCTTTGAGTTTTTTAAAATTTTTATCCCTTAGTATTTGGATCTCATTTTAGATTCATTTTAATTGTTATAATTTATTAATAGCGATTAACATTATCTTAGTTATTATGTATATTAGTTAGATAACTAGATAGAATTATTTTAGTTTAGGTGTCCCCAATTAGTATTTCGCGTTAATGAGTTGGAGGTTGTCGTTAAATAATACGACTGTAGTAGTTTTAATAAAGAGTTAATAAAGTTAAAAAAAATAATTAAAAACCTCAAACTCATTAACGCAAAAATACATTCATTTTATTTAATCGACATTCACTAGCGTAGATACGCAACCATTTGCATCAAAGAGCATTCCATAGCGCCTTTCTACTATACATTAGGGATAACAACATTTCAATTAGGCAAGATATTTCTCTTGCATAACTGAAATTTTATTATCCCCAATGCATAGTAGAAAGGTGTTAATGGTCGTCTGTTGGCGCTATGGAGTGCCCTTCGAAGCAAATAGCTGCGTATCTAGGCTAGTGAATGTCGATTGAATAAAATGAATGTATTTTTGCGTTAACGAGTTTGAGGTTGGTGTTAATGATAGCATATTTTCTGGTAATGAACAGCAAAAGGTGTATTTCTGTTAAAAATTCATCATTCATTGGTTTCGACGTCGCGTTATGGGAGCTGTTACTAGTGCTGTAGAGCGTAAGCCAAGGAATCTTATCTCGATTGTTTGAGATAGAACCAACACAATATATAGAATGAAAATGACTGCAAACTAAAATAATCAATCAGTAATATAATTATACAACATAAGCAGCCGACATTAAAAACGTTTACAAAGCGAGCTGTGGTAAATTCCAACACACGTCGCACCTAAATTTGGTATAAGACTTACGTTAAGAACGCATTTAAAGGTCCACGTTTAACTTTACCGACTGTTTTGTACATACAAGCTGTTGAGGCAGGACAAATTGGAGGAGACGTTTATGTAAACGAAGATGGTTGTTACTTACAACCGCTAATTAAACGTTGATTTCGTTTGCGCAAACGGCTTGAATTATTCATGAGCTGGATAATTTTTGTATGTAACATGCCTCTGTATTTTTGTTTGTGAGTATCCCAAATAACACACGGTGTTTTATTGTCATAGAGGAAGACATAATAGATATTGGCCATCTGGATCCACTGGAGCGGCACAAAGGACGATCAAATTTGGGTCACTATGGATACATCAACCATAGATATTCTTCGTTCAAGGTAAAAAAAAAAATGCCTGAAATAAGTTAGTTTTTGTTTCACACAATAAACGTTATAACGTGCTGAATTATACTAGTATTTCAAAGTAGGATTTCCTAAGGTTTGCAACGATTTATTTTAGCTATTTTTCCCAATTTATTCTATCTATTTTTATTTCAGCATTTTTACCCTGCGATTTTTCACACCTTCATTCAGAAAGTCTCTATCTTTTAATAGGTTATTGAGTCAGATTTGGTTGTTCAGGTGGCTCTGATAGCAGAAAACCGCAGGTGAACAGTGCAGCTACTGAGTTAAAATGCTAATTATGATAATAGTGGTTGTGTTTGGGTATTCCTAGTCAAAATAACGAAAATGTGGTTGGAGATAACAGACACACTACGTCTGCTCTTTTCATGATTTAATATCTTATTCATGGTTTAATTCAGCCTCCAGACCATGTTGGCAACATACGGTATCGATACCCAAACTCCAAAGCAGGTGGAACCCATTCAAATATGGCCTCCAAGTGAACTTGTCAAGGTAGGTTGGGTAGACTGTAATGCCGACTTTGTTCTTTCAAGGGACTTCCGCAGTAAGAATACGCAAAGTGTACGTCAGTAATATTAAACCATATTTATCTTCGTTATATAAGTTTCCCATTTCAGACAACATGATGCTTTGGCTCTTAATCATGGTGCTTCTATGTGTCTCTGAATGTTAAATTTCGAAGAAATAGTTTTCCGTCATAGTATTGTATGATCTGAAATTAGCCGACAAACGGCGAAGCTAAATCAGCCTGTTGGTTGAGAAACCTGAGAGGGGTTTGAACTGACACCATTCAGACGTATTTCATGTGTTTATTTTCAGGTTTATAAAAAACTTGGCGTTAACCAGAAATTGTGTTTAACGGGACGACCTACTCGTCCATTTGGGTCTTTAGCCACCAGCAAGGTATGGTCAGTGGTCTAGAGGAAGTAAGATGTTATACGTGATGTAACCTGACGTGAAAGGATATCACGAGACGGGACGGGAAGTTCGGTGAGGTGGTGTAAGGTGAGCCAAAGTGAGATATGGTGAACTGGGGTGAAATTGCATGAGATGGAGCGGGGTGAGTTGGGGTGGGATGAGTTAGGGTGGGGTGAGACAAAGGGAGAAGAGGCGGAGTGGGGTGAAATGGCTTGAGATAGAGTGTGGTTTGGTGAGAGAAGGTGGGAGTGAAATGTGCTGGATTCAAACAAAACGAGCTGAGGAGTGGGGTGAGGTGGGCTAAGGTATGAGTTATGGTAAGGTTGGGTGGCAGTTGGTAAGGCGAACAGGGGTTAAGGTGAGGTAAGGTGAGCTGGGGTTAAGGTGAGGTAAGGTGAACAGGGGTTAAGGTGAGGTAAGGTGAACAGGGGTTAAGGTGAGGTAAGGTGAACAGGGGTTAAGGTGAGGTAAGGTGAACAGGTGTTAAGGTGAGGTAAGGTGAACAGGGGTTTAGGTGAGGTAAGGTGAACAGGAGTTAGGTGAGGTAAGGTGGGCTGAAGTCGGGTGAACAGAATGCTGCGAGCTGACTTCTGTTTTTTTGGGTTTATTTGTTTATTTATTTATTTATTTATTTATTTCAGATTTATTTATTTATTTCAGATTTATTTATTTATTTCAGATTTATAGAATTTTGGGACGCACAGTCATCTGTTACCCAATTATCCTTGACGAGAGAGACTTCTACATGTCTTTGGACATGTCTTTGTTAATAGACGAATTTCAGGTTTGTTAAGTTCTGTTGAGAATCAATTTTCTCGCTGAATTTAAAGATGTGGTAGCCACTCAAAAATGGCTGTCCACGGTATGAAATCATCAAGGTAAAAGATCAAGGCTTTTGGTTGTTTCACTGCCGCAATTTATGCCAAACATAGGGTAGTTGTTTTGCGTGTAGTGTGCTAGTTTTGTTGGAAAAATGGACATTGCTTTTCAAATGTGTCTCAGATACATGTACTTCAAAGTGGTGGTTAAAACTTAACACAGATGCAAAATATTTTTAATTGGGATAGGTTTTTAGCCGTTTACATTCAGCAGGTTTCTTCAGTTACAGGACGGACACTTACTCGTCACAGCCCTTTAAGTCATCACTTTTCCTCTAAAGACGTCACAAAATATAGAATATGTATAACTAGCGTACGTTCCTAAGGTGTTCACTTTCTGAATCCTAATGGCTAACGCAAGACAATTTTGTTCAACTTACGATTAACATTACCTTTTTATAGAGGAAATTATCTTTCATTCGCAACAACTGGAACATGAGAGGTCGGCCAACTGTCTGTCTTCTTATCAGAGAAAACCACATCAGGTGAGAAGCACTGCACTTTTCAGTTGTTCTCGTGCAATATTTAATGTAGGTTGGTTTCGCTTAGCACTAGGGGTTAACAGCTGGTTTTTCTCCTAGAGGAACTCATTTTAACGAATTCCTTGATCTCATGGCCAGTTTAAAAAGTGGTGAATGCGATGGTGTGAAGACCAGACTGGGGCGGCTTCAGGTAAATCTCTTATTAAAGTTTACCAATATACTCTTTAGAAAATATGAAACAATGCAAAATTCAAAGAAAAGCGACATCTTGAAACGCCCAAGATATAGGTTAAACACAAGACTAAACGTTGAAATGGTGAATTTTCGACTTTATTACAAAATCATCTTCAGACCAAGTGAATACATCAGCGAGCCTAGGTCTATATAACATACATGTATATACTTCAGGAGTAGAGATAATTTCATGATTATTCCACTCAAAAGTAAACCAAAAAGGTCTTGACGCAAGACGAGATTTGAACAGTCACCACTGAATTACAAGAGTGCGGTTTTTGAGTTTTATACGGCTTAAGGGCATGCGAAATTATTACGACAACTTACTCGTTCCCAGGAGGATACCCAAACGGCGGTTTTATTTGTTTTATTATGTCTTCATCATAATTTTTCACGGTCTATCTGATGTAAACTTTCAGTCAGAATTTTGATCGATTTTTCTGCAGACATTTATTTCGGGTTCCTGTATTGAACATCTGGACTTCGTCAAAGACATCAGTGATGTCGTCAAGTAGGTAACATCCTCCTCCTGTC